>JANQDE010000096.1:0-179626 GCA_037157785.1 Cephalotes varians | reverse complement strand
AATGTTTGAACTAAAAAATGCAACTGTTTAACTTTTCAAATAATATATATCTTTAATTGAAAGTAAATATTTCTCAAAAAAATTGAATTTCTTTTTCGCTTAAACACTTTTATTATTTCAATAAAGATATTGTATTACTTTATTTAAATTATAATTTTGTTACATTGAATGAAAAATCTCGAAATTGCTGCACCTTTTATTAAGTATGATTCTTTTACTTACGAGAAATAGAATAGCAGTGTCTATTTGGTGGCGCTGTGAAGAACGTCTAACTAATATAACTAATTTTATCAATTTTTGAAAAAAGCATGTTAAATCGAATGTATCGGAGTCATATCGAAAGTCTCTTTAGTTACGTTCCATAATCTATCTTGACTAAAAATTGATAATACACGTTACGTACACTATAGATTTTCAGTACTGGCAGTAAATATCGGAATGCGACCTTTATTGTTGACTCTTTTCCGCGACGTTAATTAGTTCTCTCGCAACGCTTAATTCGGTTTCGCATTTCGATATTTACTGCTAGTACTGAAAATTTATAATATACGTAATGTGTATTATAGATTTTCAGTATTGGCAATAATTATTGGAACGCAGCCTTCGTGTATGCCGTCATTGCATAATTTGACAGTTGTGTGTATCATGAGGTTAATAGGCGACAATAACAATATAATATTAATTTTATGCAAGATTTTAAGCAAATATACTAAAAAGTAAAAAAAAACTAAATATCGCGCGTGAAGCGTGATAAGATCTAGTGTCTAATAGATAAAAATTGAATTAACTAAATATTTAATGTAATAATAAAGAAAATGTTATTTTATCGAAAAGTATTGTTTCAAATCGTGTTTTTTTACCAAACAAATGGGTTAATGCAACAAAACTATAAATTTGTATTGAATAAAATAAATAATATTTTATTTAAAGCTATATTGTTTCTATGAAATGCAAGCCTAAGAAATAAAAATACTCTAAAGAAACATTCTTCTCTGTGTATTTAAAATCATCTTAAGTACAGGTATCATAAACCAATCACAGAGCCGTTAGCACCTTAAAACATTACTTACGACGACTTTCAAATAAGAAGCGATTATAATTACCGGCCATAATATAAGGTTTACATCTATCACGCATTTTAATTCGACTATTGAACACTTGGCGGCTATCATCTTGTACTCTAACGAATATTTAAATTAATTATAAAAATTATAATTGTATTAGAGAATTTACAGATATCTACAAGAGATACCTAAAATCCATGACATAAATTTTGCAAATGGTTATAAACTTAAAATTTTTAATGTAATCTGATAAATATGAATCATTAAGTTCAATTTCATCGATTTTGAAAAAAGATTGAATGCTTATCTAGTTCTCGATAACAACTATCTTCGATATGATTCATATATAAGGAAAGAACGTAAATTGTTACTTCGGATCTCAGCAGAGATCTGATAGTTTGATACTGGTCAGGGAAGCCATTATCTGGCGGACATGTCCTTACAAGATCTTACTTAATTGCAATTAAACTTGACCAGATCAAGTTGGGATTCGATCTTCCCTATGATCGCAATTCAGTTTGATCTTAACTTTCTCTTCGCAAACCTTCTTCGCAATGTTATTTGAATTGTCGACATGTTCGATAATGTTCGATAATATTCGAATTCTTATGAAAAGAATAGTTGTGTATTGGTGATATTAATCACAGTACATTTGGTCACCCTTGAACTTAGATTGACCATTTTCTGTGATATTCAACATTTCTGATCTCTTATCATTTGTGATATTACAAACAATACGCTTGACTTAATTAGATTAAGATGTAGTTTACATCAAGGAGAGAAACAAAGGATGTTGTTCCCATTTAGTGGCTTGAAGCTCATTGTGCTCATTGAATCAGTAATATTAACTATCTTTTTGAAAAAGTTATTATTTTTTTAAATATACTAGTATCATAATTCGAAAAAATTTTAAAACTTTATTTTAATTTAGTCATTATTTTTATATATTTTTTTTAAATTATAGAAGTAGAAAATTATAGAAGAATTGTAGTCGTCCATAATTCTTATTATCTTTTTGTGAATTTTAAAAAAACAATCTTAAAATCTTTCAAAATTATTAATGTGGAAACAGCTTTAAATATTTATTGATGAAATTGTATTGCTTTAATCTGTTCCGTACAAACGAAGGTATTTCGAGTTTGATTTCTATTCATGAAAATTTCTCGAAACTTTGAAAGATCGCCCACTCCTTATATTTTATCTCTTCTAAAATAAAGTACAAACATTTATTCTACAAACTTGAAAGTATATTCATGAATTTTTATAGATTTCTTGAATTACTTTAAATAGATAAAACAATTTCATTTGTGCGGACAAATGGAAAATTTAAAAAAAAAACTGATTAACATAGAATATTTTAAGGACTTATTAAAACGAAATGAAACTTTGACCTTCATCGTAAAAGATATGCGGCTAATTAATAAATTTGACAAGAATTTATTGTGAAACATTCAGCCAAATTTCAACGAGATTCAGCATGAAATGATTCAAGTGAGTTGTCTACCTATTTAAAATCTAAACAAATAGGTTTAATTTTTACACATTAGTCGTAGAATATCTATGATAAGTTAAATATCTTAATAAGTTTCAATCATACAATCATTACAGACTTTCTAAATTATTTTATACAATTTATTAAACAAACACTCACTTATTATTTTAGCAATTATAACAATTTTTAATAATTATTATAGATTTTATTAGAGATTTTAAGAACATTTTAATAATTATATTGACCTTAGTTTTTTAATCAACCCTTTTGTCAATAATATTCTGAAAAATAGTTTGAATAATTGAATAGTATTTAAATTTCTATCAAATGATTATAAAAAATAATTTAAATATTAAAAATAAATTGTAGATTAAATTAAAAGAATATAAACAATAATTTTAATATTTACAAGTATAAGTTACGATTTAATAAAATTAATTAAGATGATTGCAAGTTCCTGCATTTCTGTTCAAAGATATCTACGTTGAAATTAATAATGTTGTTGCAATGTCTTTTGGGCGAGGAATCTGTAAACTCCCAGCAATAGCAATTTTTTCCGTACATAAATTTGCAAACTTTTCAAGTATTCTATAGAACGTAGAGAACTATTAATCGATTCACATACTGGCGACAACTATAATTGTCAGATACTATAGTTTCATAATGAGGTGAAAGAATTTGAAATGACTTGAATGATGAGTTAAAATAATAAAAGATAGTAGATCGCAATTATAAATGTTTCTCACATTTGATTATAATTTAATAACAATGTGAAAATTGGTATGACTTTATCAATTATGTAAAGTAAATTGATTTATTGTTACAAATCTAATAATAAATATAGTTAATATTTAATTAAGTTAATTAACAAGTAACAGAAATATTATTTTATTTATGACAACATTTCCAGAATTTTTTATTACCTTAAAAAAAAAAGATTTTTGAAATTAATTTTATATTTTTATAAGTGTATTTAAACACAGTTTTTTTTAAAACTTCTCCAATCTTTTTTTTATTTTTATAAATCAACATATTTCTCTTTATATGTCTCACGTTTATAAAGTTTTTCTGCTATGTATACTGTAATTATCGTCAACAGTTGTCGTAATAAAATTTTTGCTAGAGCAGATTTAGAGTCTTTTCATATCTATTTTTCCATTTCCTAGCAACGATGAGGCATGCGTATTCTGCATGCGAGGGTGTGTCACTATCCACCACCACGGGAATCCTTCGATTATCCATGCGCACGGTATTTATAGCAGTATCTTATGGTAACGCCACGGTGACAGGTGCTTTACGCTCGGATGTAAGCAAACAGTTATTCGGTTTTTATATCTTTCATGAATTATATTTATAATTAAAGTTGCGCAAATCATCTCTGTGGATTAAAAAAAATACGATTAACATTATTTTATATATATTTATATATAAGTATGTGTGTGTGTGTGTCTGTGTGTGTGTGTATATGTGTGCATATATACAAATAATGTCGTAACGTAGAACTCGTAATCTTACGGATTAGTAATATTACGGATGCCGTTCTGCTCGCAGGATGAAATGTTCAGAAGAAAATAATATCACAGTTCTAGTGAGAGGGTAAGTGAATACGATGCGCGATAATGTATATTTTTGAACAAGCCAAAAGAAAAATTAAAACACTCGTGAATCTTGATGCACAGTCAAAAGCGGAATTAGAGTGGAATTGCACTTGATGCGTGCGTTGTCATATACATATATAACTGGCTCAAGAAGTAATGCATCCTATTTTATACTTAAAGGTTATTGATGTAAATGATTAATGGAATCCATTACAAGCGGTCTTTTTTTTCTTTAAAAATCACAAAATATTTTATATTGAAATTTGATATTGAAAAAAATCAATACATAGTATACTATCAGCGGTATATATGGCAAATGTGCACTACTTACTGTACTAATCTGTATGTATACAAAACATTTCTTCTCATAAATAATGATTTGCAAAGCCAATAGAACGTCTTTATTTAAAAATTAGTTTTCTATAAGAGTAATCTTGTCTTGATTTTTTGTATAACATTAACATTTAATATAATATTATATTATTTTTATACATTTTTTCTTTTAAATGTGTTTTATTCAATGCACATATAACACATACAGAATATATGAAATACACTGACATGTTCAAAAAATAAATGTTATGAACCTTGTCTGGCAAGTAAAACCGATATATATCCACCCGATGTTTTTATTAACTGAAATTTATAAAATATATATAAAATTTATTAAATATACAAATAAAATAATTTATTTTTAATTTTGATATATTTGATTTGTGATATATTTTGATATATTTAATTTATTTTGAATTTTTATATATTTTATAAGAACATATAAACTAATAAAAGCATTGTTAAAATACTATAAGATATATATGAGTATATGTTTGTGTCTAAATTACGTCTGTGTTTTAATTATAATATTAATATTATATAATAATATATTATTATAATATTAATATTAATATATTTCTTAATATTTTTATTGATTTAATTTTATTTATTTAATTTGAAATTATTGTGCGCGCATATTTAAATATATAAATATTTTAATATTTTAATGTGTGTGTGTGTGTGTGTGTGTGTGTGTGTGTGTGTGTGTGTGTGTGTATGTTTGTATTGTAAAACCAATATAATAAATAAATATTTAATATATTAAAAATTAATTATATTATAACACAATTATAGAAGTTTTATAGTTAATATAATAATATAATATTAAATAATGCAAAATTAAAAGATATCAATGTTATTTATGTATAAGAATATTTACGTATATTTATGATTTTGTGTGTGTGTGTATTAAACAGCGCGCACGCACGCACACACACACACACACACACACACACACACACACACACACACACACACACACACACACACACACACGTATATACTGTTTACTCATATACAAATTAAGTTATATATATATATATATAATTATATATAGTACATGTATATATACTATATACTATAATTTTATATAAAAGTGTATATAGATAATATATTGATCGCCAATACCTTGATTATCACCACTGAATAATTTGAATAATTTGAATAATAAATGTTTCTTACGTTGCAAAACGTTGATAGTGTCATAGGAAACATTTTCCCAGCTGTAATATGGAGGGGTTTGTTTGCTCGAATCATTATTATAATCAAAGTTTTTGCTTCTTCTGGCTCCAGCATGTACCATTTGTCATCATACGCTGCATGATATATTCCTTCGCACTTTATAAATAATACAAAGATATAATTTTTGGTTTTTTTATCATATGCTTTTTTATGTGTCAATACTTACTTGTGCTACTAGAATTTCACCTACTACACAATAGAGACATATATGGCAAGAAATATTTAACATTACAGATATAAGGTATATCAAACGTATCATTGACATCTCCTTTCCTTCCGTCACCACCTATAAACAATAAATAAAGCAGTATAACTGTAAACGATACAAACTATCTTAATAAATTATATCAAATATTTTAAACCTGTTATTCTTTTATTATTATTTATTTGATATCAATGTATTACTTAGAGTAATATTTATATTTATAATAATAGTTTGAGATATTATATAGATTAAGTATTCAAAATGCAAAATAAAATAAACGTTATTTTGTTTTTATCTAATAATTATCTAATAAACATTTTAGAAAAATAAGACACTGCTAAGACTTTTTATATTAGCAATTTTGAGAAATTTTGACATCATAGTCACATCTTCACATATTCTAGCTATTATTATTACTTAATAAATGAATTTAATTTTCTTCTCATAACTCACCGCGATGATTGAAAATCCATACATACAAAATAACGTACCAAAATATAATAGCAAACCGAGTAATAATAGAGTGAATGTATCTTCAACGATATCAAAATATCTAATAAAAGAAAAGTTATTTTTAATTTTTGATGAATACACAAAATGAATACATCAAATATTTTAAGAAATTATTATTAAATATTTTAAAAAGTCAATATTTTAAGATTATCATATTCTATAATAAGTTCATAAATAAATTAACATGAAACTTGATTAAGCGTAAGTGATCCTTGACGATGAAAGCGAGACCATCGTTAAAATTTTTAAATTGTCTTATATTGATTAGTCGTTCTTTGAGAATCTCCATTTGGCCACACAAATGAAATACAACTATTCCAAATAAGTTATCTATGCCGATGTAAATTGCAGCAGCTATTAGAAGCAGAAAGGCCTGAGCAATGAACGTGAGTTCATAATACGGACTTTGATTTTTGTCGTAGAAATAGTGGGTTTGCAATGGCAAAATTTTAACTGGATCCGTAATATTTGTCATATATCTCAATGACGTTCCGAAGCAAGGTAAAAATACAAGTAAACTGGATCCTATTATCACAAGGATGTATCCGAATATAGTAATGATACGCGCACTCTGCGCACGTTTTATCATAACGTGTAACTCTTTGTCGGTCTTGGCTTTTAACCAATCATCAGCAATTGTATTTAATACCAATTTAAGATCTTTAACATAATAAGATCGTGTTAACCAGTTTGTACATGCTTAAAACTAAAGTAAGAATAATTTTTAGTTTATAAAATTTAATTTACAATTTATAAATATAAAATATAAAATTTTAACGGAAACAAATGATTGACAGCGGATTTGGTTTATCATGAATTTGACAATTTCATAAAAGTCAGAAATAATTTCTTATAAATAAATCAGCCAGAAAATTTAATTTTTATATACATATTTTTAATATTTATAAAACATTTTAATAGACTTTTTTTATTGGTGTATATAGCATTAGAAAGATATTTTGAGGGAAATTGTCAAAGACATATTTGAATCATTTCAATTCATTTATAATTGAACTGCTTATTTATTAAGCTAATTGACGTTTTGTATTAAATTTATTTTATTAGAATTAGTGCTACTGATTAAATTGAACTGTGTCAAGCTACATTACCAGGTTTCTTCCACCATATGATCACCAGTTTTATTATTATTGTCACAAGTGGTAAGGTGACTTGCAAATTGTCTATCATTGCGAGCATATCGCCCCAAGTTCTCAGCAGCGAATGCATTGCAGGAATTATGCCAATAAAAACTAACAGAAGCAGTGAGAGCAATGTGCGCAAATTCGATAAGAATTTATCAGAGGCATCTCCAATATTAGGCCACATTCCGACAATATTCAGCGCAAAACGATTCAAGTTAGTTGCCCATTCGAAATCTATCTAGGCAAAATTCAATATACAACTATGATGATACGATTTGATCTTCAATCTCATATATGCGTGCAGAAAATCCAAAATATTTCTAACAACTGTCCGACGAGTTTTCTATACATTATGCTACAGAATTTGTATTATTATAAATATATAATAATAAAATATTGTATTATTTAAATAAAACTATATTCTCATAAGTATTGTATTAAATAATGCACTTTTTACTTTATATTATTATTTAAACAATTAAAAATTTTATATTAGATGATATTTATTTTTTACGTAAGCAAAATTTTTTAAAAAATTTTGATAACGTCATCAATGACTCTGCCGGAGACTTCACGGGAAAATCAAATAATGATTACATCACGACAGTCATGATAAGATGCATTTATGTAGGAATGTGTCTCATCGGCAGTATATAAGAAATTTAAACAAAATGTAAAAATAACAGTATCAAATAAATTAATATACATTTTAACAAATTATGTACAATTATTTTAGTCTAAAAAAGTCTGTATTAAAAGTTATGATCACCTGCGTGTTTCATTAACTCGGCGGTATACATATTTGGAAGGGTAAAGTTACGTAAAGACTAACGTTTTATATTCTTCTCTTATATAGCTTGGTGAGCACACTACTGTTACGTGTCATTTTGATTAAGGTTTGCAAACTCCGTGGGCGTTTTATAAAATGTGTAGAGAGTCGTAAATATTGTAAATGACAAGTTGCACGATTGATGTAGTCGTCAGGTGCAACGATCTCACACAAAAGTGAAAATAGGGGACGAAATGAGTAATATAGATTGAGACAGGGCCGCAACTGTAAACTTCACCTACATTTATTCATTTACCATCTAAACATTAATTTTGTCGAAAAATGATTGAACTGATATAAATAATTGAACTGATTATAATATCGAACTGATGAATAATTCGACAACGATAGGACGTGAATTAATGTTGATATGACAAATATAGTACACCATAATAAATCGGATTAGCTAAAAATAAGGAAAAATATCATTTTTTACTATAATGATATTTTAGAATTTTTTTAATAACATTATTTTTCTATAAATGTGATCGTGAATATTCGTATATATATTCGTAACGAATATGTAATTTTATTTTGAATACGGCCTTTTGAAGGTTTCTCTTTTCTTCTTTTCTTTTTGTTTCTGAAAAGAATATGCCGTCCCTGACATTCATACCTCTAAAGTTTACAAAGTTGTGCGTGATACACACAATGTTACAACCGTCACGCAAGAGCGCATGGTCGCAATAGTTTTCGCGCAAGTAGCATCTGAAATTTTAATATCATTTCTTTTCATATCCCCTCACTCCTTTTCATTTCCAGCAATGTTAAAGCGCATGCGCATTCTGAGAGATTGCACCTCCCATGATCGACAAGAGCTAAAACATTAGTGCTTTGCATGGATTGAAATAGAATACATCGTTGAAGTTTAGTAATGAGCGCAATATTGTCTCTTTTTACTCTTGCATTAGGTAAATTTATCAGTTGTGTATTTTTTTGTAGAAGCCAGTTGGAATTATACAAATAATATACATTATTAATATTAGTTTTCTAATAAATGCAACACTCGTTATTTTCTCAATGTTTAATTAATCTTTATTAATGAAAATCATTATATCGTCCCTTACACATTTAGGATTGGTTTTCCTATTATTTTACATATTTGATATCATCATTGAAAGAATGTGAATACACTTTCAAATTTTTGATAGCGTTGTGTTTATAATTTTTATACAAAAATTCTATATAAATAAAAGGGACAGATTATTATTTCTCAGCGGGAATCAGCAGAAAACTCTTTCCTTTTCCTTCTCTTTATCATAATCTTGTCTTAATTGCTTTTTACGATTAAACTCGATTGTCTATCATTAAGCTTGATTTCAATTGGAATTCTGCTTGATAAATTTAATTTTAGTTTAATTTTAATTAAATAATTTTAATCTAACTTTCGCTTTGTACATCCATGACATCAAAATTAAGTTCTATATATGCTTTTCTGTGTTTTAAATCCTTGTAAACTTCTTGTAAACTCAGGTTTTAATCAAAATTTTTAAATTGCAATTGGTATTTAAGGATAAAAAGAGTTGCTTTTTCCGAAAATCTGACGATGACATGGAATGGAAAAAGATATAAAAGTTAAAAATGGAAATAAAAAAATGATACCTGCCTTTTTTATTAACAAGTATTCACCTAATAAATAATTTTGTTTATTTTTTTGAGTAGAATAAATCAATAATTTTTTAAGATTATATACTCAAATAAAAATATTGAAATATATGAAATAATACATTGAAATTTTATAAGAATATACACAAGGCAATGTAGTTATTATTATGATTGAAAATAATATGTGTACTAAGTATAATATATGCGATAATAAAATATATGCGATAATATGTACCATAAAATAGTATTATTAGCATTATATTTTCTATTTATACTTTTATTTATTCAATAATTTAATTTCAATAATTTTTTAAATTTTGATTTAAAGTTGTAAAAATATTTTTACGACTTTAAAAGATACTGAAATATTAAATATTTTGTACGTAAAAAATATTTAGATATTATCATTAATAAATATACTTATGATTTTTTTTTAATATTATATAAAAATTTCTACATTAAATTTTATTATTATTAATTAAAATAATTTAATTGACATTAAATAATTAATCAAATAATTTAAATTAATAACCTATTATTTGTCGAAACATATAAAAGGAAACTTTCAGCTCCTTCTTGCATATATAACAATGAGAATTCAATAATATACAGCTATATAAATAATGTACATTAATAATAATATAGTAATATAATATATTAATAATAATAAAGGATGTATATTTATTCAATGATCTTTATTAAGCATGATCTTTATTAAGAATATGCAATTTAAGAAAGAAATTAGAGTGTCATTTTATATCTGATCCAAGAAAGATAGGAGTAAACATTAGTATATACATCTGGATAACCCTCGGCGCACGGACGTCCACCAGACACCAGACCAACAATTTCGCCGTTTCGAATCAGTCCACTACCGCTGTCACCCTGAAAAAATGAATTATTTATTATTATACTACTATTTTACTGTCTCTTATACTTCTGAGACAATAATATCTTCTGCGTTACGCTAAATATAAAATTGATATTATTTAAGATAACAGAATTCTAATAATTTATCATTTCTATAAACAATTAAAATGGAGTAAAAAAAGAAATGGAGTATATACGAATACTGTTTTGAAAATCAATGCTATTATGATGTAAACTTATGATGTAAACTTATGATGTATATAATTATGATGTAAAATATTATCCTAGATAAAATAAGAGATATAATATTGTAATGCAAGTGATATTTAGTACAATGTGATTAAACAAGAATTACAAAATGCACAGAAGGAAAACATTAAATACAAAAAGACGTGCTATAATCAAATCAGATATGCATTCAGACATTATTTTAAATATAATGTTACATACATTGCATAATCCAATTCCATAAGTAATGAGAGTACAGAATTCGGTTTTGTCAATCTTCATAACATTTCTATAGTAATTCTGGCATGTGTCCGGAAGCATAGCTCTCGCGTTCAGTTTCTGTAAATTGTTATGTATAGGTCTTCTGAAACCTATAGAACCCCAGGCAGCAATCGTAACGATATCATTCGGTGCAATATCCCTTGTTGGAAGTTTAATTGGCTGTTGTCTTGAATTAAATTGAATAGGCGCAGCCAGCTAAAAATATTTTACCAAACTGATTGAAGAATAAAGTACGTTTCATTTAAAGCCTGTGTATCATTTTTTATCTTAAAGCAGTAAGTATACCGAAAATGCAAATCACAAATATATCACAAGTTAATATAATATTATAATAAGTTATATGTGTGTATATTAATTTATTTCAAATTTGTACCTTTATCAAACCGATGTCAAAAGAGCCTCTACCCGAAGGATCATAGAGATCATATCTTTCATGGACCCACAATTTTTCCACTCGATGAATCTGTCCACCTGTACTGAGATAAGTTGTGCCAGAAACGATGAACAAAGATTGCCTTGGACGGGTGTTCTGAAGTAGGGGCGCTACGCAATGCCCAGCAGTTAGTACGTAAAATTTATCGATTATGGTACCGCCGCAAAAGTGGTTGTTGTCGACTCTTATGGAGATACTATGCGGATATTCCTCTATGGTGGTGGGTATTCCATTAACTAACTTGTCTGGTTCATCACCATAAACACCTGTGAATATATAATAAAAGTAATTTTCAAACGTCATACAATGTTAATAATGTTTTCAAAAGTACTTTAATGTATGGCACGACATCCTCTTAACGAATAACTATAAAATTATAAAATTATAAAATTATAAAAAGTATGGCATATCAAAACATTTATTGTCAATCTGAATTATTTATACGTTTATGATATATTATTTATCTAAGAAAATATTCTTGCTAATTTTATATTTTAAAGTTTATTCGATTATATATTTTTTGTAATTTATCGGAGACAAATTCTATTACATTTTTTCTTATATTTTATCTAAAATTTATAAAATATAAAAGCAAAACAAAAGGAATAATAAAACAACACAATAAAATTAATAAATGCAATAAGAAATATGATGAATGACAAGAGAGATTAAGTATATAAAAATTAAAATATAATGCCTAATGCTTTTATCAAGTAAATTAATTAATAAAAAAATAATAATAAAATAATAATAAAAAAAAACACAGTTTAATTAAATAAAATTTGTAACATTACACAGAAAATGTTATTAAGTTTTTAAGTATTTAACTTGCCTACGACCATCAATGCGATGAAGATATATGCTGACTGCTTCATAACGTAGATTTGCTTTTACACTGCCTTACGCGCCTGGCAAACTTTGAAAAACACAGTAATGGCCCACGCGTACGGTACAATTTATATACATATCGAAATGTGTACACAACTGTGAGAAAGAATAGCATTAATATATTCCATTTTTATCGCATAACGACATTATCACGCAAATAACAATTACATGATATTGATTTAAGGACGATATTAAGATATTATTTCTATCTTCATTCAATTCATAAGCAATCGTGTATTATGAACGATATTTATAATATTACACATAAATTATATATTTTTTGGTGAAAATAATCCGAGTTATTATAAATTTAATAATAACATTTTAACAATAATACAAGATTACCCATATTTTGATTTATTGAATAAAATATAAATAATTTAATCTTAAGTATATGATTTATATGAAAAACCTATGTGTTCAATTTAATTATGAATTTAATTAAATTGAAGTAATCTGGAAATTTTTTTCCGATGAAATATTTATTTTTTGTTTTTTATAATAGTACATTGTGTAACGAGTGAGATTTAGTTGCCTATTGCGCAACGCGGGCGCCGTTGGCGCACGAGCGAAGCGAGATATCAAATTTTGTACAACAGTATATTTATATATTGTTATATTTATATCTATTTTATTTTTTATGTAATATTGAGAAATATTATAAAAAACAGTGACTTGAACAGTTTTATAATTAGCTGGCTTATGTTACAAAATATAAACATTGTCATAAAGTTTCTTGCGGTAAAATACGATTTGGCCCAAATCAATATTATCATTAAGTTCTTTTTTTATTCCAAATTGTACCATTTGTACTTACATGCGGCTTCACAAATTTCTTTGTTCTTGACAAATAGTGATAAAATAGAAACATGCAATTGTATATTGTATCATAGATCATATTGGATAAAACAAATATCTTAATTAGCGTACATAATTTACATTTTATTTGCGTAATAAGTTAACCAAAAAGATAACGTACTTACCATTGACCAAAATTTTTCCTATAGCACAATAGAAATATGTGTATGCAAATGTATCGATAGATATCATCATAAAAAAAGTTAAACGTGGCACAGTTCTATCTATAACGAGTTTTTCTTTTTATTACAGAATAGTATCATTGTAATAAAAAATAAATATGCATCGGTGGTACATGGCGTTGTACTAATTTTTAGTACAAAACATTTACTTTTTTGTAAACAATTTGCATATTTTTTAAATCATTTTTATTTAAAAAATTAAAAATTACACGAATGTGTGTACGTGCGTACGTGCGTGCGTGCGTGCGTGGATGCGTGGGTGCGTGCGTGCGTGCGCGTGTGTGAGATAGATTTTCTAGAATAATATTATATGTGCTAACTTTTATGAATAATATTATTTATATATTATTCATATATATTTATGCATTTCTAAAATATATAAATATATAAAACATGTGCGCGCGCGCATTTGTTTTATACGCACGCACGCACGCACACACATTCGTGTAATTTTTATGATATTTTTGATTTCTTTTTTTAATTAAAAGAATTATATTAAATTGTGTGTATTAAATTTAATTAGCTAATAATATAAATATAATATTAATATTAATATTAATATAAATAATTAAATTCTAATAATTTAATTAATATTAAGTAATTAATTAACTAATTGCTATTACATAATTGTTATTGAGGTTCATACAAGATTTCGCAATTTCAAGAATAAAAACAAACCTTAATGTTAAAAAACTGAAATATATATTTACATTTATTGTTAATTTAATAACAGTTATTATTTAATATATAAGCGACAGACAAATTCATTAGTAAAAACAAATGAAATAAGATAATCTAAATTGAAAGTTTATTGATGATCCGCGTAGTACATATAAGGGAAGGGGGCGCGCGCGCGCGTTTATAATTCGTATAATAAAGATAGACCAAAAACAAAAGCTCCAAAGATTAAAGATTAAGAATTTGTAACAAAAATCATAAATTCTAGTAATAGAAAATAATTTTTTAAACCATTAAATTTTTAATGAAAATAAATTTTTATGAGAATAAATTGCTTATATATAGAATAGAAATTATTTTAAGTTGATGAATTAGTGTTTTTGACGTCGATCGACGTTAATTCGATTAATTATTTTTAGATATGGATATACTTTGTATGTATGTATGTTGATACATGAAAAATTTACCGGATGAAATCTTCGAAGTCACATGATACGCATGTGACAAGTATCTGTTTTTGTTATTTATTGAATGTCAAGAAAGATAGAACGATGTTTGTATCGACTTGTGTCACCAAATGGAAAGCATTCATTGATGATGTACTCTACTATCAGCAAATACTTTTAAAGACCGACAATCTTTTGGAAGTTCGCGTGACTATTAAAATTTCAATAGTTTTCATAATGCAATACTAATTTTATAATATATTATTATTTTGATTTATTATTATTTTGATATATATGTAGAATGTCATTGCTCAGATTAGATCTTAAACATTTATTACAGAAAGATATACAAGCAACTTTAACTTTTAACTTTTCTGTTTTGACCGAATATAATTACGATAGAAACTTTGAATTTTGAAAATTTGGAATTTTCCTATAAATTACATGTATGCATGAAACACAAGAAGGAAATTAAATAAGATTGGGGATGTTTTATTCACTGGAAAATATCCTACATATATAGTTTAATGTACGTACAGAGGCGCCACTAAATGGACTCCATTTAAACGCGTCCGCTCTCGATTCTCAAGGTTTCTTCTTCTCCAGGTTTCTCTCTCTGCTTGCTCTGCTGTCAAAAGATCTTAATCAGCTATATAGCCTGATATTCCTAATAGTTGATATTAGAGAGAAACCTGAGAGGGGCCGCCGTTTTACGTGAAACGCTTTTCCTAGGCTGTAAAGTAGCGCTAACTGGATCCATTTTTGAGCTGGCGGGACTACCTGACCAGGGACCTATTATGATTCTTGAAATAAGGTGAAAATTACAAAAGTGAGCAAATTTACTAGAATATTTGTAACTCCGTTGATCAATATCTAGTGAATTTGTTGTTCACTTTTGTAATTTTCACCTCATTTTAAGAACCGTAATAAGCTTCCTGGAGAAATCCAGAATTAATAAGATATCTTGAGTGTACACAATTTAATTGTATATTTTACATTATATATTATGTAATTTTGTATTATATTTTGTCATATTTTAAATAAAAGAAATTATATGAAGAAATAAATAATAGAAAATAGTTATTCAAAAAAAAGGGAGACCGCCAATTGGATCGGCGGGGGTGGTGGAAAACCTCCCCTGCAAGTTGATCCATTTTTGTCATTAAATTTTGTAATTTTAAATTGTGTATAGCTTAGAAAAATTCCAAATTTGATAAACGCTAATTGCAAATACATTCGACGGAGCAACCTGCATAAAAAAATAAGTCCATTAATTAATTTTTTCAGCTACTGCTAGAATGGAATTAAATCGTATATCGTCAAGACTGCTCAGTTTTATTGAAATATGCGAAAAAAGGTAATTATTACCAACATCTTTTAAATTTCAATCTTATAAATACAAAAAGATTAAATGCAAAGCTAATTATATCTTTATTATATGTACATCTATTTTTTACAAATAAAAATTTTTAATTTGTGAAAAACATATTTAAATGTTAACGCATTGCATATACTTTACAAAAAATTATTTTGTTTAAATACTACTATACAACATTGGAACTTGCGTGCGCGCATAACTATTAATAAGTTTATAATAATTTATATATATTATTGTAACAAAAAATGAAATATTTTTCAAAAATGTAAGCATAATTATATAAATATTAATTCCTAATTTTGGTCATATCTTCTATGTTCTAAAAATCAGATATTGTTGAACTTTCTATAAATATTTTTTCATGTTCGATGTGCCAACAAAACTGATATGTAACCACCTGATGTCTTTAACAACTAAAAAAAAAACGAATTTAAAATTTATTAAGAACTTGAGAAGAATAACTTAAGCAATTATATAAAATACATTTTAGTTTTTTTTTGCAAATTAAAAATTTAGAAAATATAGAGTTCTGTGATTAAATGATAATTATTAATCTATTTTTTTTTAGTTTGTATTTGTTTTTATTTTTGTATCTATGTCATTTATATTCATTTTTATTCTGGTATCCATTTTTATATAAATAATAAATAAATAATTTTAAAATAATTTTAAAATCACTACATTACATGTATCACAATTGACTTACATTACAAAACGTAGACATCGTCATAGGAAACAGTTTTCCTGCAGTAAGATGCAGCGATCTGTTAGCTTGCATCATTATAGTTAATAAATTTCTTGCTTTTTTTGGCTCCAAATTATACCATTTATACTCGCATACAGCCTTGGAAACTCCTTCACACTTTACAAACAGTAAACGCAATTAATCATATTTTAAATCAAAGGTTAGCATGTGACGTATTTTAATATTATGATGTTATTTAACTTATATTATGGTTGTCAAAAACTAACACTGACAATAATAAACGATTACTTACTTGTGCGACCAATATTTCTCCTACAACACAATAGAGACATGTATGTGCGAATGTATTGATGGATGCTGCTATTATAAAAAATAAACGTAGCACAGAGAGTTCATGACTTTTCAAAATCTAATGATATATATAATAATAAATATACACAATTTTATATATCTATATATAAAATTTAATAGATTAAATAAAAAGTATTGATTATTTAATAATTATATTTATACCTAATTTTTTAAAAGAAATTGTTTCAACATAAATCAATATTAATATGATGTCAAGTATCAATATTCTTTTTACATAATTGTTATTATTATATGATGTATATATAATAATTATTACACTTTTAAACAGATAATTTAAAATAAATAAAAAATATTCTAACAAAAGAAAACATGTGGCATCTGCATTATCTACAGACAAAAAGTTATACAAATTAAATTAAAGAGAAATACTTACAGTACCATATAAAAAGCCATAAAAGGCAAAAAGTATGCCGAAATAGATTAAAACCCCAAGTAATATTAAAGTAAATATATTATCAAGCATATTAATAGATCTGCAAAAAAAATTAACGAAATGTTATCAATAAATATTAACCCAATAATATATAGTCAATAATATATAATTATCAATAAATATTAAATTTAGTCTATTTGTATGTTCATAAATGTAAACAATTAAAATATTTAAATTTTGTTTTTATATAATAATGGAATCAAATTAGAAAAATTTTCTTGTAACCATATAAATTGTATGTACAAAAGTATATCTAAAGAAATATATTAACTGTGTAAACTGTGTGTTAAATCATTTTTCATTTCAAATTAATCTTATGTAAATTTTCACATTTTGACGTGGTCATCATACAAATATAATACGTAACCTGATGAGACGTATATGATCCTGTACATTGTGTGCTAAAGCTCTCTCGAAATTGTTAAATTTATCAAGTTCAATGATACGCATTTTAAGATTTTTCAACTGACCACATATGTGAAAAACCAAAAAACTTAAAAAGCTATCCATACTAGTGTACGTAAGACCCATTGTAAACGCAGCGAAACTCTGCATGATATAAGTTATCTCATAAAATGGACTTTTATCTCGATCGTAAATATAATATGTTTGCAATGGTAACAATTTGCCTGGATCCGTTTTATTCGTTAAATATCTCATTGTGATGCCGAAAATAGGAAGAATCGCGACCAAAATCAAAGGTAGCAACATTATGAAGTATCCAAATATCGTAAGTATACGTGCTATTCGCGCTCGATTTATCATAACGTCTCTTTCTCTCGCCATTTTTGGCTTCATCCAATCGTTCTTGATCATATTTAATAGCAGTAGAACATCTGTAATTAACAAATAGGATTACATTATAGCTTAGATATAGCTACAATAGATATAGCTTAGAATAAGATATTTATTTCAGAAGAAGATATAACATATAGATTAAAAAAAATTTCTTATTATACGATTTACACAATATATATTTTTGTATTTTACCTTTTTTTTTTAACCACACAATGAAAAGCTTCACTATTGACATCAAAATTGGCAAAGCATACTGTAGATTATCGATCACAGACATTAAATCACCCCAAATTTTGAACAAAGAATGTATAGTCGGAATGATACAGCTGCAGATTGTAATATTTAATATAAAGATTGTACGTATATCGGACATTAATTTTTCTTGTTTAGTTTCGTTGTTTTTTGGCCAAACACCCAACAATGTCAAATTAATCCGATTTAATCCGATAGCCCATTTATAATCTGCTTTTAGAGAGATAAATATGAGTAAAGATTTTAATAAAAGTTATTTTATTTATTATAAATGTTATATATATTTAATTATTATATATGTTTGCTTTCTTTTTTTACATATTTCGTCTTTCTCTTTTTCTGTCTTTTTATCTTTTTGTCATTTTTCTCCTAATCTCTTTTTTCTCTTTTTATTAAAAAGATAAGAATATTTATATTTGTTTTGCATACATTTTTTAATTGTAATTTTATTTTATTTGTATTATTTATTTTATTTGTATTTTATTTGTAGATATTTGCAATGAATAAATATTTTACTAAATTAAAATGATATATAAAAGAACAAATATATTCTATATATATATTTGTGTGTACACGCGCGCAAACACACACACACACACACACACACACACACACACAGTGTTCAGCAACAGATAGGAACAAATTTAAGAGGTAATTTTAGATAAAAAAAGACGGAAATAAAGAATAACAAAATTGCGATGGAGGTTTTGTTTTTGAATCATAAATGTTTAAACATTCGCACAAAAAACTCCTGAAGTATGGCAGTTCGCCAATCTGTAAATGACGACTACGGGCGCTTACTGTTTTACCGTACGTACGCACAGATGGTGAAAATGGCAAATTGCCATGCTTCAGGCGCTTTTTGTGTTTAAACATTTATAATTCGGAAACAAAACCTCAATCGTAATTTCATTATTTTTTATTTTTGTTTTACTTTTTTTATCTAGAATTACTCCTTAAATTTTCTCCCATCTGTGTATGCCATCCTGTATATGTACATGCAGAAAAATGTATAATAAAAAATAATGAGAAAATTACATAAAGTTTTCTTTGTAATATAATATAATCAGTATCACATTTTTTTGCATTATCAATAATGTTCAAGGAAACAAGTAGTACTTACCAAGTGATACTTTATAATTATATCTTAAAATTATATCTTAAAATATAAAAATCTAAAAAATAAAATAGTATAAATAATACAAATAAAATAAAATTGTAATTGAAAAAAGAAAAAATAATATCATTGATGATATAATACATGTCCTGATAAGATATATATGATCCTATATCTTGCATGCTAAAATGCTTTCGAAATTATTAACTTATTGCTGACACGTACTTTGAGATCTTCCCAGTTGCTCATATATGAAAAATTAGCAAAATTAGCAATCTAAGAAATATGTGTCCTATATATTTTCAAACTAATATTGTAGCAAAAAAGTTATTTCAAAAATAGGTTTTTATCTACATCATAAATTTATGTTGCGCGAACAATAATTTGCTTATGATATAATTAATATAATTTAATCTATTTTAAATATATTTTATTTATTTTATGTCTCAACGAAATACTGAAAAATAATAAGAATCTCGGTTAAAATACAATAACACTCCGATTATCATGAATATACATGTAATTTACGCGCATTAAATAACATTTCTTGTTGCCTTCGGTTTTATTCTTATCATGTTTAAGAATGATAGGATATCTGCAATTAGCAAATGCGATTAGTAAATAGGAATACTTGTTACAATTAATTACGTATTTGTACTCGTAATAGAAACATGAAATAAAAAAAAATATATTTTAGTATTATGTATCTAACAATATGCATGCATATTACCTTTTTTTTCAACCATGATAAAAAGTTTTATTATTGCCATCAAAATAGGTAAACAAACCGAACGTATTATCGAACATTATATCGTAAACATTATATCATTCCAATCCTAAGAGAATTAATCTCAGAGAGTGAACGGATGAAATGACTCAAAATTGCTATACTTGATATAATCATCGTATGTCCGACATTATTATTTTCTGTTTAGTTTTATTGTTTTTTGTTCAAATGCCAACTAATTAATCTGGTTTCGTATCTATTTATAATCTATATTTAGATACATGTAATTGAAAATTTATTATAATTTATTATAATTAAGACATTTTATATTTAAGACTTTTTATATAATTAAGCCATATATAAATTTAATGCCAAATTTGTATGGCTTATATACTTTTTTAATATTTTTCTTTGTCTTAAAAAGATATAAATATTCTTTTGAATACATTTGTAGAAAAATACGTTTGTATAATATTGATTTTTGATCGAGGCAAATTTCTTATAAAATATCAAACTAATTGTAAAGAAGATAAGTGTTCATATATGTTATTGATTAAATAATAATAATAATAATAATAATAATTTATGCGTAAAAATTTGAATATACTACCAAAACAACTGTGATATAATATTTTTATATAATATCAATTTGAGAAAAACTTAGAATTTTTCAATATCGGACTCAATAATGTTTTTCCCATATTAAAATTTATATTTTTGGATACTTACAGTAATTTACAAAAAAATATTCAAAATATGCATCTCATTATTTACCATGTGCCCGAGATAAATGCTACGATTAAGTCAATTGAGGAAATACGAAAACCTGTATATGCTGAGTATTTTGAAGCATCCATGTCGGTGTCTTTGTAGAGACTGAAGACTAAGTTTCCTTGTTTTTCCATCTTCATTATTTTTGCGATCAGTACATCATTGGAAGTGACTAACAATGTAAATGCTGTAAGTGTATACGCCGCATTAAAAATGCAATGCTAACGAGAACTGTAGATAGCCAGTCAGTTCACCCTTCAGTTAAAAACTAACTAGTGGTTTGTGTGAAGGCGAATAAAAAAAATGTACCCTACAGGGCCGCATGTGTTTTCAAATGTTTTTGAATGATATAAATTTAGACGAAAAATGAAATTATTTCACGTACTTTTTTTATATTATAAATATGAAATTATTTATTTACCAAAAATTAAAATAAATGGAAATTATGCTATTAATAAAGAAAACATTACCTGTAAGAAATCATTTATTTTTTAAAATAAATGTCCAATTATTTTATAAATGTCTAATTATTTTAGGTTTCTAAATGGTGTGTTTTTCAAATAAAACAAATTTAAAAAAAATATAAGTTTTTTATTCTTTTATTATATGTTAGCTTAAAAATTTTTAGAGCCGATCCTGTAGCATCGCGCAATATTGATTTACTACTTCATTAAAACTGCGAACATAAGTTACTTGAAAATTTTTTGAGATAAAGTTTGAAAACGAGTGAAAACTTTCTAAACGAGTCTTGCTACCTCTTTTCGTTTAAAGTTACAGAACAATGACACTTTTACATGTAAAATGATTATATGATTGTAGGTAAGTGTGTATCACATACATGTAACGATATAATCAGTTCATACTTAGCAATAAAAGTGATTACATCTTTATTCTACAGCACAATACGTAACAATATCTTCCTCACCTAGATTATTTCTTAAGTATTGACACACATGAACATTTTTTCTATACTGTATGGTATATTGCACGTATTTACTACATTATTTATGTATAATAAATTTATGTAAAATAAAAATTCAATATTTTTTATAATTATATATTTTAAAAACTTGGAAAATAAGCACAAAACAATGATGTGTAAATTAATGTAATATATTGTATAAAATACTGTTTCCTTTCTTTTTTTTCTTTTATGTAATAACACGTACTTGTTTATCTATGAGTGTTATTCACAGTTTACTCGCAGACTACATGATCTACAAAATAATTGTTATTTTCAAAATTTATGCATTATTTTAAAAAAAGCTATATAAAAAATACGTAATACAAAATATGCTTTAAAACTGCAGCGATAAATTTAAATAAAATTTGTTTACTTAATTTATTATTCTTCTTAAGAAGAAATATAATCAAACACTAGCACAGAAAAATCATAAAAAATATATATATATAATATAGAATTGATTTATAATAAAATACATTGTTATAATAAGAAACATACATGTATCTAGTTAAAGTTTTGACTGACTATTCAATTTGTTTCTATCAATAATGACATTGCGTTACATATCACAATTTGTTTTATAACATTTTATAAATAATTCTAATTTAATTACGTTGTGCCAGTAAAACCGATATGTAACCGCCAGACGTTTTTAACAACTGAAATACAATAAAATTTTCAGATTAGTTATAATACATTAATTTAAATTACATTAAGTTTTTTCATTACTTGCATTATAAATAATTAAAAACTTTCAATATATTTCTAAGTAAAATCAATCTTCTATAATTTTTTATTTTTCTTTCTTTCTCTTTCTCTCTCTCTCTCTCTCTTTAATTAATTTTCTATAATTTATAATAATATAATATAATATAATGATATAATTTATTCTAATTTATTCTAATATTTATATTATATAATTATTTTATTTTTTTATTATTATGATTTAACATCATGTGTACAAGATATTAAAATCAGGCAATTATAATTCAAAAAACTTTTTTAATCTTCCTGATAAAAATATTTTTTTATATTTGTTTATTAATTTCAAATTTAAAAGTTAGTAAAAAAATATTTTATTTAACAAGAAATTCTTGTAAAATGCTAATAGAGAGAATTGTTGCATATTTTTATTTTTTATTATATTTATACATTAATCATTAATTTATGTCATACATTAAGTTAAATTTACATTAAAATTACAATAAATAAATTAAATTAATAAATCTTACATTGCAAAATGTAGTCATTGTCATAGGAAAAAGTTTTCCTGCAGTAAGGTGCAATGGTTTATTGGCCATCATCATTATAATCAATAGATTTTTGTTTTGCTTAGATTTTAGATTATACCACTTATAATGATAAACAGCCTCATGAATTCCATCACACTTGACAAACAAAAATGATTATGTTAAAACGCAAATTTAGTATTAAGTTTAGTAAATATTTTAATAACATTTAATATGCATGTTGATAGTAAAAAAATAATAATTAAAATAGTATTTTAAAATGGTACTTACTTGAATAACTAAAAATTCGCCTACCACACAATAAAGACACATATGTGTGAATACATTGGTGAAAGCTGTCAGGATGTAAATGAGTCGAGCGATGGAGAGATTGCGACCTTGTGTCATTATCTAAGCAGTAAAAATGATTAAATGTAATTTCAAATTTCAGAGAAATATTTATACTTAAGAGATAAGTATAAATTAAACAGTGTTAATTTAAACAGATTTAACAAAAATAGTTTGTAGTAACAAATCGATGGCCAATACGAATCTGTGGCACGGCGCAATTGTGTATATATGATAATTAAATTTTATAGTATAAATAATTATACTTGACTTCAATATTTAATATTAGTTTTAATTTTTACTAAGATCTTCTGGGTGATATTATTTATACTATAAAATTTAATTAATGCATATGTGCACATTTTAATAAAATAAAAGATGTGCCATTTGAAAAATAAATTAGAAATTGAGAAATTGGAACATTACAGTTCTAATTATAAATTTTGGCGTTTTGATTGTATTATATAGAAATGGAGAAATTTATAAATTATAGAAAATACTTGCGGTGACAAACAAATATCCGAACAGAGCAAAAAGTATGCTAAAATAAAACAGCAGACCAAGCAGCATTAAGTTAAACGTATTGTCAATGACTTTAACAGATCTGTAAGCGAAACATAATAAGGAATAATATAAATATTATTTTTTTTTAGTTACCTCTTTTTTATTTTTAACATAAAAATACAAATATTTTTTATAATTATAAATTATAATTCTAATATAATAAATAATATAAAAAAATAATATAATAAAATATTATAATATAATTATAATAAACTGTATATGAATAATAGCTTATATATTTATGATGTAAAGTAAATGTACTCAATATGGTCTACTTAAGCGTTACGATTTTTTTTGAATGTTTTGCTAAATTTCACATTAAAAATTGTTAATCATTAAAAATAAAAAATATCTCTAAACATTAATTAAAAATAGAGACATTTTTAAATATTTATACAATTTTTTAAATGTTGAATTAAAAAGTTATATAACTTGCTTTATATAATTACAAATTTTACGAATTATACAAATTATAATTGGATTTTGTGTTTACAAATATTATTATATGTATGTATGTAACAAGTATTATTATGTGTGTAACTAAATTTTTATAATTAAATTCCTATGTACTATGTACATATATATGTACACACACATACACGCACAAATATTATATATTAATAACTCTTTACCAAAAAAAAATCTTTCGCTATTGCTTAATTATTTTCTCTTTTTGATAACTTGGAAGATTTGTAAAGCAAAGAGAAGACTTTATGTTTTAGAAAATGCTTTATAATTTTTGTAAAATTTATTTGTAAATTTATTTTTCTTTGCTTTTTTATTTGTAAATTTATTTTTCTTTGCTTCAATATATACGAAACCTGATAAGACGTATATGATTCTGTACGGTAGATGATAATGCTTCCTCGTAGCGACTAAATTTATCCAGATTAAGAATACGCGTCCTGAAATTTTCGAGTTGACCACATATATGGAAGACTAGATAACCCATGAAAGTATCTGTGGCGGTGTACACAGCACCGGCTGCCACTAAACTAAAGCCTTGTAGAATGAAAGTCATCTCATAAAACGGACTGTTATTTACATTATATACGTAATATGTTTGCAATGGCAGCACTTTGCCTGGGTCAGTAATATTTGTTACGTATCTTAATGATATATTAAAAGAAGGAAGAATTACATTCAAAATGAACGCAATAAACATAATAAAGTATCCCCAAATCATGATTAGACGTGCAATTCGCGCTTGTCTTATCATAACAGCTCTTTCTTCTTCTGTCTTTAATTTTATCCAGTCCTCTTTAACCATTTTTAAAACTGATATGAGAACTATTAAAAATGAATTATGTATGTTAATATGTTAAAATTATGTTGTTAATCTTTTGTTAGAATGACAAAAATTATATTAAATAGTAATAAAAAAATAATGAGATATGTGTTAAAAAATGTAGTAAAAAAAAATTATATTTAAGATAATAAATAGATAAATAAAAATAGTACATTAAAATATTTAATATTGAAAAAGTTTTATTTAAAACCGATTATTATATGTATCAAATTAATTCTTGTTGTAAGAACAATTTTATCTTAAATTTCTATATTAATTAAATTTTAATGACTAAAATTATATAATAATTTTATGTTTAATGTAGTTACGAGAATTGAGAATAATTAAATTTGTCTTTTTTTATGATTCTTTGTAAAATTGAGAAAATGAAATTTTGAATAAGTTTGAATTTTCTATATATATTTCTTCTCTCAAGTTTAATAGTACCTTTTTTCTTTCGCCACAACAGAACGAGTTTCATTATTGCTATTGAAAGCGGTAAAGTGTACTGCAGATTATCGATCATAGACGTAATATTGCCCCATATTCTGATGAGAGAGTGGAAAGATGGAATAATGGAACTCCAAATAATAACATTTAATATAACAATCACGCGTACATTCATCATCAATTTCCTTCGTGGAGTTTCGTTGAATTCCGGCCAAACTCCAAACAAGCCCAAGCAAGAGCGATTTAATGTAACAACCCAATTGTAATCTATGTTTTCAAAAAAACATTATATAGATAAAATTAATAAAGCTTCTTTTTAAATAAAATGCATCAATTAATATTTTATTAAAATTGAAATGAATTTGATTTTTCATTAATAGTGTAATTTTTTTTTTATCTATATAATAATTTATCTATTTGAAGATTTTTACATGTAACTCTTGTATTTACAGCTATTAGAAAATCATATTAATTTTTATTTTGATTAAAAAAATGTTTTTATTGCTATATTAAGATTATCGAAAAAGAATAAGCACCTTCATGTCCCGAATGTGTCGAAATAACCATATTGGCAATTACGACGGAACTAACTTCCCTTTTTGTCATGTCTACGATATCACTTTCAATTCTTTTATCACTTTCAATGTGAACTACAGTGTGTGCAGAAACTTTATAGACTTACTTCTCTTCGTGAGTGAATATTGCGGTTATTAATAATGCACATGTCGGTAACAAGAATGCGTGTGACGCTTATAGTTAGATTGTTTAGCCTGTGGGAATTGAATTATAGGGAGCTTATTTCCCCCTTGTGTGAACTGAACAACTGCGACTTGTTGTCAACATCGATAAAGGGCCGCATATATGGAAATACTTAATGGACATATTTCGCAAACTGTAAAATTTTTGTTACTTACGTAAAAAAAGAGATTATTTAAAATACATTATTGTTGTATATTTATGCTGCACATTATTAAGGTACTAAAATATATTTTTAATGTTTTCATAGAAGCATATATTTAAAACTATGCGACAAGATTAAATGTTTAAGTAGATTAATTGTTCTAATATTTAATAAATATTTTAACATTTTTTAAATTTATTAATTTATTTATTTTTTAAATAAAGAAAATTTTTTGATAAAAATAGATACATGTGCACGCGACAAGTACTCTTGTTAGTATCTATCACCAGAGAAGTGACTTACATCATTTCAATAAATTACCGCTCAAAAGTTTTAGCATAGTCCTCGTTTGAAAATTTCGTAAAATATAAAGAATAAAATATGAAGTTAACATAATTTACATGTTTATTAATTTAGTATAATATGTTTTCACTAAAACTGAAAAAAAAACTCTTTTTTATAATTTTTGACTTCTCAAAGCTTAACTTCTTCGGGCTTTGACAACAAAAGCCAAATTCTTAGCATTCTGTCAATAATTTTCAAGTGTCTTACTTAAAGATTTGTGTTTAATTTGATTTCTTCGCAAGAAACGATAGTGTTTCATGCCAAGTAAATGCGCATATTATTTACATACTATCGTCTTACTGTTAATCGGAATGATATTTAAATATTTATCGGTGTCTATCGCAAACTGATATCTTTCAACCATGATATCTGTGATATACATAATATTTGTCTTTATTTGATATTTGAAGAATTTACTTATAATTATTCTATTTATAATTATTTTTCTGTATTCATGATTTTATTGAATTACTTCCGTGATTAAAAACTAAGATATATCATAACTCCATATTTTATATAGAAAAAATGAAATTGTAACAACATAAGTAAAATTATAAGACTGAAACTTTTGGGCAGTAACGGTACGTTTTGATAAATTATACGAGATCTATTATCATTCTAAATACTCGCCAGATAAGTCAACAAGAATATTTAAGATATTTACAATATTATATTTTCTAGAATATTTTTTATTTTGTGAATATTAAAAATCTATATTAGAAGATACATTAAATAAAAATCAGTATGTTGAAACGTCATTCAAATCTCATTTCGAAACGTCGTTCAAATATCATATTATTCAAATTTATAATATTTAAACATTGACAATGTTTTAGATTAATACACAAATACACTTATATACATATACATATCATTCTTCAGTGTAGTTCGTAAATATCGATTTTGATATCCCGTATTTAAAATAAAAATTAAAAATAGAGCATAAATAGGTATTTATGATTTTGTAATCTCATGGAGATATTCGATATTTTTGCCTATGCTGGTGTGAACATCCGGAATCGAAGTTTCGATGCATGAAATACCATAGGTAGCTAAACCGACAAGTTTCTCTTTATAAATCAGGGGGCTGCCGCTATCACCCTAAATAATAATGTCGTTATTATTTAGTTCTATTATATTTATTTTATATATTGTACATATTTTGCAAAAAACGTATTTATTAATTAATTAATATTCTTATATGTTATCTTTAAAATTAATTTTTAAGTATAAATATAAATAATAAAAAGAGAAAACAAAAACTTTCTAATGACATTTCATTACAAGCATGTTATAGATATTTGTAAAAAAAATTTTTCTTCTTAAAACTTAAACAATTATTTGATTCTTTGTATCATTAATTACAATATTAACAATAACAATTCTTATCTTATAAAATGATAATATCTTATAAAAATGAAATATCTGTATTGCAGAATCTTAAATCAAATAATATGTAAATATATTTTATTTAAATATTCCGTTTTTTTAATGTTATGTTTTTTATATTTTCTTACCTTGCAATAATTACTTCCAGATTCCACTCGAGTGCAGAATTCAGATTTAGAGAGTTTTTTCTCGTGGAATGATTGACATTCTTGAGGATCTATAGTTGTTAACGTTACTTTTTTTAGATTTGCGGTTTTTTTCCCTTCATAGTCGGTTATCATCCATCCAACCATCTGTAATTTGGCGTCCAGGGGTATTTCGATTTCAGATAACGCGATCGGTTGTGTTTTCTTGTTGAATTGAAGTGGTTGTATAAGCTGCAAAAGTTTTGTGTATTATGTTATTACAATTTATGCTTTTGATATCGCGAAAAATAATATAATAAATTTTTTAAAATAAGAAAATTTTATTTTTTAGATTTTAATATTTTAATTGAATTAATGGTTGAAAGAGAGAGAGAGAAAGAGAGAGAGAGAGAGAGAGAGAGAGAGAGAGAGAGAGAGAGAGAGAGAGAGAGAGAGAGAGAGAGAGAGAGAGAGAGAGAGAGANAGAGAGAGAGAGAGAGAGAGAGAGAGAGAGAGAGAGAGAGAGAGAGAGAGAGAGAGAGAGAGAGAGAGAGAGAGAGAGAGAGAGAGAAAGAGACTAAGTGAGAGGACGTCTAATTGATAATCTTTATGACTTTAAAAAGAGAATTATATAAAAAATTATAAATATGAATTATTTAAATATTAGAAATAGTAAGTGTGATGTCTAATTATTTAAAAATTAAAGCAAATGACAATGTATAAACATTTAATTACAGTATAAAAACAATATATATAAATATATATGTATACATATACATACCTTAAGAACACCAAGTCCGCTAGTGACGTTATTTTCAAGTGGATTGACATGATGATTTTGCGAGAACATTTCTTTAGTAAAAATACGAACGCCACCAGGCTTAAGGCTGCTTGTACCGCTCACTACAACTATATTGTTTAGAGTATTCCAAACATGTTTGGACGATGGAACACATCGATCCGACGTAATGATATGATACTTATCAAGTATAGCACCGGAACATATGTGTCTGCCATTCTTTTTAATTGATACAACATATGGATAGTTTATGATATCAACATCACCATCGTTTTGCATTATTTCAATATTGGCATCTATGAACATTTATTGTTATTTTCTAAAGATATGATTAATTGTTTCTTTTCTTGCGTAAGATAGAAAGTGTTATTTTCTAATAACAAAAAATAAACATGTCAAAAGAATTATTTTATTTTACTTTACGCACAATACAAAAGTAGTTTAATCCTCACAACATGTAATTAAATAATTTTAAAAACATTCCTGTAGTTATTAATTAAAAATATGATTTTTTTCTTGTAAACATTGTTATAATTGCTCAATGTTATCTAATACGATGAAAATTAAATTTAATCATTTAAATTTATATAACTACTTATACCGCTAATAGCGACGAAGATCAAAATCCATGCTAGTAACATTGTGAATACACCGTACGGGAACATGGTTTCGAAAACTTCGCGAAAATTTAACATTATTTTTTACTACTGTTTATATATATGAACGAATATTTACGCAGTTGTAATTATTGATAATTAATTACCTATATAATTTGATGAGCAAGCAATGAGAAAAGCAATATACTACGCATATGTATGTCATTAAGAACGCAAGTGCTAAAGTGACAGTTTTCTTCTGATTTCTGTATAATTCATGAGACAAACATATTGTGCGATAAGATTAATTTAAAAAAAATGTTCTATGACTTTCATATACATATTATTTTGGATAGAGATCACAAACGCGCGTTTTACGTTATTTAGCTTTTTATTTATTATTATTATTATTATTATTATTATTATTATTATTATTATTATTATTACTTATTATATTATATTATAGTATATTGATATAGTATTATTATATATTACTGTTACTAAATTTGTTTAAATTCTTGCATAAAATTAACGTTACACTGTTACATTGCATTATTAACTCCACGATGCACACAACTGTCAAAATATGTGATAACAGTCGTTCACGAATTAAGCGCTGCGAGAGAGCCAATCAGCATTGCGGAGAAAAGTCAACAATAAACTTCGAGACTTTCGAAAAGATTCCGATATATTCGATATATAATTGATTTAATGCTTTTTTCAGAAATAGATAAAATTAGTTATTGACTAGATATTAGCTAATTAGCTATTGACTAGATATTTCTCGCGGCACCATTAAATAGATGCAGCGTTTTATTTCTCAAAAGTAAAAAAAACATATAGGATATAATAAAAGGCGTAGCAATTTCGAGATTTTTCATTGATATGAAGTTGATTAGATAAGTAAAAACCATATTCTTACAAGCAAGCAGGCCAGTTGCTTCATCCAGCTTGATACATAATAAGAGCGACGTGAAAACCGTTTTACTGCTTTTTTAAAGAAGCGAATCCAAGCAATAAGTAAGTTCAAAATACATTTAATAAATGTCAAAAATTAATTTTAAACGTTTAAGCTGAAAAAACCTTTAAATTTGATATGTTTTTTAAATTATTTAATAAACTTCATAAAAACATTTAATAAACGTTCATAACATTTATTTAACGTTTTTTTTTACTAGTTTAAAATATTGTTTTTATACGAGACAATTCAACAAATGTTCTTTATACGTTTATAAATATATTTTTATATATATAAAAATGTATAAAAACGTATCAGCTAAACGATTTTTAACGTTGTTTAACGTTTATTAAACATAATTATATTGTTTGGGAATTGTTAAGAAATAAAATGAAATAATTGTAATAATTTTTTACTGGAATAATAAAATTGTTTGATGGAACATAATTATAATTTAAGTAAAATAATACGATTTTACTGAAATAATAAAAAGCAAAAAAGAAATTCAATTTTTTTTTAAATGTTTACTTTAAAAAAATATATTATTTCAAAAATCAAACAGTTGGATTTTTTAATTTAAACATTGATTTAGTTGAACTATTCCAATGCATAAATTTTTTTAAATCTAAGAAAATTTGTTAAATTTGAAGAAATGTTTCTCTGTGTTTTTTTTTATAAGAATGGGCCTATCTTTTTCTTATAAATATCGATCTATCTATTAAAGAAAAATTCGAAAAAGCCTTTAAGTGAAACTTAGAAATTTTCTAATCAGAATATCTGTTCTAAGAAATTGAAATTCTACAGAAATTGAAATTCTACAGAAATTCTGTAAAAGGAATCTTTCTTTAAGATAGGATTTTGAAAATTAGTGTACATATTCCACATTTCTTGCTTAAAATATAAATAAATAAAAAATAAAATTAATTAAAAAATAAATATTAATTAATTAAATTTTTAAGTACATTTACCTGTTAAACTATTAGACATCCTGCATGTTCTATAAAATCCGTAAACTGAATAAGTTAAACAAAAATACTTTAAAAAATGATTGCGACGAATATTATCATTTTACGATTTAATTCTTGAAAATGTTAAGTATAAATACAAATCTTAATACAAGATTATTATAATTATTATTTTTCTGTATTTTTATAATTATTTTCATAATTATATTCTGACTCATTGAAGAGTTTAAAATGATAGTTATTATAGAATTCAGACTACTAGTATTGTGCACATATCATATAACTAATAAATTTAAATTAAAAGATTAACAATTATCTTTAATATTCAACATTTCAACATTTTTAATTTCAACACGGTATTTTAACATAGTATGTTATTTTATCTTTTCTTAAATATACTTAATGTTGTATTTCTTAACCTTTTTGTTATTAATATGCCAATTATTAAAAACAATTTTGTAAATACATTATTAAATAAAGCTATACAATTTCATCACAATAAATATTTAAAGCTATTTATCAATATTTTGAAAAATTTTAAGATATATTTTTAAAATTCACAAAAAGTGATAAGAATTATGGATGATTATATTCTATAAATCTAAAAAATATGAAAATAATAATGACTAAATTAAAATAAAGTTTTGTGCATTTAAAATTTTTTCGAATTAATTTGACTAATATATTTGGAAAAAAAAACATAATTTTTCAAAAAGATAGTCCATGTTTACTGACTCAGTGAGCACAATGAGCTTCAAACGCTAAATGAAAACAACATTCTTTGTTTCTCTCCTTGAGCAGTATATCTAATTAAAACTATGAATATTAAATGAAGGGCCGACTAGTTTGCAAATCACAGGAAAGTGATCAACCCAAGTTCAAGGTGACCAAATATACTAACGGTAACTAATATAAAGCTATATATTGTTGCTATTTACATTGCATTGACATCTTTTTCGTATAACATGTGGGTATAATATGTGGACAGAAAGCTAAGATCAAGATATTGCGATTAAGTATAATTGAGAGGATCAATTCCCAATAAACTCGATGATCTATCAAGTTTAATCGCAATTAGGCAAGATCTTGTAAAGACATGTCTACCAAATAGTCGCTTCCCTGACCAGTATCAGACTATCGGATCCCTGGGATCCGAAGTAACAATTTATGTTCTATTCTTATATAAGAATCATATCGAAAACAATCGCTATCGAGAACTGGAGAGGCATTCAATATAATCTTTTTCCATAATCGATGAAATTAAACTTAATAATAAATTATTTATATCAGATTACATTAAAAATTTTAAGTTACATAATTTGCAAAATTCTTGTGAAGGATTTTGGATATCTCTTCTAGATATCTGTAAATTCTAACATAAATATAATTTTTGTTTTAATTAATTTAAATAACCATTATAGAGTACAAGATACAGCCGCCAAGCGATTAGTTGTCGAACTAAAGTGCGTGATAGCTATTAAACTTTGTATTATGGCCGGTAATTATAGTTCTTACTTCAAGATTGTCTTAAGTAATTTTAAAATGCTCATAGAGCTCTGTAATTAGTTCATGACCTTAGGGTGGTTTAAATATACAAAGAAAAATGTTTTTTTACTTTTATTATTTTTATTTATTTGGTTTGTATCTCATAGAAACAATATGGCTTTGAATGAAACATTTTTTTGTTAGATACAAATTTTTTAGTTTTATTGCATTAAATCATATATATATTGTTTGGCATATAAAAGAAAAACACTATTTAAAATATTTTTCGACGAAATAATATTTTCTTTATTACATATTCTTATTATACTAAATATTTGATTGATTGAAATATTTGATTTTTTATTTACTTTGTAAACACTATTTAGCTTTATATTTATTACTTTTATTTTATACTTAAATTTTTGCAAATTAACATTACATTATTACTGTTGCACTATTAACTCTATACACATATTTGTCAAAATACGTGATGACAGCTGTTTACGAAATAACCGTTGCGAAAAAAGCAATCAACGTCGCGGAGAAAAGTCAACAATAAACTTCGAGATTTTGGAAAAGATTCCGATATACATTCGATACATAATCAATTTAATGCCTTTTTCAGAAATGGATAAAATTAATTATATCGACTTAGATGTTTTTCGCGGCACCACCATTAAATAGATAATATACAAATAATATACAAAATAATATACAAAATAATATACAAAATAATAATAAATAAATTTTGCACAATGATATTCCTTTTTTTAAATATTTTTAAAGTTAATTTTAAACAATTTTTAGACATTGATATATTTTTAGCAAAATATAAAGTTATAACATAAATTATTTTATACTGCAGAACATGGACATTGTCCTAAATTTGTAGATATGGACACAAGTTTCTTTTTTAAATTTTATTTTTTAATTTTTTAATTTTAAATTTAGAGCATAAGAAATTTTGACATTCCTGTTTCGAGAAAAACATGAATTTCTAGCAATCACAATATCGCAACAACATTACACATCTGCATAAATATCTAAAGATAATTTAAGAATAATGCAATATATATTAGCAGTAAAATATCGATTTGATCCGTGAGCGTATGATTAATATGACAATTGACAAAACGTATCAATATTCAAACACCTTAATTGCATGAGACATACAGTCAATATAAAACTTGATAAGTCACATGTGATTCACGATGTTGATTTTCAGAGCCGCGATGAAGTATTTTTTTTATCTTACGCAAAGCGTTCTGGCACAAGCGTTTTGTTAAATTTTTTAATTGGCCGCAGATGTTAAAGATAAGTAGTCCAAGAAAATTATCGACATGTAAGAGAGTGCGATCATCAGACTGAATAAAAAATGTGATCTCAAATTGCGATTGTCATATATGTCGTGTGTAGAGCAGCGATCTGCAGTGATCGGTGATGTTCATTACACAAATATTTTAAAAACGTTTTCAAAATACGCTATAAAAGTATTGTAAAGAAGTTGTGYGACATTTTACATATTTTTTATAAGAAAAATAAACAAATCAACTCATATATGAGAAAAACAAATAATTTTATTTAATTAAATGGAGACAAACTCACTGTTTCTCTCTCTCTCTCTTTCTCTCTTTCTCTCTCTCAATAAATGTTTCTACGTGAAATAAAATTACGCATAAAAAGTTGTCATAAAAATTAAACAATCTTAGTTTGACATTGTTTTTATTAAGTGAATTGCTGTCGAAATATTTTAAATTATTATTTAATCCTATATTACATAACATTATATAAAATAAATGCTAGAAAATAAAATTAATATTTCAACTAGATGACTTTATAATGTATGAAAGAACAAATATTTGTAAATAATGATTTTCTTAAATTTGAATTAAGTTTTCAATTTCTAGTGTTATTTAATAGACCATATATTCCACCAAAAATTGTATAATATTGAAAAAAGTTTTACATTCCTTTCACTTTTTTTCAATTTTTCATTGTGTGTAAAACGGATATATAACCAACAGACGTTTTTATTAACTGAAAGACATATTTTTTAATGGTCTTAAGATTAATAGTATGAACTTCATATATACGTAATTGCGAATTTTAAGATTGATAAATAGACTAAAATAAAAAACTCGAGTTTTATATATTAAAATATAGTATAAGTTGTACAATAATTTTACTAATCTGCGCAATGAAACCTCATTATCTGAACTTAGTAAATTAACATAAAGTTGGTATGCTGAATTCGAAAACCAAATGTATTTATTACTATCACGTAAGAAATTTTAGCAAAATAGTAGCAATAACTGTATTATACAATTACATGTAGAATATACGAATTTTATTATAAATATCAAATATCATATTTTGAACATACTATTTTTTAATCTTTTTTAATCCTTGTATATAATATAATACAGACTAAATAAAACAAATCTAAAATAAAATTGAGCGATACAATGTTCATACGATTCACAAATCACTAATTTTCTATTTGATTTGATGAATATTATGATAAGTATTGTCACTATATATTTTTTAATAAACCATAAATATTGTCACTAAATAATGTCATTGGAAATGTTAATATCATTCATTAATTTTATTATTTTTACAAAATGATATCGCAAATAAACAAATATAATTCAATACCAAAAAATCGATACGTGATAGAAATTTTTTAGCCTCGATTTTAAATTTAGCGTTATGTTAATGTTCTAAAGACATCAAAATGTCCGACGTAATGAATTCATCATTGATTAGTGTTTAACAAAATTTTAGTATTATTAATATCTTAACATAATAATAACAGTCAATTAATATTAAAATATCTTACACTGCAAAATGTGGTCATTGTAACAGGAGATACTTTTCCAACAGTAAGACAGACTGGTTTAGAACCTCTTGTCATTACAAACAACAAATCATCTACAGTTTTTGAATTTAGAGTGTACCATTCATTACTATATGCCGCATAATATATTTTATTGCACTTAAAAATATAAAAAGTATTATTAGATTATTGTGTACATTGTTTGCATATTAAATAAAAATTACTAATAAAAAATAGTTACTATTATAGTTTACAAAGTTAATTACGCAAAAATACTAACTTATACAACTTTGTAATAATAATAATAACAACACACACACACACACACACACACACACACACACACACACACACACACACACACACACACACACACACACACACACACACATATATATATACGCACACACAACTAACCTGAGTTATTAAAATCTCACCAAGAATGCAATATAGGCACATATGTACAAATATATTAAAAACAATAGAAATAAAATATATTAAGCGAGTAATTGACATATCATTTCCTTCATCAAATAGCTAATTAATTTATGAAACAAATAAAAAAACATAATTTTTTTAATAATATTAATTTAGAATTTTATAATAATATACTATATTTAAATGTAGTAATATTTTATTCAAATTTAATACTAATGTAGATATTTATTGTTAATGTATTTATTAATTTAGGCTATAATTTTTTAAACAAGTTTTATCCTTTTAGATACTTACACTGATCATCCGAAATCCGAAGAATGCGAAAAGTATTGCAAAATATATAAATAAGGAGAGAAGCATCATATTATACGTATTTTCAACAACATCGATAGCTCTATACAAAATATTTACCGCATTAAACATATTTTACTACTTATATTTTGTTTATATATATATTTTTTTTAAATTTATATATATATATATTTATATTAAATATAAATATAAATATAAATATAAATATATTTATATTAAAAATTATAAATATATATATATTTATAATTTATATATATATATATATATATATATATGTATATATATATTTCTTATAGGTAACAAACCTAAGCAAACGGATATGTTTTGCTATACAACATTTCAGTACTCCGTGATTATTTATGTATTTATCCAAATGTGTCAAACGATTTTTAAGAATGTCTAATTGGCCGCATATATGAAAAACTAAGAGACTAAGAAAATTGTCTATTCCAGTGTAGGCCATCATGGCAATTGCTATGTAAATGGCTTGACTGATAAATGTCAGTTCGTATTGCGGCCTCTTTGTTATATCGTAAATATAATGAGTTTGTAAAGGCATTGGTTTTCCTGGATCAGTAATATTAGGAGTCAGTCTCATTGATATTCCAAAAGCAGGTAATACTGTGACAAAGAAACATGATAATCCCATTATACAATAAGTGCAAATAATAATTATACGTGCACTCTGCGCTCTTTGGATCATTATGCTTCTTTCTTGATCATTTTTTAACTTTATCCAATCCTTTACGACCATGTTCATAATTGGTATTATAGCTTAAAAATAAACAATTATATACATTTTATAATGTTGTCGAATTAAAATTAATATATTTGATCTTAAACAGTAAAAAGTGTAGAAAAAAATAACATTATTATTTTTGTATTCTTAAAAAGAGATGTTAAAATTTTAAGAAGATATTAAAATTTATAAAAAATATTAATTTCGTAATTTATGAATCTTATTACATAAATATCATATAAATGTCATTTAATAGATAAATTATTTAACAAATATATTAAAATGATTTATATATAAAATATATATTTATGTATATGTTTTATACTTATGTAAGTGAATCGATCGATATGTATTTAGAGTTATTAATTATAATCTGAACATTCAATTTATTATGTAAGTTATTATTTATCATATTTTTATAATTTATAGATACAACTAAAAATGATGTTTACCTTCTTTTTTCCACCAAAAAATCATAATTCTAATCAAGCAGCTTGTCACTGGTAAAGTAAATTGTAAATTATCTAACATTAGCAAACTGTCACCGAAAACTTTTATCAGGGAATGTATAGAGGGAATGAGATTAAAGCTGATTGATCCTAGCAAAGTTACTAACACTCGAAAATTGCATATTAATTCTTGTCGAGGATTTTGTGAGATCTTAGGCCAAAGTCCAATCAAATTTAAAGTGAAACGGTTTAGTTTCACCGCCCATTCGAAATCTACCTACAGAAATCTTGATCAGTCAACAGTTCATAATAAAAGGATTCATAAAGTACACAAGTCTAAATACATATATATTTATAATTAAGCTAAAGCACTGTGTGAAATAATTTAAAATAAAATTTTTGAACATTTTACTTTGTTAATCATTGAGTGTGCAAGTTTAAAGATTACTAAAAAAAATAATGAATAGTGAATAATTAATAATTAATAACAAGTAATAATTAACAACCAAAATGAGTGACTACAGCAACTGTAGTTAGATATAATTAATATTTTTATAAGTTTGATATGTTCATAAAAAATACAAACTTTGTAAAAAGTTATAATCCAAACTTTTCGTTAATAATAAAAGAATTATAACATATTATTAACAATAAAAGATGGATTATTATTATAAATGATACCACTGTTTGCACATATTCTAAAATAAAATAGTTCCTTAAGTTCTTTTATATACAATTATAATAATCGAAACTATAAGCACCTTGATATCCGTTATACTTTAAACTTTCCATGTCTAATGTTATTTAAAGACTGATGTCTTTTCCTTTTATATGAATCGACGTTACCTCCTGTGTAGTAAAAAACATTTCTTGCGCATGCTTACAATTCTCGAAAGTATCGAACGATCAACTTGCAACAAAGTATTTTAAATATTCTGCTTTTACTCTCGCTTTAAATTTCCGTCAAGTTTCCAGCACCGATCGCGAGAAACATGTACGAATAAAAAAATTACATAGTAAGTAGATAAGTTTGACAAAAAAAGCATGCGTAAATGCAATTATATTCCCACGCAGTCTTGTGTCAAGTTTTCAACACCGATCGCGGAAAATAACTGTGAATGAAAAGTTGCACAATATCAGATGGATATGCATAACAAAAAAAGCATAAGTATATATTCCTACACTTCTATAATTTTCTATAACTGTTGCTTAATGGACTACATAAAAAACTACATAAAAAACGCGTTTCTATGGTCTCTACTTTTTTAAACAAATTTGCAAAAATTTATATTGTTTGTTTTTATTGAGTTTTTCAAGATAAACATGAAGTATAGCGTTACGGTTATTAAAACAATTGATGTGGTTGGTTATTAAAACAATTAAATTAATGTTTTTTAAAAGTATCTGATACAGTCGCATATGATTTTCTAAATTATTTCTCGAAGTAGAGAGTAACTTTAACATAAAACTAAAAACAATTATATAGTCTTAAAAATTCTACTTCAACTCTGTAGTAAAAAATTGAGAATCCAAGCTTCTACTAAATTAGCAATTAAAAAATTGATAACTTAAATGAAACACGATTATAATTGCAGGCTTTTAGTTATATCGTTAATATAATAAATCTGCAATAATTGTGAATTATTATGTCTTAATTATAAAAAATTACTCTTTAAATAACCACACAATGATGATCACAATAAATGTATACATTATTATTAAAGCCTACTCTATATATAAACACACACACACACACACACACATCTTATTAGTGCATTTTTTTTAATTAAAAGAAAAATGGATAAAAATCTTTTTAAATTTTTTTCTTAAAGATGTTTAAAGTATTTATGGTGATAGACATTTTGAACATTTTTAAGAAAAATATTTATGGCGATAATTACCTGCAGTTATGAATGCTTAAGCTGGAGTCAGCTGACTCAATCCTATTCTCGCTCCTTATCATCTGCCCAATATTCCGATACTAATTGATTTTGCATCAAATGATCCGAAAAATATCAAAGGATCTATCGCGATCGGCGCGATGATATCTAATGCATTGTCTATAATTATCAAATCGATCGCAATTACTAGCCGAGTATCGAAGCGTATTTTTTATTAAATAAATGATTTTTGAAATATTTTAAATTATTATTTAAAATGGCTTATTCCATATTTAGTAATATGTTGTATATAAAATAAATGGTTAAGTGTGTGTGTGGGGAGGGGGAGGGGGAGGCATACTCTTTCATAAACTCACGAAAAAATTGTATTTTTTTAATTTTATACAATATTTTTAAACTTAAATTAATTAATCAAATTTAAATTAAATTCTGTATTTTACATCCATTACTTAAGAAAATTCTCAGTTTATTCCATTTAAATAATGCAGTAAAGTATATGTTTTTTGCAAATGATATAATATTGACATCATTAAATTGATTTTCCACCAAAAATTATATAATGTTAGAAAAATTTATACATTTTTCTTTTTTTCTATCACCTTCTCATCGTATGCAAAACGGATATATAACTAACTGACGTTTTTACTAACTGAAAAATAAATTTTTTAATGATAATATAGTTAACAATAAACTTAGTATTATTAATACTATTAATATAAATAAATAATTGCAAAATTTATGTATATATCAAATAAAAAATTCAAATTTTATACATATGTTAAAACATAATATAAGTAATAGAATAAATCTTAATAAAAGTTTAATAATACCAAACATGTTTTAATATAATACTTTTCTGATTAAATATTAAAATATCTTACATTGCAAAATGTGGCCATTGTAACAGGAGATATTTTTCCAACTGTTAGATAAATTGGTTTAGAGCCTCTTATCATTAATATCAACAAATTGTTTGAGAATTTTGGATCCATAGTATACCATTTATTATTATATGCAGCATAATATATTTTATTGCACTTGAAAATATCAAAAGCACTTTTAGATATAAATTACTGTATACATTGTCCCACAACTAAATAAAAGTTAGATGTTATCATATGATAGTCTATAAAATTAATTATGCAATATTCAATTGATGACTTTTGTATTAAGAAAATAGATGTGTAACTAACCTGAGTCATTAAAATTTCACCGAGAACGCAATATAAACACATATGTCCAAATAAATTTAAAATTGTCAATGTAAAAAATATCAATCGAATGACTGGTAAATCATTTTCTTCGTCGAATATCTAATTAATTTATAGGATGTGTATAAAAATGCAATTTTTTATAATTAAAAATATTTTAGATGTTCACGACAAAATATAGTGGCAGTTTAAATATTATACGCATTAGTAATTGTTTAAGATTAAAAATTAATTAATAAACAAATTCTAACTTAACACTTACGCTAATTACCCGAAATGCGTAGAAAGCAAATAGTACCGCAAAATATATGAACAAGCAAAGGAGTATTATATTGTACATATCTTCGATAGCATCAATCGCTCTATGAAATATATTTCGTATAATAAATACATTTGATTATATATTACATATAATTTATATTTGCATATATTTTTTTATAAATAACAAACCTAATCAAACGGATGTGCTTGTTTATGCAGGTCTTTAGCACTTCGTAAGAATTTATGTATTTATCCAACCGTGTTAAACGACTCTTGATAATATCTAATTGGCCAGATATGTGAAAAATTAGAAGACTGAGAAAATTGTCTATTCCAGTGTAGACCATCAAGGCAATAATTAAATAGATGGCTTGACTAATAAATGTCAATTCGTATTGCGGTCTTTTTGTTATATCGTAAATATAATGGGTTTGTAAAAGCATTGGTTTTCCTGGATCAGTAATATTGGAAGTCATTCTCATTGACATTCCGAAAGTAGGCGGTACGAGGAGAAAGAAGCACTGTATTCCCATTAAGCAGTAGGAACAAATAATAATTGTGCGTGCACTTTGCGCCCTTCGAATCATTAAACATCTCTCTTGATCATTTACTGATCTTATCCAATCTTTCGCGATCATATTTATAATCGGTACAATAGCTTAAAAAGTAAAAAATTTTATATATACAACTGTGTTATTGAAATTAAAATATAATATATTAATTTTAATTTGAAGCAGTAAGAAGCAAAAAAAAAAATGAAATTGGAACAACTTTTCTTATGCTTTAAAAAAAATGTTATAATCATAAATTAGTAGAAATATTGATTCTTTAATTTCTGCGAATCTATTTTATTGCATATGAACATAAATTCCATTATTTATATAATTGTCAAATATTTTATTTATAAATATGTACGCGCGCGCGCGCGCGCGCGCGTGTGTGTGTGTGTGTGTGTGTGTGTGTGTGTAAAATTTATCATGTTTTTGTAACTTCTATTTTATAATCAAAATTGGTTGACCAAAAATGATGTTTACCTTCTTTTTTCCACCAAAAAATTGCGATTCTAATTATGCAGCTAATAACCGGTAAAGTAAACTGTAAATTATCTAACATTAACAAAATGTCTCCAAAAATTTTTGTCAGAGAATGTATAGAAGGAATAACAAGGCAGACAGTTATTCCCAGAAAAACCACCAGCACTCGAAAATTGCACAATAACTTCTGCCAAGAATTTTCTACGTTTTTGGGCCAAAGTCCAAGCAAATCTAAAGTGAAACGGTTTAGTTTCACTTCCCATTCAAAATCTACCTGTAGAAACCTTGATAAATCTAAAGTTCATTACACAATTCATGATATATAACCACAATTAAATTAATAAAAGTTATTTGACAGAAAGTCATTTAACGCGAAGTAATTTAAAATAAAATATTTGAACACTTTAACATTTTTGGTTAACTATACGAATTAAAAAATTATTAAAAAATAAAAAATATTAACAAAGGATTGATCTTAATGCTGTAATTATATATAGCTAACATCGTCACAATAATTTAATATGTTCATATGAAACACTATAGTAAAAACGATAATTTAAAATTCTTATTAATAATGAAAGAATAAGACATGAATTAATGTAATTATAAATGTTATTACTATTTGCACACTATTAATACTTTCTTATAATTTCTTTAAATTGCAATAATCAAAATTATAAGCACCTTGGTACGCGTCATTTCGAACTTTACATGTCCAATGTTATTTAAGGACTGAAGTCTGTTCCTCTTTCACGACTCGATGTTACCTCCTGTGCAGCAAAAAGCATTTCTTGCGCATGCTTACAATATTTCTCGAAAGTATCGAACGGTCAACTTGCAACAAAGTATTTTAAATATTCTACTTTTACTCTCGTTTTAAATTTCCGTAAAATTTCCAGCACCGATCATCGCGCGAAACATGTGTGAATAAAAAATTATATAATAGTAAGTGTTTGACAAAAAAAAGCATACGTAAGCATATATCAGTTATATTCCCACGCAATCCTCTGTTGCTCATAATTGTAGTCAGTAGTGAAATATATAGATCTATATGTGTATCGTTCTTATGATTTTAATTTTTTCAAATAAATTTGCAAAAATTTGCGTTGTTCTTATATTAAAGTCTTTATACTTGTATCAAAGTCAGTTTCATTTGTTATATTTGTTTTATTTGTTCTTATATCAAAATCTTCAAGATAAATATACATAAAACGTAAACATTAGTGGATTAATTACTGAAATAATTGCACACGTATTAATAAATCAATTATTTTTATGGAATCTTTATTGGATATTTCTTACAACAATGTGATAAAATTAAAAGCAATTCTTAAAGCTAAAAATAATTATACAATATTCTATTTCAATTATAGTAAAGAATTGATGATCCAAGAATAGTTTACACGAACAATAAGATATACAATAGTAAAAAAAACTAGTGATAGCTTAATAAATACAGTTTAAATTGCAAACTTGTCCATGTCGTCGACATAACAAATGTGTAATTTGAAATTTTTTTTTTAAAGCAAATATTTTAATGTTTAAGGCAATTAATTACAATAAATCCTTTATTTGATCAAATTAATCGTTAACATGATTGACTCTACATTTCATGATAAAGTGAGTATTTATAGACTACGATTCAGATTTAAATTTAATTCCAAATTTAATCCATGCATGTAATAAAATTCATATTATTTTTAATCAAATCCTGCAATAAAATTTATTTATAATTAAATATTAATGCTAGTATATTTTTTATACTACCTTTTTTATAAAACTACTTTTTTATAAAGAGTTGCAATATATAAAAAAAAAATTTTAATTTATCTCACTTGTTATTAACTTCTTGTTGTGTGTAAAACGGATATATAACCAACTGATGTTTTTACTAACTGAAAAACATATTTTTTAATAATTTAATTCCGATTATTAATTAATATTAATATTAAAATTTAATATTGCAAAGATAAAATAAAACAAAAAATTCAAATTTTATATCTTAAAATGTGATATAAATTGTTATGTAAAGATATAAAATTTTTGTGCAATAATTACTGTCAGACATTACGATATCTTACACTGCAAAACGTTACCATTGTTAGAGGAAATATTTTTCCAGCAGTGAGACAAACCGGTTTAGATCCTCTTATCATTAAAAGCAACAAATTTCGAGTTACTTTTGAATTCATAATATACCATTTATTACTATATGCCCCATAATATATTTTATTGCACTTGAAAGTATCAAAAGTATTTTTAGACGAAAATTATTACATTATTACATTAATAATTGAATAAAATTTAATTAATTAATAGGGGAAAATCACTGATATAAACATAGATCTTCGAAAGTGCTATTTCCTTATTTCTCAAAAATTATAAAAATTACAAAAACATTTTCATAATACTTTATTAATACTGATAAAAATATGATTTATTTAGATGATTAAAGAAATGAAAATCCATAATTCATATTAAGATAAGTCATAAGATAATAATCTAATCCTATCCCTTATATACTCTTCATGTTTGCGTCTTACAAGCATAAAATATGCGTATAAATCAATGAAAAACGTTTTATAAATAGGATTCTAGAAATCGTTATACACTAAACTTGTTTAATATATATATAGGTTTAATATATATAAGGATAAACCTACAAGTTTAATGTATATAAGGATACCTAAAATCCTTTCGATATAAAACGTTTCTTAATAAAACTTATGGGTTTTTATTTCTTTAATGTGTGATAACGGCTCAATTTATATTTTTAATTCTAAGAACTTACATAAAATTATTATGATAGCTAATCCAATAAAAATGAAATAAAATTATCAATTATTTAGTTTTATATTATATAACATATAGAAATTAATTATGTACGTATACATATATATAAAATTTCTTGATGAACGATAAATATCAGATTTATTGTATCATAAATTAAATAATACATAGATTATAATCTATAAAGATCTATAAAGATAAATATAAAACACATAAAATTCGTATTATTTTATAAAAACAAATATTTAACTAACCTGGGCAATTAAAATTTCGCCAAGAGCGCAATATAGACACATATGTGTAAACATATTAATTACAGTGGATCCAAAATACATCAAATGAGGAATTGATATATCATTTCCTTTATCAAATAGCTAATTAATTTATGGGATAAAATATGATTTTTTAAAATAATATTAATTCGGAATTATCATGTAAATATATCAAGTTTTATATTTTTTAGTTATTTTCTTACAGTAAAAATCAATTTTCTCAAATAAGTTATGTAAGCTTAAAAATACTTACAGTAATTAACCGGAAACCAAAAAAAGCGAAGGGTATCGCAATCAATACGAATAAGAAGAGAAGTATTGTATTATATGTATCTTCAATAGTATCAATGGCTCTATAAAGATAATTCGTATATTAGATACATATAGATGAAACGTCTACGTATATTGATCGTCGATATGAATAATATTAACATATAGATATCAGTATGAATAATATTAACATATAGACATATTAATATACAGATATATAATATACAGATATCAAACCTAAGTAATCGCACGTGTCTTGTTACACAACTCTTTAATATCTCATCAAAATTTATATGTTTATCCAAACTTATTATACGATTCTTTAGAATGTCTAACTGACCACAAATATGGAAAACTAACAGTCCGAGAAAATTATCGATTCCACTATAAGCCATTACAGCGACAATAATGCAAATAGATTGACTAATAAACGTCAATTCGTATTGTGGACTTTTTGTTACATCGTAAATGTAATAAGTTTGTAGAGGCATTGATCTGCCTAGGTCAGTAATGTTGGTAGTGACTCTCACTGATATTCCAAAGCTCGGAAGAATGATAACAAAAAAACATGTTAATCCCATTATGCAGTAGGTGCAAGTAATAATAATGCGTGCAGTCTGCGCTCTTCTAATCATAACGTTTCTGTCTTGAGCACTTTTTGATTTTATCCAATCCTCCTGGATCATGTTCATAATCGGTATAATAGCTTCAAAAATGTCAATATTAAATATTTTTAAGTATTTTTTAGTAATTTATTAATATGCATTAAACAGTACAGCTAGAGAATAAAAGCTATTAATTCTAAGTAATTAAAAGTTTACAAATAGAAAAAAATTATAATATTATTCTTATTATAATTTTAATAGCAACAATAATATATAAATATATAATAAAAATAAATTTTACAATCTGAGAATTTTATTGCATGATATATTAAATTTAAGTAGATTTTTTATATTATTTATATAAATAAAATTATTTTATTTAACTTATATATTCTTTTTATCACAAATTTTATAATTTAAGCTTGACTTTTAATTATGTCTACCTTCCTTCTTCCACCAAAATATTATGATTCTTATTAAACAGCTTATAGCCGGTAAAGTAATTTGTAAATTATCTAGCATTAAAATAACATCTCCATAAATTCTTATTAATGAATGTATAGAAGGAATCAGAATGTCACATGTTATCCCCAGGAAAATGATGAACACTCGAAAATTACACATTAACTTTTGTCGAGTGTTTTGTACGATTTTAGGCCAAAGTCCAATAAAATCTAAAGTGATCCGATTTAATTTCATTGCCCATTCGAAATCTACCTGCAGAAACCTTAATAAATCTAAAGTTCATTAAAAAGGTTGTACAGTTTAAAATAATATATGCACAATTAAATTATGTATATTTGCACAATTAAATTAAATGTTTTATATATATATATATATATATATATATATATAATTATTTAACAGAACGTGTAAAGTAATTTAAAATAAATTATTTTCTAATATTTTATTTTTGTTTAATTATACAAATTTAAAAATTATTCAGAAAACAATAAATAACAATAAATAACAAGAAATATTGACCTTAAGTTGCTTGTAATTATATATAGTTAACATTGTTACAATAATTTAATATGCTAATATAAAAAAACTCAATAGCAAAAGTAGTAATCCAAAATTTTTATTAATGGTGGGATAATAAAATATGGGTCGTTATTATAGATCGTTGTTTACACACATAGCTATTAAAATATTCTCTTACAATTTCTTTGAATTTTACAATTATAATAATCAAAATCATAAGCACCTTGATACCTGTCATATTTAGAACTTTCCATGTCCAATGTTATTTAAAAACTGATGTCTATTCCTTTTCCATGAATCGACGTTACCTCCTGCACAGCAGTAGGCATTTCTTGCGCATGCTTACAATACTTCGAAAGTATCGAACGATCAACTTGCATTTTAAACATTCTGCTTTTACTCTCTCTTTAAATTTTCTTAAAGTTTTTAGCCGATTATCGCGCAAAACAAAAAATTGAATGTGCGGATAAAAAATTACATAGTAATAAATGATATGTTTGACATAAGCATGTAACAGTTATTCTCCCATGCAGTCCTCTATTGTTTATAATAGTCAGTAGTGAACTATATGGACCTATTATGTGTATCGTTCTCATGATTTTAATTTTTTCAAATAAATTTGCAAAAATTTGTGTTGTTCTTACATCAAAGTCTTTATTTATGTATCAAAGTCTGTTTTATTTGTTGTATTTGTTCTATTTGTTCTTATATAAAAATCTTCAAGATAAACCCACAAAACGTAAGCATTAGTGGATTAGTTACTAAAATAATTGCACATATATTAATAAATAAATTATTTTTATGGAATCTTTATTGGATATTTCTCAACAATATGATAAAATTAAAAACAATTCTCAAAATAATGCACAAAATTGATTTATTTAAAAAATTATATATTTCTGTTAAATAAAAGTGAAGATAATCTCGATAGAAGCATTTCCATCTGGTACAAAACTATCCTAATCGCAAAATATCTCCTTGTAATCAAAGAATTTTTATTTAAACCTTTTTTTTATTAAATATATTGTCTCTTATATTTAAAACAATTAATTACAATTTTTATTTAAAATTAAAAAAAATTCATTTTTAATAGGATTGACATTTACATTTCATGAGAAAGATAGGTATTTATAGACTATGATTCTGATTCAAATTTCAGATTCTATCCACCATTTGATAAAATTCATAGTTTATTTTCAATCAAATTCTGCAGTGAAATCTTTAGTTTATTCAAAATTAGATATTAATATTTGCACAGTTCTTATACTATTTTTTCTATATAACTACTTTTCTATAAAAAATTACATAATATAAAGTTCAAATAAAGTTCAAATTTATCTAATTTTGTTATTAACTTTTTGTTGTATGTAAAACGGATATATAACCAACTGATGTTTTTACTAACTGAAAAACACATTTTTAATAATATATTTCCGGTCATTAATTAAGAATAAAATTTAGTATAGACAAAAGTGATATGAAACGAAAGATTTAAATGTTATATTGTAAAATGTAATATGTATTGTTATGTAAAGATATTAAATGTTATGTAAATAAATTTTAATGCAATCATTATCGGACATTATGATATCTTACACTACAAAACGTTGCCATTGTTACAGGAAATATTTTTCCAGCAGTAAGATAGACCGGTTTAGAGCTTCTTATCATTAAAAGCAATAAGTTTTTAGTTACTTTTGAATTCATGGTGTACCACTGATTACTGTACGCTCCATAATATGTTTCATTGCACTTGAAAATATAAAAGTATTTTTGAACAAAAATTAATACACTTTGTAAACTCTAGTAATTGAGTAAAATTTAATTAATAAATATCAATTAATATATTAGTCAAAAATTTATACTATATTTTTTTTATTCCATTTACTTCATTGCGGAATCAATCTATATTTTTAATTCTAATATTTTACGTAAAATTTTTATGATAGTTAATCCAATAAAAATCAAATAAAATCATCAACAGTTTAATTTTGTATAAAAAAATTAATATTAATTTCTTAATATATGTGATAAATATTAGATTTAGTTTGTCATAAATTAAATTTTGCATGAATTATATAGTATTCTATAAGATTATTATGCAATACATAAAATTAGCATTACTTTTATAGAGGCAAAAAAAAGAAATAATCAACTAACCTGGGCAACCAAAATCTCGCCAAGAGCGCAATAGAGACACATATGTGCAAATATATTAATTACAGTGGATCCAAAATGTATCAAATGAGGAATTGATATATCATTTCCTTCATCAAATAGCTAAATAATTTATAGGATAAGATAAGACATAATTTTTTGTAATATTATTATATTAATTCAGAATATGTGAACTTATTAGTTAATATTTCTTAGTTATTTTCTTACAGTTAAAAATCAATTTACTGAAATAAGTTACGTAAGCTTAAAAATACTTACAGTAATTATCCGAAAACCATAAAAAGCGAAGAGTATCGCAAAATATACGAATAAGAAGAGAAGTATTACATTATATGTATCTTCAATAATATCAATAGCTCTATAAAAAATAGTTTGTGTATTAGATACATATAGTTTTAGATACACAACATTAGATACATAAAGTTTTATATATGTATACTAATCATGTTCGTATAGATTATATTAGCATATAGGTATCAAACCTAAGCAAGCGCACGTGTCTTATTATGCAACTCTTTAATATTTCATGAGAATTTATATGTTTCAAATTTGCTAAACGGTTCTTCAGAATGTCTAATTGACCAGAAATATGGAAAATCATCAGTCCGAGAAAATTATCAATTCCACTGTAGGACATCATTGCGACAATAATATAAATAGATTGACTAATAAACGTCAGTTCATACTGTGGACTTTTTGTTACATCGTAAATATAATGAGTTTGTAGAGGCATTGGTCTGCCTGGATCAGTAATATTAGTTGTTTCTCTCATTGATATTCCAAAGCTAGGTAAAACGATAAGAAAAAAGCATCCTGTTCCCATTATGCAATATGCGAATGTTATAATTATGCGTGCACTCTGTGCTCTTTGGATCATTACGCTTCTCTCTTGTGCACTTTTTAATTTTACCCAATCCTCCACGATCATATTTACGATCGGTACTATAGCTTAAAACATCAATTAATATTAAAAATTATCAATATTAAAAACTTTTAAAACATTTTTCAAATTTAAAACACATTTGTAATATTTTAAAACACATTTAAAATACCAGCGCGCGTTTGCGATGTCTTATGTAAAAAATAGAAACATTAGACTTATAATATAATAATTTTTACATTATAAACTCATATTATATTCATACAATTGTAAACATTTTATCTATATAATACATATACATATATTATATATAATTTTTTATAATTTTATAATTTTGTAATTTAAAATTTTTTATTAATATTTTTATATACATAATATGTACGTAATGTAATTGAATTACATAAAAACATTTTATTAAAAAAAAATAATTTATGTATAATTATTTTTAATATAAAAATACACACAAACAGAATATTTACAACTTTTCATTAATATAGTTTAATCTTTATATAAAAATAAAATAATTAAAGATAATGAATAGTCTCTCATATGATAGATGAAAATCATGAATAGAATCTCATTTATATAAATAAATTTCCAACTACTTTAGAATAGTAACTTTTAAAATATTAAACATTATTTATAGTATATTGTTTAAATTAAATATCGTTTATCACATATAATAGTTTAAATAAATAAATAAATAATTAAAAATTATATCTACCTTCTTTTTTCCACCAGAAAATTACGATTCTTACTGAGCAACTTATAGCCGGTAGAGTAAATTGTAAATTATCTAGCATTAATATAATATCTCCAAAAATTCTTGTCAAGGAATGTATAGAAGGAATAAGAAGGCCCAGCGTTACACCCGAAAAAACGACAAGCACTCGAAAATTGCACATTGACTTCTGTCGAAAGTTTTGTGCAGTCTTAGGCCAGAGCCCAATCAAATTTAAAGTGAAACGATTTAGTTTTACTGCCCATTCGAAATCTACCTGCAGAGATCTTAATAAGTCCGAAATTTATCAAAAAGATTACCCATCATTTTTACATATATAAAGCCACAGTTAAATATGCAAATACAAAATATTATTTAAATGCGCAAAAAATAATATTTAGAAATATATTTTACTTTTTAATAATCGCACAAGAAAATAATAAATAACGACAATAAAAATCACTTAAGACTTCACGTTAGCTGTAGTTAATGTTTTACAATAATTAAATAAATTAATACAAAGAATTATTATATGAAACAATAATTTAAAATTTTTAAATATTATCATTAATCGCACAAATTGTAATAAAAATACTTGTATTGACATTTTTCCAAGTATTATAGTTACACTGATCAAGAAAATAAACACCTCGGTATCCATTATACTTTGAAGTTTCCATGTTGAATGTTGTCTAGGGACTGACATCTGTTCCTCTTACATGAACCAATGTTACCTCGTATTTAGTAAAAAATATTTTTCGCGCATGCTCTTAATAATAATTTTCTAGATAGGCGAATGCTCAACCTGTAACAAAGTGTATTAAATATTCTGCACGTTCGCTTGAAGTTTCCATCACTTCAATATCGAATATTGCACGAAACATTCGTGAACAAAAACTTTAATGACAGATATCATGTTAGCGAAAAAGGGGCATATACGTCTGTTGTTTTCCCATACTTCTATAATCGGTTATAACTATAGTTAGCAGTAGGTATACAGTAAAATATATCCTTTGATAAATAGCAATCTCATATCATATTTTGTGCGTTGTTTCAATTACAGACAATTCTATTACACTATTCTATTACAGATTGTCTGTTTACCATCTTTCCTTAATTGTCATCTGATTTCCAACTACGAACTGATTTCCAAATGCGCCCTTTTGTAATTTTACCTGCATTTTTATTTCTTGACATATCTTATTTCTTATCTTAATTTATATGTACATACATATATTTGTATTTTTAAATTTATTACTGTGGGCATGATCTAATATAAAGTTAAAATGTTTGAACATTATAGTTTTTAAATATAGTATTATATAAACATCTAACTTGACTTAGCTTCTTGCTTTTGATAATTGAATTTTAATAATTTTTTTATGATTGTATTTATCACAGTATTTTTGAGTTAAAATTTAAATAATTCTCTTTAAAACAAGTTCCTTAGTTAAACTGAATAGCATAACATTTACTAAAATAAGATATAATTTTTGTAAAGTCATTGATACATATATATATTAAACGAAAGAATTAATGATTAATACACTTTCATTGTCATTCTGCTAATATAAACAATACACAATCAAGCAACATCTTTAAGCTGTAATATATATTTTTTATTTAGGTATTATATTTTATTTTAAAGRATTTTTAAATTTAAAATTATAAAATCTGAAATTATTAATTTGTAATAAAATAAATTGAGTATTTGAAGCATTTTTCTTTTCTCTCATCTAGATCACGTCTTAGACATTAAAAATTGAAATAACAACAGATAAATCAGTGTAGTTTATATATCTATTTATGCTATATTTCTACATACACATARGCAAGCAGTTAACGGATTTGATTTGTGAAAAATATGTGTTACTTCTTGAATTGAAATATAGAATTAAATTTAATTCTACATTTCTTGCTTTTAATTGTTTAATCGAATTTTCAATATATTTCTGTCAAATCATGCAGTAAAATTTATAATTTAGTTATCAATAACATATTTTAATATTTACACAATTCTTGGATTATTCTATAAAAATAATATATTATTAGAAATAGTTTAAGTTTATCTCACTTTTCTAATAATTTCTCGTCGTAAAACAGATATGTAAAACAGATAYATATCCGATTGACGTTTTTATTAACTGAAAAATATAATTTTTAGTAATAATTAATAATTAATAATTAATAATATGGATATGTAATCATAAACTTTAAGATATAAATAATGTATACATAAGATATACATACATTTAATAAAATATTTATAAATTGTTAAATTATTACAATGTAGGTTACATGTATAAAAAATATTATTAAAATTACAATGTCATTTAAATATTTTTGATAATAATAATTAAACACAAAAATATCTCACACTGCAAAATGTAGTCATTGTCAYAGGGAACATTTTTCCAGCAGTAAGATAAATCGGTTTAGCGCCTCTTATTAATAAAAACAACAAATCTTGTGTAATTTTTGAATCCACGGAATACCATTCGTTACTGTAGGCCGCATAATATATTTTATTACACTAGAACGTATTAAAAATATTTTTAAAAATTATATTTTTATATTATTTTTTGTAATAAAATAAATTCAGCCATTAATTATGAATCAATTTATATTTTCATTTAAATTAATATATTCATGTAAATAATGAATGCAATAAATTATATACTAATTTTTATTTTCTAAAATTTTAYATTAAATTTTCACATTTAATTTAATACAAATTACATCTCAACATATTTATGATATTATTATTTATTTTTGCTACGTGCATATGATAAATATTAAATTTTATTGTGTATTAACAATAAATAATATCTTTTTTAAGTGAATGAATCACGTAGTAATATATGAATCCATGAATACACAACCTATGACTTAYAYAACGTTCCTAATAGAAAAGAAAAATACAACTTACTTGGACCACTAAATASTCGCCGAGAGCACAATATAGACACATATGTCCAAATAAATTGAAAAATGTGGATAGAAAATATACCAACTGRGTAAATGATAAATCTTTTCCTTCGTCGAAAAGCTAATTAATTTGAAAAATACGTAAAAAATGTAWTTTTTTTATAATTACAATCTATTGTAGACGTATATGATAAAATATAAATATAATAACATTACATTTTATAAATGTAGTTTAGATATTATTGCGTTTATTAAATTTATTTTTACATTAAAAAAATTAATTAATAAAACAAATTTTTATTTTAAGTTTTTGCATACTTACATTAATTATGCGAAAGCCRTAGAAAGCGAAGAGTATTGCAAAATATACAAATAATGAGAGAAGTATTACGTTATATGTATCTTCAATAATAGCAATGGCCCTATGAAAGATATTCTATGTATTACATATAAAGCAAAAACAAATTATTTAATAAATTATTTCTGTGTACGTTTTTSGTAAATATCAAACCTAAGTAAACGAATGTGTCGTGCCACGCATCTCTTTAACATGTCGTAAGAATTGATGTATTTATCCAAATGTATTAAACGATCTTTGAGAATGTCCAATTGGCCAGATATATGGAAAACCAGCAGTCCAAGAAAATGATCGATTCCAGTATAAGACATAACTGCGAGAAMTATATAGATAGCTTGACTAATATACGTTAATTCGTATTGCGGTCGTTTTGTTACATTGTAAATGTAATAGGTTTGTAKAGGCAYTAATCTKCCTGGATCAGTAATATTGGATGTTAATCTTATYGACATTCCAAATCCAGGAAGAAYGATGATAAACAAGYATGATATTGCCATGATATAATATGCGCACATAACAATTATGCGTGCASTCTGCGCCCTTCTGATCATCACATTTCTCTCTTGCACATTTTTCAATTTTACCCAGTCTTCCGCAATCATGTTTACGATTGGTATGATAGCTTCGAAAATGTTAATATTGTATATTTTAATGCATATTTAACAATATTGGAATAAAAACTGGAATATCAACTATATCGGCTTAAGTAGTAAAAAGTTTAATAAGTACAATAAGACAGAGTTAAAGAAAAAATAATTATTCCTTATTTTTTTTATTATATAACAAAAATAATAGRTAAAATAGAAAGAAAGAAAAAAAGAAAAGTTTTGTAATATGTGATTTTTGTTTCATAATAAATTTTAAATTTATAATTAAACGTTCGTTATTAAAAAATTTATATAMATTATTTATATATATGAATTAGACATATAGATATGTGTATGTATGTATGTATCTATATGTTTAAAAAATAATTTTGATATTAAACTCTAAATAATYACAAATAAAAACATAWGTAATCTTTTTAAATTCGTTATAATTTTACTATAAATTTGCTATGTATAAGGCTTATGTTTTTTTWAATGTATTTCAGAATTATAATAGAAAATTGTYTACCTTCTTTCTTCCACCAAAAAATCATGATTCTTATCGTGCAACTTATAGYTGGTAAAGTAAATTGTAAATTATCTATCATTAGCATGATATTTCCATAAATTCTTATGAAGGAATGTATAGAAGGAATCAAAAYGCCGAACGTTAWCGCCACGAAAACAACGAGCACTCGAAAATTGCATATTAATTTCTGTCGAGGATTCGGCGCGGTTTTAGGCCAAAGTCCAATAAAATCTAAAGTGATACGATTCAATTTCACCGCCCATTCGAAATCTGCCTGAAATCTTAGTCACAACTTATAAAAAGTATCATAAAATTTTAAGCATACACATAAACTAACAATTAATATAAAACGTACAAAATATTATGTTTAACAGAATGCATAAAATATATAGCATTTGAAAAAGAAAAACTAACTTTTTATTAATTATAACTTTAGAAAAAAATAATAAATAAAACACACACACAGTAACAAAAATCATCTATTTCAAATATCTATGATAATAAATGACTGTTTATTGTAATAATTAAATTAAATTACGTATATAATTAAATAATTAAATACGTTATAGTTACGTATAAATACGTAATAATTAAATACATTAATAAGCATAACATTAAAAGAATATGATGCAATATTTCTTAACGGCAACAAGATAAAACAATAAAATTAAATATTGCTAACATTGTGTATAAATAAACATAAATATAAATATTTTTTCTAAAGTTATTCTCTTTCTTAATTATAGTAATCACAGAGTAAGCACCTTAATATATTTTGAACTGTTCATGTCGAATATTATCTAAAGACTGTCATCTGTTCCTTTGTCAGAAAAACAATGTTAGCTGCTATTTAGTTATTCATTCACGCGCATGCTCTTTATGCCATTTCTCGAAAGTATCGAACGATCAACTTGCGACAAAGTATTTTAAATATTCTGCATATCCCCTCGTTTCGAATTTCCAGCATTTCATCACCAAACATCACGCAACGTAATAAAAAAATTTCGTTATAACAGGTTATTATCACGTTGGTAAAAAAAATGCACATCTGTTATATTCACACGTTTCAATTAGCTATAGCTTATGATGTTACTATACTTATATTAGTAATAGACTATATAGATCCTGTATTGTACGCTCTTTTTCTTTCAAGATAGACAAATTCGCAAAAATTTTTTGATTGTTGATATTGATATATAGTGATTTTTTATTTAATAGTATTTTATATTTTATTTAGTTGTATATTTTTACCCTTAATAATATGAAAATATTACACTGACTAATACATTAATTTAAAATAAAATGTAAATAACAAATGTTTAATTAAATAATTCAAATATTGTTTTAATTATTAAAAAATAAAAAAAATATAAAGATTAGAAATTGTTTGAAAAATCGAGTTAAAAAATGTTTGAATTTATATAAAAAAATTAGTTAATAATTATTTATAAATATTTATTAAAAAACTCGTAGAACTTGCAGTCGTCTATCATTGATCATTTTTATAATATATAATAATATTAAATATATATGATAATATATAATAATTATTAAAATTAATTATTTTTCTGAAGATTTACTGAATGTTCCAGTTCGAGTAATATATAACTTTGATTTGCAATACTTTAATCTAAAAAGAAGATTTAAATCAGGTTCTCTTCCTTGATTGTTCAATATTATGAAATTATTTTTCATTTAATAAAAAACATTTGTTGCATATGTGTGTGTGCGTGCGTGCGTGCGTGCGTGCGTACGTGCGTGCGTGCGCACACACAATGAGAATTTTTAAATATATAATAATAATAACGTATGTAATATAATTATATCATAATCATAATTATAATAATCTTATTATYCCTTGTCAATGATAATTCTCATTCCCATGTCCTAAGTAATCATTGAYAAAATAACGTGAATAAGAACACGTAAACAAGTACATGATGTTATATATGTGACATATTCCCATGTACGCATGATCGATTAGATATAATTACTGCTTGAGGAAGGACACGCAAGTTGATATAAAATTAATCACAGAAATGTATGTCTGTACGCATTTATATGTTTGTCCACGTCTAAATATTACGATAACATCTCATAATATTTCATTCAATTTTGACATAAATTTTGATTAATATAAATTGGAATACATATTAACAATTATAGATAACAAAGTTATAAGTAACAAAGTAAACAAAGTAAATTTAAATAAATTTTCCTTAAATAAATTTTATATAATATTATTATAATGGAATTATTTTGGGCATAATTTTTATAAATAAAACCGTATATAAATTAAAATTCATTTAAATATATTACTCTTAAACTATTATGATCAATGAAGACTCAATATGAAGTCTCTTTAATTAAGATAAACGTATAATTATAAATATATATCTAAATGTTTTGTACAACAGCGTCATTACCATTAGATTACTGCGATTATACACAAGAAAATCTTTATTATTGAAATTATAACTTATTGTTCTTAATTTTATTAATAATTTTTCCATATTCTAAATGTTTTAAACCTCTGTATTTTTTCTTGCACTTTTTTCAAATTTTTTATATTTGATCACGTAATCATGTAGCAACACATAAAGAGTATAAAAAAATTTGATAAAAGATATAAAATACTCTGCGTATCTCTTAATGTCATTCATTAATAACTCAACAATATTTTTATTTTGTGCATGTGTTATTAAATTGAAAATAGGGATTGAATAGAAGTGTTTAAAAAAAAATTTGTTTCTGATGAGTGTAAAAAGTTTGATTGTAAACGATTAATTAAAAAAATTTCAGTTTTGAGGTTTTTATAAAAGCAGAAATTTGTATATGTGGATTTAGGTTTAGGTTTTAGGATTTAAGTTTTAATCCAAACCTAAATCTGTATATCTGTATCTGTATATAATAAAATAAAATCCGCGTCATATTCCAATCAGCTTATGCAATAAAATTTATAATTTATTTACAAATAAAATGTAAATACACACTTGTACAGTTCTTAAACTATCATGCTCTATTAAAAATTCCTCTAAAAATAATATTAAAAAATATTTAGATTTATCCTCCTTTATTAACTTCTCGTTGTATGCAAAACGGATATATAACCGGCTGATGTTTTTATCAACTGAAAAAAAATATATTTATTAATAATAATATAATTAATAATATATTGTAATCTGACAAAGTTTAATACTATATACATACAAGTGCAATAAAATAAAATATATAAATTATATAAAATTGTTATGATATATAGATTACTGTAAGTAAAATTTTATTGTAAGTAAAAATTAAATGCTTTAAAATGCAATAATTAAAATTATAAATATTAAAATATTTTACACCGCAAAATGTGGCCATTGTCATAGGAAACACTTTTCCAGCGGTAAGATAGACCGGTTTAGACCCTCTTATCAATAGAAGCAATAAGACCTTCGCAATTTTTGGATCCATGAAATACCATTTATTATTGTATGCCGCACAATATATTTTATTACACTTAAAAATATTAAAAATATTTCTAGATTATTATATAAGGCAGTTACAAGTTAATATATAAATATATAGATACATTATGTAAGTGATCGGACAAAGACATATATCAAATATAAAATATTGATAAAACAAAAGTTGGACATATTTAAAACTTTTTACTGACAAGTTTGGCTGTATTGAAAGTGTAGTATATATTTAAACTTTTGCATATAAATAATATAATATTAAGTTAAATTATTTTAAAATATTAAACAAAAAAAAATATATATAATAAACTATATAATATCAAGCGATTCTGTGTGCATTAATCCTACAATTAAATAAGAATTAACCAATAACTATATTATGTACTTGTATAAGTTGTAAACTATGTAAATTAATGTATTGCATAAAATTTAAGTATAACTGCTTATTTTCAGTTTCTTAAGTAATTGCTGCAGATTGATTTTATATTTAAATTCTTCTATTCTATATTTTAACACAACACAATCTGAATTTATATTTCTAAAAGTTTAGATTAAATTTTTTTTAATAATTAATTTAATAAACAATTTTTTAATTAAAGTATCAAAATTAATCAATTATTTTAACATTATATAAGAAACTAATTGTTAAATTTTGTTATACGTAATAAACATTAAAACATTATTAATCAAAGATTTTAATAATTTATTTAATATGCAACACGTAATTTATATCGCTTTTATAATAAAAAAGAAAAATAAAACTTACCCGAGCCATCAAAATCTCTCCGAGGACACAATACAGGCACATATGTGCAAATGTATTGAAAACGTTGGATATTAAATATACTAAATGAGTGACTGATAGATCATTTTCTTCTTCAAATACCTAAATAATTCACACAGTATGCATTAAAGATATAATATTTTTATATTAATATTTTAGTTTTTTGTAATATTTACAAAAATGTCATGTGAATAGAGTAATATTATAACATGTATATGTAATATATTTGTTGTTTTTTTATTATTAATAATTTATGCAAATAAATTTTTATTTGTAGTTGAACACTTACACTAATTATCCGGAAACCATAGAAAGCGAAAACTATTGCAAAATATACAAATAATGCTAGAAGTGTTATGTTATATGTATCTTCAATAATGTCAATGGCTCTATAAAATATATCTCTTGTATATATTTGATTGATCATACTTTGTATAAATTATTCATATAAATATCAAACCTAAGTAAACGAATGTGTTTTATCACGCAGCTTTTTAGCATCTCCTGACAATTAATATATTTATCCAAATATGTTAAACGATTTGTGAGAATGTCCAATTGGCCGCATATGTGAAAAATTAATAGACCGAGAAAATTGTCAATTCCAGTATAAGACACCATGGCGAAGAGACTGTAAATAACTTGACTAATGAACGTTAATTCATATTGCGGTCTTTTAGTTATATCATAAGTATAATATGTTTGTAACGGCACTGGTCTGCCAGGATCAGTGATATTAGGTGTCAATCTCATTAATATTCCAAAGCTCGGAAGAATGAGAATAAAAAAACATGCTACTCCCATTACACAGTAGGCGCAAGTAATAATGATGCGTGCACTTTGCGCTCTTCTAATCATAATGTTTCTATCCTTTGCACTTTTTAATTTTATCCAGTCCTCCGCGATCATATTCATGATCGGTATGATAGCTTCAAAAGTGTCAATATTAAATATTTAAATGCGCACTTAACAATATAGCTAAATTGGAATAAAAATTATGTCCATATTAATTTTAATGATAAGAAGACAAGAATTACTATAATATTACAATAATATTATTTTCATTGTAATTTTAACAGTAACAATAATATATAAGTATAAATATCTAATATAAATAAATTTTACAATCTGAAATTTGTATTGCACCGTATTTATAATTTAAATAGCTCTCTTATATTATTTGTGTATAAATAAAATTATATATATATATATATATATATATATATATATAAAACTTAGTGCGTATATTCTTTGTCACATTTTATAACTTAAACATGTCATTTAATTATGTCTACCTTCCTTTTTCCACCAAAAAATCACGATTCTTATCGAAGAACTTATAGCCGGTAAAGTAATTTGTAAATTATCTAACATTAGCATAATGTCTCCATAAATTCTTATTAATGAATGTATAGAAGGAATCAGAATGCCACACGTTATTCCCAGGAAAGTGATGAGCACCCGAATATTACACATTAACTTTTGTCTAGAGTTTTGCACGGTTTTAGGCCAAAGTCCAATAAAATCTAAAGCGATCCGATTTAGTTTCACCGCCCATTCGAAATCTACCTATAGAAACCTTAATAAATCGAAGCTCATATAAAACATAATTGTAAATACGCATAGATAAATTTACAATTAGAGCAAAATGTCATCTTTAACAGAATGTATAAAGTAAATAAAATATTTAAAAATAATTTTTTAGGAATGATTAATTACAAATATATTTATAAATCACAATTATTAATTGTACGAGATTGAAAATTAATTCTATGAAAAAAATAATATTGTATTAACAGTATTAGATCTAATTGAGAATAATCTTGTTAATTCAACACTATTATCGAAAACAAATACTTATTTTATTATAACAAGAGATGACGTATAAATTAGCAAAATTATTTTCTATTAAGTTAACTCTATAGTACAATTATTTTTTTTCATAGTAGACATGAATAAAAAACATCAATTTAGATATAGCTAATTTTCTGTTATAATTATTTAGTGCGTTTATAACACTGTATAAAAAATTAAAGAAAAGTTTTTTTATGATAATAAAATAAAATGTGTATTAAATGCCTTTACTACTCGTACACATGCACATCATATATAAATATATTTTCATAAGATCATTTTCTTTTAAATTGCAGTTACAATTTCAACGATTTCAACAATGAGCACCTTGATATCCAGCATATTTCGAACCATCCATGTCAAATGTTATCTGCAGACTGACAGCTGTTCCATTTTTATGAAACAACGTTACCTCCTATCTAGTAAGAAATATTGTTCGCGCATGCTCTCAATTTTGAGACGATTAACTTGCAGCAAAGTGTTTTAATTTTTCATTGCGCAACCCTCGTTTTATGTTTCTGATAAGTTTTTCGCATCGAACATTATGCAAAATATTTAGAAATAATTTTATTTAGAAAAAATTTCATAATAATAGGTAGATGTCATGTTAGCAAAAAAGTACGTTTATGTACACCTGTTGTATCCCACGCTTCGACTCTGCAGTATACCTTTGCTGTAGTTACTAATAGATTTTACAATATGTACCTCATATCGTTTAATTATTTCATATTTTTATCAGAAAAGATATATTCGCAATAATTGAGTTGAATAATGAATTCATTATTATGAATATATCATTTCTTTATAAAATAAAATGTGTGCTTTGATTGTATAGAATATATCGAATATTCTTTACAAAAATGGAATTCTAATAATTCTAGTTAAAAAATATATTGCACATATTTAATGTTATATTAAAATTATATATATATATATATATATATATATATACACACATATATATTATTAAAATAAAATTCATAAATCAATACTTTTAAAATCATTACTGAAAAAAATATTGTTATGTAGTAATTATAAATGCGGAAAATATAATTTTTTCTCACAAATATATTAATTTAAAGTATAAAACATTGAATTAAATAACGTATATATTTTATTTTTATTATGATTAATATATCTCTTTGTTACATTCTACTCGCAATTATTATAATTTAAAATTTCTATATCTATGCTTTTTATAAAATCTCCTAATGTATAAGTATTGTACTAGCATGATTAATAGTTCTTCATCTTCGATTTGCCAATAGAAATGATATGTAACTAGCTGATGTTTTCAATAACTGTAACATATATTTTATGCAAAATAAAATTTTTAATTGATAACTATATAATTAAATATTCAAATAAATATCATTTTTTCTTAAAATAATTAATAAAAATATTTGTATCCATATAATTGTTTTATTATCTTAATTTAACTTTGTATTTGTGTTAAGTATTCTCTTGACTTGGAAATAAATAGACTAAAAATTAAATTGTTAATACAAAAAAATTCCTCTATTTTTATTATTTATTAAAAAATAGTATGTAAATAATGTAATACAAATATTTTTTCAAATTAACAATAAAAATAATTTATAAATTATAAATTTTAGATAAGTTATTAATAATCTTACGCTGCAGAATGTAGTCATTGTAAGTGGAAATACTTTTCCTGCAGTGATGCGGAAAGGTTGGCTAGTTCGTATCATTAACAAGATAAGACTTTTTGCTTTTTTTGGTTCTAGTTTATACCATTCAAGATCACATAGAGCACGATATATTTCTTCGCACTTAATTAACACACACATATATATAAATATGTATATATATATAGAATAATATATTATGTTGTATATTAAAATATATACATACTGTTATAAGACTTATTATAATAATTAAGATATTTTTAAATTATTTTAAAATATTAAATTTGTAACTTACTTGCATTGTTACAATCTCCCCAGCACCACAATAAAGAAAAGTATGTGAAAGCAAAATGGTAATACTAATTAATGGAAAACATAATTGTGCGAAAGAAAAACTACTTTCTTTAATCACCTAAATAATATAACTTACTAATTAATAAAAATTAGTTAATGTCAAGTAGTATGTCAATTTGTACATTTTGAAATAAAAAAAAAAAGATATTTAAAAAAATAATATTTTTAATTAACATTTATATTTTTTTAAACTTACAGTAAGTAATAAGAATCCATGTAGACAAAATACAATACCAAAATAAAATACTAAGCCCAACATCATAAAGGTGAAAGTATTCTCAATAATACTGGCAAATCTATAAGAATATGCTAATAAAAATTACATATTTGATATTTTTTACAATAAATCTTATGTACATAAAAAATCTATAAATTATTAATTATAATAATTATATTAATAACGCTTTGCAAAAAGATTTTTATATTTGTTCTGTTATAGAAAATAAAAAGTTAATTATAGAGAACAAAAAAGCAATTGAAAGATATTTATCACATACTTTAATAAATATGTTATTCTATTTATTTTTAAATATTTCTTCCAATTATTTACATTTTAACATAAATAATATAATAGGAAGTGTAAAATCATCAAGAAGTAAAATATAAGTGAATAATATATAAAAAAGATCTACTTTATGATTCTAATTTAAAATAAAAAAGTATATGTATAACTTAAAATATAATAAAATGTAAATTAATTATTTAAATACTATCTTTTCTATAATGTTCTATACATTATTATTTTCTATAATTATTTTAAAATAAATATAAAATGCAAAAAGAATTAAATACTTGATTACTAAATTAAGTTTATTAATAAATTATTAAATGATTTTTCTTTACAGAAACGTCTAGATTTTACTTATAATCGCATAATAACGAAAAAAAATTATTACGCATGTGTATGTGCAAATATACCTGATGAGCCGTATATGATTCACTATGTTGTTACTTAGAGAATAGATGAAATTTTGGCACGAAACCAAACTAGCTATACGGCCTTTAAAGTTTTCTAGTTGACCACTGAAGTGAAGGATTACAAGTCCAAGAAAAGCGTCTACCGAAGTGTAAGTCACAGCCGCCAAAAAGATTGTAATAGCTTGAAGAACATATGTTAGCTCAAATTGCGGGCTCTTATCTATGCCATAAAAATAATAAGTCTGCAGCGGCAACGGCTTGCTCGGGTCAGTGAAATTTGTCAAATGCCTTATCGATAAGCCAAAATACGGAAGAACGATGACCACAATGAACGCCAATACCATTAGGACGTATCCGCTGATGACAATTGTTCTAGCAATCTGTGCCCGTCCCATCATTATATCCCTCTCCTTTGTTGTCTTCAATTCCATCCAATCTTCTGCCATCATTTTTATGATGGATAAAAGTGCTTCAAAATATAGTAGAATAATTACTTGCAGAACCATCATGTATCGTTTCTCGTTTTAAAGATAAGGCAAGTACCTTTAAACTTTATACCTTTTGTACAATAAATATAAACTTCCTTGATATATTCATGTCATACAGATAATTCTAGCCATACCTGTTTGTTTCCATCGCATAATAACAAGTTTCAACGAGACCACTAGTAAAGGTAAAGTAACTTGGAGATTATCTACCATAAGTATCATGTCTCCCCAAACTCGTATAAGAGAGCATGCGAGAGGTATACCAGAAACAAATGTTACTATAACGAAAATAACGACCACACGGAAATCAGAAGCGAACTTATTTTTAGATACTTCATCGCTCTTGGGCCATAATCCGATTAGTTCTAAACCCAAACGATTTAATTCAACTGCCCATGTAAAATCTAGCAATGTGTTAAAGTTATACATTAAAAGTTTGTCGAAATTTATAACTTGAAATTAAAAATTTAAAATTCAAAATATTATAAAAATTCATAGTTTCATGCACGTGTAATTATTAAAAAATTACAAATAAATTGTAAAAAAGCAACTTCGTAACAATATTTAAGAATATCCCGATTTTATATATATAAACACATCACAATCGCAGAGTAAAATATTCACATGTAATCTGTTAAATACTACATAATACTCATTTTAATATAGCGATACAGAGATCCAGAAAATTTTCAAAAAAATTTACTCTCACTTTCACTTGTAAACGAAAAATACACATTTTGTACCTCTATACTGTGAATGTTTGGCAATATCCATGCCGAAGACTAATGCGAAGACGCTCACCCCACTACTTGTCATACCAGTATGAAAGATGATCATCACGCATGTCCATGCGAGTGCAACAACCTGACTGCTTCGTCGAAGAATGCATTAAATATTACAAGTGCTATCCCTAATTGGTAACAATTCCGTTCGTTTCGTTTCCAAACTTCACGAACGTAAGAATAAGTCACAAAAAATAACGTTTATGATAATAAGAAAAGAGGAGGAATATGTGCTGTGTACTATCGCCAACACGTAAAACTGTACGTTAAAAGTTTCTTCATACTTCGTAATATTCGATCATGTTGTAATATGATGATCGTGTTCACTTCGTAACTAAAGATGTAGTTGAGTTTTAATACTTTCAGAGAAAGGCCGTAAAAATTCAGAAAAAATTCAGATAAAAAAGTGCTACACGAGGGAACGGAAATAATGTCTCATAAGCCATACGAATACTATAAATATCTATTAAAAAAAGATATATTTCTTGATAATATTTTTTTATTTAATTAATAATAAGTGAATAAATGTGCGGTATTATCGTATTTAAAGAATTATTACATTGCATGCAATGCATTATTACATTGCACTTTTTAGAAAAATTTTTGTATAAATTATCTTTTAATAATCATAAAAATGATTAATAAATATATATGTATATATTTTTTAAAGAGAATTTGCATATTATCTTCTTTCTATAATAAACGAAAATTATATTTTTTATCATAATAATTGTATGTATAAGATATGTATGGTATCATAATAATTATATATATGATTATTTAATAAGTGCTTTATTCACTAATTGATAAAAAGGAACAATGTAAGTTTAAAGGAATGTTTTAAATCGAAATATTTGACATTAAACATTACAGTTAATATATAATTTACAATAAATAACAAATTTGTCTTTATCGTAAGAAAATAACTACCATAATTATTAATAGTATTAATATTATAATAATAGTTTATTTAATTTTTTAATTATAGTATTTTCTCATCTTACTTTTGAATAATAATATAAATGATATAGATAATATAAGTAATATAGCATATTCTTTACAAATCAATCTCACGCTTTGCTAGTAAAAATGATATATAGCCAGCCGATGATTTTAATAGCTGAAAAATATATTTTAATTTAGAAATGCTACAAAGTAAGTAAAAATTAATGTAAAATTTTTAATTTTTTAGAATATATCAAAGTCAAATATGTATCAAAATTATTTATGTTTTCCCTTTCTAAAGAAGTTTATTAATAAGTATTGACTAATAATGTAAGTTTTGTATATAAAGAGAAATTTATAAGATTTTAAAAATTTTATAAGATTTTAAAGTAATAATAATCTTACGCTGCAAAATGTGGCCATCGTTAATGGAAATATCTTTCCCGCAGTGATGCGAAAAGGTTCGTTAGCACGTATCATTAATAAAATAAGATTTTTCTCTTTTCTTGATTCCAATTTATACCACTTAAGGTTGCATATAACACGATATACTGCTTCACACTTGACAAGTACAAACACAAATGAACATCTACGTTTTTGTATTTCAGTATTCTTAAAAATTTCTTCTAACAAAATTGAATTTTCAGTATATATTCCATAAATATAAATTTAAATCAATTAGGATTTTTAGTTAATTTTTTGTTTTTGTTCAAAAACAAAAACAGTATCACTTATACCACTTTGTATATAAGCTTGTCATGTACCCATGTGTATACATACATATATGTATGCATATAAATTGAGGTTATATAATATAAATTAAAAATAAATTTTTAAATGCGATAAGTTTATATTTTATTTAATGAATGTAAATATTACTTGCTTAGCTATAATTTCTCCTGCACCACAGTAGAGAAACGTATGCGCCAATAAAGTAAATATTCCAATTATCAAGAAGCATACTCTTGTAAGAGACATGTGACCTATCTCATTTCCGGTAATCACCTGGATAATATATCTTGCTAATTAATAAAAATGTATTTTTTATTAATTACATAATTAATTTTTTATGCGCTCTTCTTATTCACACTTACAGTAACCAATATAAATCCGAATAGACAAAATGTAATACCAAAATAAAATATTAATCCCAACATCATTAAGGCGAATGTATCTTCAATATTACTGGCAAACCTGTAAATTTAAACACATTTAAAAATATTTTACGTTAAAACAAATAGAAATGTGTGTATTTTTCTATAAATATGTATTTCTTGTATTGTAGTTTTAGTATGTATTTCTAGTATTTCTATGTATATACATAGATACAAATGGTATTTTTATGTTGCATATTTATATGCTATCAGATTCAATTTTCATCTTTTGATTATTTGTTGTTTATTGATCTATATTTTTTATTTTATAAGCTGCTCTTCTAAGCAATTTAAACTTGAGAAATGCAAATCAATCAATAATTAATGATTGATTTTTATTGTTAAGTATTACTTTTGACATTAATATTTTAAGCAATATATAATATTAGTTATAATACTAATATTTCTTTTGGTAATTCTGATAATCTATTTAATATAATAGTAACATTGTCTCTTGTAATATAACTCTTGTATTAGTAAAGTCAAATAGAAAAAGCAAAATGATTTAGAGTATTTATATATTAAAAAGGAAATAAAAAACTATAGTTATTTAAACTATAGTTATTAAATAAATTTCTCTCTAAGTTCAGCATCTGTGTCAGCGAGAAATTAATATTTAAAGCTACAAGATTCTTTTTGTCGACTATTAGAGAGAAAGAATTAATTGATAGTTAAAAAATAAACAAATTATGCAAAAATAAATTTCTCAAAAACTTGATCACATCTAATTTATAATGTTATTATGATGCTATTATATGACAATTATATGAAAAGAAAAACCTTATTATCCGTAGATGAGTCTGTACATTGTTACGCAGAGCACTATCGAAATCTTTGCACGATATCAAATTGATCAATCGATGTTTGAAGTTCTCCAGTTGACCACATATGTGAAGGATCGCGAGTCCAAGAAAAGCGTCTACAGAGGTATAAGTTATTGCTCCTAGAAACATCGTCGTAGCTTGAATCACAAGCGCAATCTCGAACTGCGGACTCTTATCTATGTCATAGAAATAATATGCCTAAAATGGTAACAGTCTTCCCTGATCCGTAAGATTTGTTATATATCTGAAATGTAGCCCAAAAGAAGGAAGAATAATGAGCACAACAAATACGAATATCATCAAAAAAAATCCACAGATTACGATCAATCGCGCAGCTTGCGCTCGTCTTATCATCACATCCCTTTCTGCATCTATCTTTAATTCAATCCAATCTTCTGCCATCATGTTTATGAGGAATGCGACAGCTTGAAAATATAATAAACTTATATATAAAATTAATTAGGATCGTACATTTACTGTTATAAAGCTAAATATATATTTATTTCAGACTTACCTGTACGTTTCCATCGTATAATGACAAGTTTCAACGAAACCACTAGTAAAGGTAAAGTAACTTGGAGATTGTCTACTATAAGTATCATGTCACCCCAAACTCGTACAAGAGAGCATAAAAGAGGAATAATGGATAGGAAAGTTACTATGAAGAAAATCACGCTCACATGAAGATCGGAAACGAAAGTATTTTTAACTGTCCCATTGGTTTTGGGCCATAAACCAATCAGTTTCAAACCGAGTTGATTTAATTCGATTGCCCACGCAAAATCTAGCGATATTACAATATTAAAAAATAAAAATGTATAATAAAATTATAAAATTAAATTAATTAAAATATTTGTTTTTTGTTGTCATAAATATACCAAATATTTGAAAATTTAGAAAATTAGTAACTTAAGAGGTCTCTAAGACCGATTTATAACAATCTATTAATTTTCATGTATAGAAGCTATTTATAAAAGCCCAAAAATTTCGTAATTTGATTACAAAGATCAATTTACTTTTATATTTAAAAGTTTAAAAATGTGAATACACATTTGACGTCAGAATAAAAAATCTTGACGAAAAAACAAAAAAATAAAACAAAAAAAATTTAGAATATGGTAAAAGATTAAAAATCTTTTGGAATATTTACAAATTAATGTTATTGTACAACAACTTTTGTTTTAATATATTTTCATAACTTAAAAATTTTTACAAAAACAATTTTATTATGATTCGAAATATGTGTTCGATACCTTTGTAACCCGAATGTTTGGTAACGTTCATGTCGAGCATTCACTAATGTAAAAAAACTCGGTTCTTACAACTTCGTTGCACAAAGTGGTGATTGCGCATGCTCATAATATGAATATAACAGATGGTAACTTTGTTGATTAAAATGCATTAAATATTACAAATGCTATCCCCAGTAATACTTTTCAGTTCGTAAAAAACTTTACGGGCATAAGATCGCAAAAAATATCACAATAAAAAATATCACTCTACAGTAATAAAAAGAGAGATATACTATGTCATAGCAAGTTCGTTGAGTCTGTTATACAAGTTTCCCCCTTATAATGTTTCACGCATAGCATTTTGTAGTTAGTGACAATAACGTGTCGTTGAATTTTTAATAAACTTTGTAGAGCAACAACAGGACAAAAAACTTTGCTTGAAAAGAAAGACGATTACAAAAAATTATAAAAAATGCAACCTACATATAATAATTATATGTAGGAAAAAGTGGGAAACTGCAAAAAGGAAAATAAAATCGACAATTATTTATCAGTTATAAAAGGCTTTACTTAAAAGATACTCAATTACTTGGTTTTAAACTACTGCTTAAAGACTTATCCTAAATCGAAATATTTAATATTAAACATTACAGTCAATATTCACAATATATAATTTACAATAAATAACAAACTTATTTCTGTCCTATGAATATATCATAATTATTAATTTATATTTGTAATTATTCAAAATATTACACTTATTTTTCATCTTATTTCTTGAATAAATAAGCATTTTTCAAAGTTCAATCTCGCGCTTTGCAAGTAAAAATGATATATAACCAGCTGATGTTTTTAACAGCTAAAAAATATTTTTTTATTTAAAAATGCTACAAAGTAAATAAAAATTAATATAAAATGTTTATTTTTTTAGAATATATCAAATAAGTAAAAAATATGCTAAGTTAAATCAAGATTTTCCTTTTCAAAGAACAATTTACTGATAAGTATTAATTAATAATGTATAAGAGTTCTGTATGCAAAGAAATATTTATAAGATTTTAAATTATTAATGAACTTACGCTGCAAAATGTGATCATCGTTAGTGGAAATATCTTTCCCGCGGTGATTCGACAAGGTTCGTTAGCACGTATCATTAATAAAATAAGATTTTTCTTTTTCCTTGATTCCAATTTATACCATTCAAGATTGTATATAGCACGATATACTGCTTCACACTTAACATGAACACACATAAATATCTGCATTATTTCAATATTCTTATTATATTCAATGAAATTAAATATTTGATATGTCCCATAAATATAAATTAAAATCAATTAAAACTTCTAATTAAGCTCTACCTCTGTGCTTAAAAACAAAAAAGTTACACTAACACTATATAATGCACCACTTAAAACCTTACTTTTGTAAAAAACTTTTTTTTTTAATGTTTATTTTTCAAAGATATGTTTAAGGGGTCCGGGACTTTTTGTACACCCCTGTATATATACACATTTAAAAAAAAAGATATTACAAATTGCATAATTTTTTGAAAAGAAACTTTGTGTTTTTTTTAACACCAATTGAATCATCTCATTATTTTGTGGATAAAATTATTAAAGTACCCAAAAATAATTAGTTTATGAGTTATTTTATATTTTATCTTTTCAAAATGTGTTAGAATAAAATATTTAATAAACTATTGATTTTTCGATAACTTTATCTTAATACTTTTAGATACGGAATAATTAGAGGAATTATATTATATAAAAAAATCATACAATTTCATTAAAAAAAATAACTATGACTTTTACATGATTTTGATGAAAAATCAATTTTTTCAAAAATTAAATTTACCATTATTTGTCCCCCTTTCAATCACACAACTTTTGTCTGAATCATTTTTTTGCATATGTATGTGTGTATGTATGTATATAAATTGGTTATAATGTAAATTAAAAATAAATTAAAAAATACTAAGTTTACATTTTATTTATTAATAGATTTAAATATTAAGCTGCATATCCATCAAAAGAAAATAGAACAATTTATATTTGCCTGTGTTTCCATGAAAGTTATACATTATATTTCTTGATGTTTCTGATTGTCACCAAAAACAGAAACATAAATTGCTTGTTTCTATATAAGATCAAGGAAATATAGGCAACAACAAGTGACACTCTAGAATTTGTATTGTTTGAGTAAAGATTATATCCTGTTGATTGTTTCGCACTCGTAGTATCATTTATGTATTTTAAATAACAACATAACATTTAATTGGACGTTGATATAATTAAATTGATCGCATTGTGTGTATATGTTCTTATAAATCTTTTTTCTTCAAAGAATTTATGAGACGCAATCCACCATACTCATTTCTCTCTTAAAGATCTCTAAAAACACAATTTATGCTTTCTTCTCTTTTATGTCTTTCGATTGAAAATAACATAAGCTGAAGCAGCTGCTGCGAAAAATTCATCTTCACATATTTAAAATATGTAATTTTATTGATTTATTGGTAGATACAGTAAATTACGGAAAACTTGTTGCCTCAATAACAGCAATAAAACTAAAATATTCTCCGAAATGAGTTTATTTGGTGGAAACAAATTGTTTCTATTTGACATAAGAAACTTGTTTCTAATAACAAAAATTTCTCAATGTTCTTTTAATGGCTATGCAACTTTATACCTGCTCTGCTATAATTTCTCCTGCACCGCAGTAAAGAAACGTATGCGCCAATAAAGTAAAAATTCCAAGTACCAAAAAGCATACTCTTGTAAGAGACATGTGACCTATCTCATTCCCGGTAATCACCTGGATAATATATCTTGCTAATTAATAAAAATGTATTTTTTATTAATTACATAATTAATTTTTTATGCGCTCTTCTTATTCACACTTACAGTGACCAATACAAATCCGAATAGACAAAATACGATACCAAAATAAAATACTAGTCCCAACATCAGTAAAGCAAAAATATCTTCAATGTTACTGGCAAATCTATAAATGTAAACACGTTTAGAAAAACATTTTTACCTTAAAACAAATGAAGTATATATATTACACTTGTTTAAGAATCATATTTATTAACATGATATCTCTGATTTAATATTATAATATTTATAAATATATACAGAATATTTTAGTATTTTTATATTGCATGTTCATATGTTATTCTAAATTCAGTTTTTGTTTATCTATAGATTATTTASGTTGGTTTTGATAGTAAAAATATATAAGCATTAATATTTTTTATTCCATAAGCTGCTTTTCTTATCAGCTTACGGAATAAAAGTCTAAATTCAATGCATCTGTATCAGTAGGAAATTAATATTTGGATACTACAAGAAAAATCTTTTTGTCGGTTTAAACCACTCTACACTATATTATAAACATCCTGATCAACTGGAAATGTCAATTACATAAAGCATTTTTAAGTCGTCCAAAAAGGCGATAATCGTATGATGCCAAGTTTTGTCAGATAGATACGATAAGACTCTTCGAAGTTCGCGTTATGCATAACATTATTGTAAATTGATAGCATTTGCAGAAATCTGTCTTATTAGAGATAAACATCTTTCAACAGGCGCCCATAATGCTTTGTTCGTTGACATCAGTTTTGTAGAAGATCACAAGATCTACTGATTATAGTTTGATATATTCTTTGAATTAGAATCCTTACGAAGCGGTGAACAAATGACTTAGCCGAAAAATGTATAGTATTCGATACAGAATTCCCTATTGGCATAGATGCATTCAGAAAAAATTAAACAATTGATACATAAACAAAAAAAGAGAAAGGAAGATTATAAAAGGGAAAGAATTAATTGACAGTTAAAAATTAAGCAAATTATGCAAAAATAAATTTCTCAAAAACTTTACAACATATAATTTTATGATGTTATTATAACAATTATAAATCATAAAGAAACCTTATTATCCGTAGATGAGTCTGTACGTTGTTACGCAGAGCGCTATCGAAATCTTTGCACGATACTAAATTGACCATTCGATGTTTGAAGTTCTCCAACTGGCCACATATGTGAAGGATCACGAGTCCAAGAAAAGCGTCTACCGCGATATAAACTATTCCGCCTAGAAATATCGTTACACCTTGAATCACAAGCATGAATTCAAATTGGGGACTTTTATCTGTATCGTAGAAGTAATACGCCTGAAACGGTAATAGTCTTTCTCCATCCGTAGAATTTGTTATATATCTGAAGTGTAATCCAAAAGAAGGAAGAACAATAAGCGAGCTGAAGATAAATATCAATTAAAAAAATCCACAGATTACGATTAATCGTGCAATTCGCGCTCGTTTTATCATCACGTTCCTTTCTTCGTCTATTTTAAATTCCATCCAATCTTCCGCCATCATCTTTATGAGGAGTGCAACAGCTTGAAAATATTATAAATTCATATATAAAACATTTGTGATTATATGAAAAATAAGATCCTACTTTTAGGAAAAAAGTCTATAATTATTTATTTTCTAATAAGTCAAAAATCTCATTGATACATTCGATTATCTAAATTATCATCAATCCTGACGTATACCGCTAAAACTTAGAAATGCAATAAAATAATTCGAAAAAGAAACAAAAAAACGTGAAGCCAAATGTATTGTATCATATATTAATCTTTATTTCATTGAATTATTATTTCAGACATACCTGTATGCTTCCATCGTATGATGACAATTTTCAACGAAATCACTAGTAAAGGTAGAGTAATTTGAAGATTGTCTATTATAAATAACATGTCACCCCAAACTCGTACAAGAGAGCATAAAATAGGAATAATGGATAAGAAAGTTACTATAAAGAAAATCACGCCAATACGAAGATCGGAGACGAAGGTATTCTTAACTGCCTCATTAGTTTTAGGCCATAAACCGACCAGTTCCAAACTGAATCGATTTAGTTCGATTGCCCACACAAAATCTAGTGATATATAATATATTAGTGATATATAGTTAGTGATACAGTTTCTCAATTACAAATTTCTCAATTACAAATTAACTCACAATTGAAAGTTTTAAAATCTGAGTATACATTTGAAGTCAGAATAAAAAATTTATGCATAGCTTAAACAAAAAAAGATTCAGAACATAGCAAAAAATTAAAAATCTTTCGAAGTAATATTTACAAATTAATGCTATTGTTAAACAATTTTTTTGTTTTAATATATTTTAATAATTAAAAAATTTTTACAAAAATAGTTTTATTACGATTCAAAATGTATGCTCGATACCTTTATAATTCGAATGTTTGGTAACGTTCATGTTGAAGACTAATGCAGAGGAACTCGATTCTTGCAACTTCGTTAAATGGTTATCGCGCATGTTCATAATGTGAATATAACAAATGGTCACTTCGTCGAAAGACGCAGAAAGATGCATGAAATATTACAAACTCTATCCCCAGTTTAGAGCATTTTTTGAGTTCGTACAAAACTTTACGAGTATAAGGACTGATTAAAAAAAAAAGTGCCAATAATTGCGCAGCAAGAGAAAGAGAGATATATTGATAACAAGTTCGAGTCTGTTGTACAAGTTTCCCTTCAACTTTATGTTTTGCCATGCATAGCACATTGTAGCCAACGACAATGACGTGTTGTTAAATTTTTAATAGACCTTTTGTAGAGGTAACAAGAGAACATAAAAACTTTGCTCGAAAAGAAAAACGATACATTACGAAAAATGTAGCCTATAAATCAGATCTTGTGAACATTTCAAATTTTTATTGTAATTTTCTTTAAAATAATAAATTCTCGATACGCAGGCGATCAAATGTGATACAATAATAACATTTATATTATTTTTGTTAATATATATTGTAAATTGTTTTTTATTAATTACAATAATTAATAATATTTAACTTAAAAATTAAGCACAAATTGCATATATAAATAAATAATAGTAATCACATAAAAATTTATAATAATATAATTAAAATAAACATAACAAATATTTAAAAAAACAACGTAACTATTTTACTTCTGAATACAATTTATAATTTTAATTGTAATAATCTAGTTAAAAATATTTTTCAATTAAATTTTTTATCACAATCTAAAATAAATTATATACTAATAATTTTCATGCTTCAGCCACGCTTTGCCAACAAAAACGATATATAACCAGCCGATGTTTTCAATAACTGAAAAGCAGGTTTCTAGTTAGAAGAACCAACAAACAACGCGAAAAATATATGTGCAAAAAATATTTTAACTATATAATACATTTTAATTCTATAATAATTATTAATTTTCTATATTTGTTTAAGGCTATTAACTATGTAACAAACATATCATATTAAAATTTAATAATATCTTACGCTGCAAAATGAAGCCATTGTTAGTGGAACAATCTTTCCTGCGGTGATATGAAAAGGTTCAATAGCTCGTGTCATCAATAAAATAAGACATTTCGCTTTCCTCGACTCCAAGTTATACCACTCAAGTTCATGCAAGGTACGGTATATTGCTTCGCACTTAAATAAACACGCATATATAATACATATATAATAAAATATAAATATCTATGTTATCTCATTATCAGTCTAATCCGTTCTCACAAATATTAGTTAATTTCAATCTTTATTTAAACGTGATACAAAAGATTTTTCTTTGTTTTTTATTATAAAAAAATTAATAAATTCTTAGTTAAATAAATAAATCTTTTTCTAAGAAAATAAGAAAAATCAATTAAGCATAATTTAATCAATATTTATGAAAATATTGCCTTGTATTATATTATAGATTAGTATAAAGTTAAGTAATATAAAGTTAACTCTGTTGCATAATATTCTGTGTACAAGACACCTATCTCGCCGCAATTTTGTATGTTTTTACATATTTCGTAATTGATTTGTGTTATATATTTGTATAAAATTTTATATGTAAATAAGACATATTTGATTTTTATCAATTTGGCTGTCATATTGAATCCATTTTAATTTTTAAAATTTTAAAACAATTAGGGTCAAAGGCCAACATTTTTTAAATTTTGATTTTAAATTTGTAATTAATCTCAAATCTCCCATATACTAAAACTCAGCAAAATAGGTTCAACAGAAAAATGTATGCAACAAGATTTAAATAATAAAATCATAAAGTTAAGTAAAAGAGAAGTTATGACATATTTATAACTTCTATAAAAACAATTACTTTTTAATTCAAAAAGATTCTTATTGAATTAATTTGAAAATATTGAAATAATATAAATAAATAATTATTTACAACACAAATTAAATTAATAATCCGTTTATTCACAAATATAAATGTTTCTTACCTGCTCCGTTATTAACTCTCCAGCCTCGCAGTAAAGAAAAGTATGTACTAAGAGAGTAGTAACACCAACCATTATGTAAAGTACTCGTGAAAAAGGAATATCTTTTGTTTCATCAGTAACTATCTATATTATGTATATCTTATTTAATAAAAATGAATTAATATAAATTAGATAAATAATTATATATAAATAATATTATAAACACACACACAAATGATATATGACATATATATATATATATATGTTATAAACAAAGATATGTAAAACAAGTTAATATCTATAGTGCAAGTCTTTTTGAACTTACAGTAAGTAATACAAATCCGTATAGACAAAATACAACACCAAAATAAAATACTAAACCCAACAACATTAATGTGAATGTATCTTCGATCTTATCGGCAAATCTGCAAATATAAATATATTTTAAAAACCAACTGTTTAACTGAATATATGTATACTGCTGGTCAGTAAAATTGTGTTAGAAATACTGCGTAACATATAAAGACATTTATAACATTGTTGTTATGCGAGAAATGTTTAATGATAAAATAAATATTAGAGTAAAACTCTTAATCTTTCAAGTTTTGCTAAACTTTATTTTGTGCGACATTCTATAGTGATAATTAAACCTGCAAAAACCTGATGAGTCGTAGATGAGCGATTACACTATTTCGTAAAGCATTATTAAAGTTTTTGCACGAGACCAAATTAACCAACCGACATTTGAAATTCTCTAACTGGCCGCAAATGTGAAGGACCGCAAGTCCAAGGAAAGCATCTACTGACGTATAAGTTATAGCTGCCAAGAAAATTGTCATAGCTTGAATGATTAACGTGAGTTCGAATTGCGGACTTTTATCTGTGTCATAGAAGTAATACGTCTGCAGTGGTAACGGCTTGTCCCGATCTGTGAAATTTGTTAAGCGTCTGACTGGTACGCCAAAACAAGGAAAAACGATGATCGTAGTGAATGCCAGTATCATCAAAATGTATCCGCAAATTACGATCAGCCGAGCAGTCCGTGCTCGCTTCATCATTACGTCTCTTTCTGCGTCTAGCTTCGACGCCATCCAATCTTCCGCCATCATCTTTATGATTGGTAAGAGAGCTTAGAAACACAAGATGATACATCGTGCAATAATCTTAAACTCATTAATACATGAAGCAAAAACAAAATTGTTAGCATATATTAGGCAATTTATTATATATTGTACATATTAGAAAAAAAAGTCATACAAAAACAAAAAAAGTAAATTCTCTCTGATATTTTGATGCATTATGAATATAAAAGATCAGATACAAAACAATTTGATGTTAAAAAAGAATTTAAAGCTAATTGATTTAAATGATTCCAGACAAACCTTTCCGTTTCCACCGCATCATAACAAGTTTCAACGAAACTACCATTAAAGGTAATGTAATTTGTAAGTTGTCTATCACAAGTATCATATCGCGCCGAATTCGCATAAGAGAACATACAAGTGGGATACCAGAGCAGAATGTGATTATAATGAAAATGATGAACACGCGAAGATCGGACGTATAGAATTTATCCTTAATTATTCCATTTGTTTTAGGCCATAGACCCACCAGTTCCAAACCAAACCGATTTAATTCAATTGCCCATATAAAATCTAATAGGAATTTAATATTAAAAAGTTAGAATATTTAAAATTTAAATTATATTTACAAAAATTTACACTTAAATATCTAAAAATTAAAAAATTCGAAATTTCAAATTTGAATAAAACTATTAACTTAAGGAAATAAAACATAAATCGAAATTTTAAATAAATATGAAAAAATAATATTATGAAAAAAATTCAATAAGTAGTAGAGAAGACCGCATAATACAAAAATACAATTAATTTCATTATGTAATATTTTTAGTCTTCAGCAAGACAAGAAATAAATTTTCTCTTAATAAATTCTTATAAAATAAATCTCAGAGTGCGATAAAAATTTAATACCTCTATAACCTGTATGTTCGGAAACGTCCATGAAGATTAATATGAGAAACGCTCGTTTCGTTTTCCTTGAAGACTAATGCGGGAAACTCCGCTTCGTTTTCCGTTTTCTGAGAGAGATGATTATCACGCATGCCCGCGATGTAAGTGCAACAACCTAGCTGCCTCATCGAAGTAGCATTAAATATTAAAAATGCTATCCCCAATTGATAGTTGCTCGTCTTGCAAAAAACTTTACAAGTGTTCGAATAAGTCATAAAAAACATTATGTCTAGTCTATTAAAATGAGAGATAGAAAATGATGTCGCAGTACTTTGCAAATTTTTTGATCTTGCCTTAAAAGTTTTTTGTAGCATATCAATGCGCAATGTAGCATTTCAAAAAATATGCATTTTTAATGAAAATATATATAGTAGATAAAATAATACAAAAAAATTGCAGTCTAAAAACCTAGGTAATATATTATCATTGCATCAAAATCAAAGTAAGCGATAATCACGGTATTCATGTAGAGGATTCATCTTATATTGGTTTTTTATAAATTTTAAATATTATTATATTATATTTAATAAACATTATTTTTTTTAATAAAGTTTACTTCAATATTTATTATTAATTGCAAATCATATTATTACGAATTTCGAAGTGTAACAACTTTATTGTTTATTAAAAGAATGATTAATCAAATAAAAAGATTTGTTGCATTTGTTTTATTAAGACACAATTAATGTATATGTCAATATTGTTACTAAATTTAGATTTTTGCGTACATAAAAAATATTTCTATATGTTAAAAAATGATTTAAATTATAAAAACATTTTTCAAAATAAAAAATGCAACAAATTCTTCATTTGATTAATCATCTGTTTAATACACAATGAAAATTGTTACATCTCAAAATGCTAATAATATGATTTGCAATAAATAATAAACATTAAAGTAAACTTTATTTTTACCAATAATAACTAAATATAATTGTAGCTTTTATATTCAAAAATATTATATTGGAAGTATATTTATTTCTTTTTTCTCTCTATAAAATAAATAAATAAAAATATATTAACAATTAGAACTGTCGCTAAATAGTGTCGTTTCTTGCGACAAATAAAATTTGTCGAACATTAATATAATAAAAGTCTTTATAATTGAAACTCGGCCACGTCATAATTTGTACATAATTGATGCATGCACTTAGTATAAAACATTGTGTTTTTATTGAAGCTAAAAAATCATAACAGCATAAATAATAGCAGCAACTGCTATACTCGTGGGATTCAATTTATCTCTTGATCAGTAACCACATGGGTAATATATCTCGCTAATTAATAAAAAAATGAATCGATATAAGTTAAACATATAATAAATAAGAGAACTTGAAAATACAAAAAAAAAACAATATCAATAATATACAAATATATCAAACTTATAATTAATTAGAATTATTTTTTAACTCCCGAACTATCGAAACATAAATTATACATGGATATTAAATGGATATGAATCGACATTTGATTTAAGACTCGGTAGTTAATAAATGAATACAACTAAATTTCCAAAAAAAATATTAAAAACTTGATAATTTAATTTATATTAGCATTTATTCGATGAGAAAAAGGAGAAAAAGAAAAAAAAAGGAAGAAGGACAAGAGAAGAAATAATCACATATCTTCTTTTCTTGATGTCATAATTTATTATATATAATAATAAATATAATAGTAATCATATGACGTAAAAATAAAATATATAAAACAGTTAGACAAAACATTATATATAAAATTATATGATACATACCTTTTCATTTCTTTTTCCATAATAAATTTAAACAAAACTATTATAAAAGATAATTTATAAATGATCTCTCATAAATACAATGTCGTCTTAAAACGTATCGTATAAGCGCATACAAAACGGTACATCAGAGACAAATATCATACAGTACAATACAGTAATGAAAATGAAATCCATGCAAATGTTAGTCCCCGATTTTTTTTAGAAACTCCATCGGTTGAGGGCCATAAACTAATCAATTTCAAATCCAAATATATAATTCAACTGTCTATATAAAATTTTGTATATAAAATAAAGTATTTGAATAAAATAATCACAAATTAATACATTAATAAATTATTAAAAGACTAATCATAATAAAAGATAGCGACAATAAGACGACAAGATTTACAATGTAAAATTATAATAATTTATTATTTTATAAAATACGCATAAATGAAATATATAATATGGAATTCATACCTTTATATCCCGGAGGAACCCGTAATGTCCATGTCGAAGACTAACGTGAAGAAGATTGTCCTGTCTTTCCCACCATGCAGCGTAAAACGATCATTGCGCATGCTCTCCTCATAAGTGTAAAAACTCAGCTCCCTCGTCAAATGCTGTATTAAATATTAAAAATCCTATCCCCAATTGATTATAGTTATTTCATGCAAAAAGAACTTTATAAGCATATAGTAAGTCATAAAAATTGTTTACGTTTGGCAAGAGACAGAAAAAGTTCAGACAAAAAATAAAAAATATTGTATCGCAGTGCGTCATAAATTCGCCGAACCTCGTCTGAAGAATTTTTTTCATACTTTGTATTTCATGTATGTGTTTATTGTGATACGAGAAATAACCATTGTATCTTTAATATGACTTTATATACCAGACATGAAAACTCAGAACGTCTCAGGGGATAGTATGATTCTACGTATCTTTTAATATCTTTTGCAAAGACATTAATTGTTGTAATAAATGTGAGTGAATACAATAGAATCTCTAGATTATAAGTAGATGATAATCCGTTTTATAGTAGTTCATGCATTTCCTAATGATGAAATTTCGGTGTTTTAAACTGCAATTTTATAATGCATAGTAGCTTTCAAAGGTCCAGCAACAATCTCACAATAAAATAACCAATGTAACTTATTTCTGTTCCTCGAAAGTAAGGCAGGCTACCACTTTTTCTCTCAAAATTGAAGCAAGTGATAAAATTTACATAGACGTATCAATAAAAGTACATTCATGTTATCATGTTGATTTGGTAAAATGCAATTAACACAAAAAATCAGTAAAATGTTATTAAGTATAAACAAATATTAAATGTTATTTAAAAAATATCAACAAATATTAAAATAACTAAAGATATGTCGTTTTCCTTTAAACATAAAAGTCTAATCTGCATCGAACTATTCTTGTGACGAACAATAAACATCATCATGTTACAAAATACTTAATAATACTTTATATATAATTTACAATAAACATAAAAACACTAATAAACAAAACAAAATTTTACTTTTATCATAACAATTATTAAATACAATTGTATTTACTCGTACTTATTTAATTATTTAGCTACAAATCTTTTTCTTGTATAAAAATAATATATATTAAAGGGTATATTATTGTGATTTTCAACCATGTTTTGTCATTAAAAATGATATGTAGCCAGACGATGTTTTTAATACCTAAAAATATTATATTTTTATTTAGAATTTTAAAGACATGTAAAAAAACAAAAGAAAATTTTAGAGTAACGTTAGCTCTAAAATGTCCTCTAAAGTACTCATTTGTTCTTATTTAACATTTGAGCTACGTTCCAATATTCACTACTAGTATTGAAAATCTATCGTACGTGCACTATAGATTTCAATACAGACAATGAATAGTGGAACAGTCTTGATAAATACGAGTATATTTGATAAAAACAAGGATGAAATAATTTCAAGACCGTAAGCGCTAAGTGGAACGTATCAGCAATATTTATATTTAATGATACACATTAATTACGTGCAAGTAGAATCGATACATAACCCCCTGATGTTTTTAATAACTGAAACAAATAAGCTGTCTTAAAAATTGTATCATATAATTTAATGTTTTTACGAAAAAATATTATAAATATTAAATTACAGTTTTTTTAATAAAATAAATGATGTTTTATAAAAATCTTTACAATTAAATGTTTGCTTACGCTGCAGAAGGAATTCATCGTTAAAGGAAAAATTTTTCCAACAGTTATGTAAAATGGCTTATTTGTGCGAGCTATCAATAAAATTAGACTTTTGGCTTGCTTCGGTTCCAATTTATACCAATGATATTCACATACAGCTTGATAAACACCTTCGCACTGTAATGCGATATAATCTTATCAAATACATACATCTCGTATAAATCTTTAAAAAATTAATTATGCACGTACACGTTTTATGCAACATTTTCGAAGTTATTTTGAATCTCTAATTTATTTGCAAGTACTAATTGATAAGTATAAAACTGCAATTATACAGATAGAACAAAAATTTGAAGATCATGAAAACTAGAGTATACATTTTCATAATAACTATTTTTCGATTATAGTATGTATCACATTCTTGTAGTAAAAAGGATTTACAAATTTGATGAATAATAACAACTTACTTGCATTATTAGACATTCTCCGACCACACAATACAAGCACATATGTGTAAAAGTATTCACAAGAACTGTTACAAGGAATGACAGTCTCATGAAAGATAAATGACGTCCCTCAGTGACAGCCTAAATTATTGATTGATACAAAGAAAATCCTAAGATGATATTAATTATCATGTAAATATATATATTAACAATGTAATGGCTGCAGTTTTACATATTTTTATTTATTTTATTTGCTCATATAATATCTAGAGACATTCTGTGTGTGTTTATTTTTTCCACAAGAAAGAATTCTGTTCAGGAAAATACTGTTTTTGTACATCCATATATTTTATTCCGTTCCATGGAATAATATATAAACTATAAATATATAAACGAATGTGTGTGTGCGCGCGCGTATATAAGAAGTTGCCATATCATGACATTTTGACTCATGATTTATCTGGACTTTTTTTCATTTAAAATCTCGTATATAATAAAATTATGAAATAATAAGATTTATCTAATAAAAGTTATAAATATCTGTTATTTTTTTATGAATAAATTTGTGAATATCTACTATTATAATGCAATCCCTATTTCATCCCTATAACAATTTAAAAAATATAGTTTAAATATCAGATTATTAAATAAAATTAACAAAACTCAAATAAAAAATTTTGATTGTAAGATTATAAAAAAAATTGTTTATTGACTTACGGTAACTAGTAAAAATCCATATAGACAAAATAATATGCCGAAATAGAAGAATAATCCAAGAAGCATTACAGTAAACATATTTTCAAGAATTTTAATACATCTATAATAAACAAAATTTTTATTAAAAATTATATAAAATGAGTGAATTGTGATATAATAATTGTATTTATTATTAGTCATGTCTAAAAAATAATAAATAAAATTTTAATTTACGTATTTCGGAAGCATTATGATTCTTCTAATGGAAATATATATGTATATGTGTATATTTATCAATTATATTGTATAACTTTATTTGATTTTTATATGCCATTATATGAAATAATTAGCGTTATTATGTCAAACAATGAGTGTTTATCAAGACAGCTTATTATGTACGAAACCTGATAAGCCGTACATGATCCATTACAACGTCTGCTAAGACATAATCAAAATTTTGATTTTTTTCAGAAGCCATCGTTAAACGGCCCTTAAGATTCTCCAATTGACCGCAGACATGAAAAACCAGCAATGCAAAGAGACTATCAATCGTCGTGTAACTTAAGCCACACATCGCGAGCGTAACACTTTGTGCAACAAACGTGAATTCGAAGTACGGACTCATATCTGTATCGTAGAAGTAATGTGACTGCAGGATCAATGGTTTGCCCGGATCGGTCACATTCGTGATGTATCGTAAAGTGATCCCGAAGAATATCTGTGGAATAACTAATAAAACAATCGACATGACCATTACGATGAATCCGCAGATTATCATCATGCGAGGAATCCGCGCACATTTTATCATGATCTTCCGTTCTTCGTCGGACTTCAGTCTTAACCAATCTTTAGCGATCATGTACAGGAATGGCGCAAAAACTTAAAAAAAATTATAGATAAATAAGTAGAAATAATTAAGTATAATAAATGTAACAAAATCATAATTGTTAAATGTAAAATAAAAATATATAAAAATTAAGAATTATTAAAAACAAATCTAATTAAAAAAATTATATTATTTGATCTTTTAATAATTTATAATTTATACTATTTTTAAAGATTTCCTAATATATATATATCGATTATAATGATATCTTAATATTATTAATATTATTTTTAAGGATTATCCATCTTTTTGTGCCAAAGTTATGTTACAAGAAAAATTTACCAGTTTTTTTGCTCCACATGATGACAATCTTCAATACAGTTGCTGCTGTAGGTAAAGTGAATTGTAAATTGTCCGTCATCAATATCAAATCGCCCCAAACTCTTATCAGAGAATGTATGCCGGGAATCAAGCAAACAAAAGCTATCATAATTATCAACAGAAACACTCGTATGTTAGCCATTAATTTTTCTCGCGTTGTTTCTTCCATTTTCGGCCAAAGACCAATAAATGTCAAACTATAGCGATTCAATTCTATTGCCCATTCAAAATCTAGCTATCAAAGTAAACTCGTTAATTCGATAGTCTCGGAATTATTTTTATGATTTCAGATTTAATAAAATATGTTTTATGTATAAGTTGCAAAAATCCTTCAAAATTAATATTTTTCATCATATACACAATAATGTATAAATTATATCTTTTTTTTTTTTAATATCTTAATTTCATCTGTTTTTCTCTATTTTTTACTTGAAAAAATCAAAAACATTCAATTATTCTCTTTATATTTTTCTTATAAAAATTATATAATGTAATGATGAGAAACTTTTAATGTATAAATTATTCGAATATTTAATGTTTGAAAATTTGTATGACATATTTCATGTAATTCCAGAAATGCGTTTTAAAAAATTTGTAAAAACACATGTATTAATACATAGCAAAATAAAGTTCCTTTAATACAATTAAGCAAACAAAATAATCGACTTGTAAGATCATTACAAACAAACGTTTCCTAATGGGAATTAGAAACAATTGGCAATTGGGAATAACGAACCTACATATCCCGAATGTCTAGCGTCCATATCTAAGATCGGTCACGTACTATTTTCCTTTGTCAAAAAAATATTTTCATCCCTGCTGGCATCAAGTATCATGGCGCGTACTTGTGACATGATGTATTCGTACTAAACATAGGATCTGTAGAATAATTGATACATCATAAATATTGCGTTTTCCGATAAGTGCGGTGACTATTTTATTAATACAGTACTCCTCGATGTTCAGTAAAAGAAAGTTGATCCGAGAAGACGTGAACTTCAAAGTTTTTGCATGCTCGACAAAATGAAGACAACTGAGAAGAAAAAGAAGAAAAAGAAAATAATATTGCGCTCGTGGATTGATGCATTATTGATACATCTCTTTATAGAAACTTTCTTTCGTTGTGGCATGACAATTCTTGGGGAAGGTTAGTCGCAATCATATGAGTAATGTACGAGAAAGATTTCTCTCTCTCTCTCTCTCTCTCTGTTAACAAACAAAAAAAAACTTCAATTCTATTAAAAACAAAAGTTTTATAATTATTCATCAAAAACATCAAAAGTGTTACGTTTCTAGCTGAAGATGAAAAATTATCTAAAAAATTATCCAAAAAAGGCATGTCAAATTTATAAAAAAAAATGTAAGTTGTATAATCTGTTTTGTATATTTGTCATAAAAAAATATTCATAGAGAACAATTTCTTTTTGTTTTTATCATCTAAAAAATAGTTTACTTGATTTTTATTCCAAGTTTATTCCCATTTACGAAATGTATGATTCTATGCGATCCATTAAAAAAAAATCTTTAAGCGAAAATGACTTCAGTCACGCTACTTAAAGTCGGGAGCCATCTTAATTAGCGCGTGCTTAACTAACCGGGAATTAAATCGTAAAATCGACCGAACAATAGCTCGCTGTTACAGATGTGTCGAGACTTTAACGCTGGGTCAATTGTTCGAGGTCAACCGTTAATTTCCTGTTTCATACATCTTTTCGCAATGGTCATCTAAAAAAAAAGTCATAACTTTTCTCATATATTTTTACTATATATTTGTTTTTACTAGTTACTCAATAGTTTGACAAATTTTGCAAACCTATCCCTTAATTAATTTAGACCGCCACTTTTTATTTAATTCCAGAACCTACATATCCAAAATCGGAATATAAACGTCTTTTAAACGTTTCTTCATGTTATATTTTTAAAACGTTTATTTTTCATTTTTTATGATATGATGTTTAAAAGACGTCTCTCTCATGGTGTTGTTTAAAAATCCTTTGTTTTAGAATCATTGAACATAAAACCTGCTTTTATTAATCATTATTATGTAACAATTTATTTACTTTGTAATTTGCGATATAATACATAATTATAAAAGAATTAATTTACAAAATAAAAATAAAATCTTATTTCTATGAAATACAAAAGTATTTTGTGTTATTATGTATTATGTAATTATATATTATACATATAATATTACGTGTTTTATTCTTGACAAAATTCAATAAAGAGTAATTCTATACAAATAATATGAAATAATTGCTAATAATCTGTATATAAAAAATATAACAAAAGTTTTTCTTTATTTTTTTATACAGAATATAATAATGTAAAAAAATATTTTCTTAAATTTTCAAAATAACAGATTAAGATTCAACATTTTTTAAATAAAATCATAAATTTTCTTATTAAATTAATATTTTGCACATAAAAAAATTAAGCTAATGTTATCTAAAAATTAATAATTTATAAACTATTTTATTCTAATACTTTTAGACATAAAACTTAAAATATTTCATAAAATAATCACTTTCTAATAACTTTTAATGCAAAATAATAAGATAAATATATTGATATAGACACAAAACATAGTTGTTTTATCAAAAAATATATAAAAATATAAAAAAATGTAAAATTGTTAAAAATTACAATTATACATGTTTTCTTAATTTTAATTATGAGCTTTTTTTATTAATTTGTCTCATTCTTTTGTGTATAATATCATTAAGGTATATTAATTATAGTCGAAAAACGAATGTATTACAAAATAATTCATATATTATATTAAAATGTATCAGAATAAAATGTGAAAGCTTGTGTGCTATTAATTTTTAAGTAACATTTTTTTTCTTTTATTTGCAAAATGTTAAGAGGAACTCAGATATAAACGCGCGCACGTGGACACACGCACACATATGTTACAAATTTTTTTTTCGTAACTATATTTTACATATTTATTTTTTATTTTATGTAATGCAACATTTGTAAATATTCAAAATACAATAAAATAGCAATGTAATTCTTTATTCAGTTTATGCTAGCCATTTTAATTTTTTTTTTTCGTTTATTTTCCGGCATGTTGAACGTCTTAGAGAGTATCTAAAAATCTAAAAATGTTTAAAAATATTTTTTAATAAGTATAAAAGTTAAAAAAAACATTTTTGTTTCTATAATTTAAACAATAAGAAAAACTATTTTAATGCATATTATTTATAATTTTATTCATTATTTACTTTTAGTTGTTCAATTCAGTATTTGTTGAAAAAAAAATAGGAACGCTATGTGCATTGGATCTCTCCTAAATCGAATCGAATCGAGAGAGATGCGATTCGTAGCACGAGCTAGAACATCGCGCATTACTTGATCGATGGATTTTCGCGCGATCGCTCCTTGTCCGCGATCACTTTCTCTCGCATTCTATCCCGCTCTCGCTTCCGGTGTGCCCCGACGCGGCCATCGTTTTCGTGCTCGCTCGCGCAGGTGCCGCGTTTACCTTGCGCGCGCGCGTGCGCCGCGACGCATGCACGTTTCAACAAATTGTCATGAACTAAATGCCACGAAAGATTCGTAAGCTCGCCGCGCGGAGCGCCGCTGTGCGAGTGCGACTTGTCGAGGCGAATGAATGGCGTATTTATGTGTTTTAACGCGCGACATCGCCTATGTTTCGGCACTATCGCGGCCCGCATTCACACCACGAGCTGCCTGAGCTGTTCGAGGAGCGCGTCCTCGCGTGTTGCGTTAATTTCAACCCGGTGGGCTTCGTCGGAGCCGCGTCGCAGAGATCGTATCGTCACTCGGTAGGCGTTGCTGTCATTTGGCTTCCCTCGCCCCGCACTGTTTTCACGAATTTCACGCCACTCCCGCACCCCGTTTGTTCTGATTTTTACTGCAATAGTGTAAATCGCAATATCTTTCGATCGGTAGAAAATATTCGCAGGATATGCAGGACCGCGGTGAGGAGATTAAGCATGTACAAATGTATACACTTCTGACAGGCAGAACCGCGTACTTCTTCATGGGCCAGTCGCTATGTTAGATGATATTACCAGCGAAATTACCACGTTATAGTATTCGTTCGTCTCACAGACACGATTCTAATAATCATTGTTTTGAACAATACAGGGATAATGTTTACTAAGAAGAAAAAGAAACCCCAGATCTCTACACCGACTAACTTCGAGCACAGGGTGCATACTGGATTCGATAAACGTGAGGGCAAGTTCGTTGGACTGCCGCTGCAATGGGCTTCCATAGTCGGGAATAATCAGATTCTGAAGTCGACCAACAGACCACTGCCCTTGGTCGATCCAAGCGAGATCACACCTACCGAGATCCTTGATTTGAAGACCATCGTAAGAGGCCACAATGATCCTAGGATAAATAAACCACTTGCCACTGATAGAACTGTAGAGAATGGCCTGCCTAAGACCAGTACAGTCGCCCGTTCCAATTCTCTACGTTCTTCGAGTCCACCACGACTCAGAAGAGATTACAGGTATTGTGATCTATTTATCTTAGATCTGTTCACGATATTGCATGAAACATATAAGCTGTTCGTATAGAGAGTGACTCAAAAGTGTATATATCATATAGTGTGAATATGGCAAAATCTTTGTTGATAAAAGGTTTGTTCACGTCACTTCTACTATTCCAACACGCTCCAATCTATAGTATTACGTTACATATATTATTGAATAGAGCATATTGGGTCATTGTGACGAGAGTAAACCTAAAGACTAACATTGTAACGAACTACTTTATATTTATATAATTAATAGAAATAAATTAAGCAACACCTTAAGCATATTAGATATTCTTTCATTATCTATTTATTAAAACATTTTTATGAGATTAATGATAGCATAATTTTTTTCTTTTTTTATTTTTTTGCAGGCATAACAGCAATCTTCCTCCGTCTGTCCCTGAAGGCCAAGAGATACCTTCAAACGTTAATCAGGGTTTTGCAAACTTTGGCAAGCCGCATAATTACATCGATAAACTAAGACAAAATTCCCCGAGTGTTGGCAGTGGATTAAATTCCAGCATGCAGAATATGATCCCAAATCTACAAAATCTCAATCCTAATATGCAATCTTCACCAAATTTAGCTCACTCGGGATCAAATGTACCAAACTTATCCTTAAATTTCCAAAATTTAAGTCCTATTGTAAATTCACAAGTTTCAGTACAAAGTCCAAATACCCCACAACTTCTTGATACAGAATTTCATAGACTAAATTCGCAAATGACTATAACGTCAGGTCAATATAATGGTAATGTACAGGTAATTAATTATAAAATATACATATCTGTTCTATATTTTAAAAAGAATAATATTTATATATACATGAAACACTAAAATTTTAGCAGTTTGAAAATATTTACAATCTTGCCTTTTAAATTAACTTAATGATGTAGTTGTATGGTTTCTTATTAATCTAACAAAATTACATAAAGAAAAATCTCCTAATTAATTTTTTTTTTTAGCAAGAATAATATAAATATATATTCTATAAAAATATAAAAGTTGAAAAGCAAAATTCTTAAAGTATATACAATTGTAATATTATAGGATTTAATTTATAGGGTTCAACTGCGGATGCATCAAGGGAACATCAAGTTGGTCAAAATGTTTTATTACATAAGCTACAGCCAAAAATTTCGCCAGTGGGTTCAATAGCCTCTCAACGACCTCTGAGTCAATTGAGTTCACATAACATTAATAAATATTCTCAAGCATATATGTCTGAGAATCAATCTAATCTCCAATCGCATTTGAAGAAATCGATGGAAACTTCCCAGTCAATGCATAACTTATCAAAGCCAAGCTTACCATCCACGATATCAGGAACCAGTTCTACTCCAGATCAAAATCAAAACATGAAAAGTGCTGTCTCCTCAGGAAACTTGGCAGTTAGTGCAAGTTCAAACAACACCAATAAACAAACAGAACAAAGACTTACACATGAACAGTTCCGGGCTGCTTTACAGATGGTGGTATGTGTAACATTTATATTGTAATATAAATGTATTTATTATACAATATAATATATCACAATTGATTGTGACACTTTTATTTAGAAGATATTATCTTTAAAATAAATATTTTAATTTTTTTTAATATTAAATATAAATTTTACAATTTCTAATTCAGTTCTTATGTCATTATTGTCACAAAGAATTGTAATTAAATGGAATGAACAAGTTCTACAATTTTCTAGAAAAAGTTCTAGAATTTTAATTTTTATAATAGCGTAATGTTTATGTGCATCTTTCATTTATGTTTAGGTAAGCCAAGGTGATCCAAGAGAAAACTTAGAAAATTTCCTCAAGATTGGTGAAGGCAGCACAGGAACTGTATGCATAGCTACAGATAAGAGTACAAATCGTCAAGTTGCAGTCAAGAAAATGGATTTAAGGAAACAGCAAAGACGTGAATTACTTTTTAACGAAGTCGTTATTATGAGGGATTACCATCATCCAAATATAGTCGAGATGTATAATAGTTTCTTAGTAGACGATGAATTATGGGTGGTTATGGAATATCTAGAGGGAGGTGCGCTAACTGATATTGTAACATATTCAAGAATGGATGAAAGTCAGATAGCTACAGTGTGTTCTCAGTGTCTTAAGCCATTGGCGTATTTACACTCGCAAGGTGTTATACACAGGGATATTAAGTCTGATTCAATATTACTTACGGCAGATGGTAGAGTAAAATTATCAGATTTTGGTTTCTGTGCTCAAGTCTCTCAAGAATTACCAAAGCGAAAGTCTCTCGTAGGAACCCCGTACTGGATGAGTCCCGAAGTTATTTCAAGGTATTCTATATCTGTTTCTTTTAAATTAAATAATGCAAATTTTATTCTTTATTCACATTGTTATAGAGATTAATAAATTGATGTAATGAGAATTCCATAGAAAATATCTATTTAAATTACTTTTTCTATTAAAAAAATTTTTTTATAAAATTTTTCATTCTTTAAAAAAAAAAGATATTTTTAAAAATAAAAGATATTTTAGCATTTCTGTTGATGTGTAATATATTTTTTATACTATAAAGTAATCATGATTATAAATATCATGATGAATATCAATATTTCAATTTTTTGACGAATTGACTAAAATGATTATTTTATCTTCAATTCAGGTTGCCATATGGACCTGAGGTGGATATCTGGTCGTTAGGAATAATGATTATTGAAATGATCGACGGTGAACCACCATTTTTCAATGAGCCACCTCTACAAGCTATGAGACGCATCAGAGATATGCCACCACCAAAACTAAAAAATTTTCATAAAGTAAGATCAATTATATCTCTTATTAATTTTAGCACAAATATCAGAATTATCAATAGACAATTGTCAGTAAATAATGTAAATTTCAAATTTAAAAAGGGAACAACATATTTTCTTTATTTTCAGGTTAGTCCACGTCTTCAAGGTTTCCTTGAACGAATGCTCGTGCGTGATCCAGCACAACGAGCAACGGCAGCTGAATTATTACAACATCCATTCCTTAGGCAGGCTCAAAGTCCTAGTATTTTGATTCCATTAATGAGAGGCGCCAGACACACAAATTGTTGACAAGGTTATACCTTTGTAAGCTAGAATGTTAGTCAAGGCAGATATTTCATTACCAGAGTAATCATATCGACAATGCATATTGAACTACTTATTTTTTGAGAACAGCTGTGGCAATTTATGAGTTATTTCTGCCATCTGACTTCTCATATAAAGAAAAGAATTTCTAAGTTTTTTTTTACGACCGATATGACCGACTGAGAAATAATAATAATAATAATAATATTCACAAGAATTCACACACTCGTACGAATTTTTAATACCATGTAATATTGATTCAAAATTTTTTAATTCTAAAAATATTAAAATTGGCATCATTTTCTAAAATTATAAAGACAGTAATGTTATTTCATTATTCGAAGTTTTTAGATTTCTTTATAAAATTTCAAACTCTAATACATATAAGCGAGTTCTTTCGGTCATGTCTAATATATATATATTATATATATGTAATATATGAAAAAAATTTTATAACTATTATATTTTAGAAAATATTACATAGGAAAATCTTCAAATCATGATCATTACGAATCGTTATTTGAACCTTACATTCCAATCGGGCCTGAATTTCTAAGTATTATTTTGAAGATAATCTACTACATTCCAGAGTATTGTTTTATATGTATTTTATTTTAATAACTTGACAAGGCTGCATATATGGAAAATAATATATCAAACATTATTCCTCAACTATTGGCACTGCCAATGTTTGGTTCGCTATAGTAAGATCAATATTATTTTAATGTGTTATAACAAATAATTCTAATTTTGAAGTATTTACAAAAATACATTTTCAAGTGCCTTTATGGTTAGCATTGTAACAATTAACTTGTCATTATAAAGCACTATTTATTATTAGTAATAATGAGTTTTAGGCATATTGAATCACTTTGAATATGACAGAAACCTCAAATTATTTCATTCAAACTTATATACATATATATGAAAAATATATATATGTTTTATATATATATATAAATATATATATATAAAATAATTCCTTTATTTCAAATGTTAATTTGAAATATTAATATAAATATTAATAATTTGTTTAAACATTTTTAAAGGAAGTCTTTCTAGATTTTCCTTTTTAAATAATATTTAAAATAATTCGAAAATCTATATAATCTAATTTTGATTCTAAATTTTTAAGGAAGTAATTCAAATGCCCATTACTATCTACGTGTATAAAATATTTCGCCCAAACAATATTTTTTCAACCAAATAATATCTTGCTAAATTTATCAAAAATCATATTTAAAGTAACTTAGTATTGATTTTATTTTTCTAACATTATCGTTATATATATACAATTCAACTGTGAACTTTTGTAATATTGCATCTTTGTTTTGCTAAAAAGAGTTAATACCTGATCATGTTTAGCTTTAAAAACTGGGATGTATATTTGATTGTTACCTGTGTGAAATTAATATTAACATAACTTGGCAACAGCATTATACAAAGAACGTTCAGAAAGTAATGTAACAAATCTTTTTTTTTTTTTGTTTATTCGCAATTTAGTAGAAATAGTAGCAGTAGTAGTATCTTTATTATTTTTCTCAGGATTAGAGTGACTTCTGTTTCCCTAGTTAACTTGCTTTAATTTATAAACTAAGTTAAGAATCCATAATTAACTTGATTGTTAAATTCTTTAAGATTAGTAACGAGAATATGCAATTCAACATATTGCTGTGTCTTGATGAGTACATATTATTAGATCAATGATCTATCAAGTGATCAAAAATACTTGACCTGTTTATTGTTGATGCATTACAAAATGTATTGACAATACTGAAAATCTAGTTAAGAGAGTTCTTATAGTAGGTATCTTTATACCACTCATACCTGAACGCGCGAAATGTCAGTTTTATAATCAGAAAATCGCTATTAATTAAAAACTTAATTTAAAAACTATTATATCCTCATTTTCGTATTAGGATTTTTGTCTTAGAATGTTCCAAAGAATTCGTTTTCTTAAAAGGAAATGCGCGAATTTTGAGACATCCTATACATTATTGGATAATATCATATAACCTATAGTTACGTAATTTAAATTTTCAGTAGTCAGTACATATTGGAATGCACCATGTTCTTCTTCATCTAAATTTTGAATTTCATTCCAGTACTATTCTGTGATCATTATCAGAACATACGTGTGTTTCATTACGATCAATCCATAAATATTTTAATATTGTTGCTTGTAAATGTTAGATCTTTACTTTTCTAATTTCAGTTACCATTCGATTTATTGTATCACATTTTTCACTTTAGTTTATTCTACGATCTTTTCAAATTCTTGTTTACTACTTTTTTGTTTTCCATTATATTCTTTTTTTTTGTTTTATTACAATCAGATATCAACAATACTATTGCTGATGCCTTATATACGCATTTTTTCTTATTTTTGTATATTCGGTCTTGTAAAGTGTTAAATTTATATGTTTATAATAAAATTATTATTATTATTATTATGTTATACACATATATGAATATATTATTTGCTTTTTCAAGATATTATTTTTGTCAATAAGATTGAATTGGAAGAATAAGCATGTTGCATTACTTTCCGGGCATACTCTTTGTAAAATATACATTTACAGAAAAAAACTTATATATGAGATATCAAGATTACTAAAACAAAAATTCAATGATATTGCCTTTATACAAAAACAGATAATAGCTTTAAATATTACATAGATATACAGGGTGTCCCATTTTAATCTATCATCCTTTTTATCTTTTCAAGATCGAATAAAAAAATATGTTCAGATAAAAGTTATTGATCTGAAAGGGAATATAGTGATAAAATTATTTTAAAAAAAAAATCAATTTTTCAAGATAATGAAGCTTATCGACATTTTTTACAAATGGAATTATATGATTTTTTTTACATGATATCATTTCTCTCATTATTCTGCATAAAAAAGTATTGAGGTAAAATTTGTCCTTCACTAACCATACAACTTTTTGTCTGAACATATTTTTGATTCGATATTTTTCACTCTGCGAAGATAAAAGTTGTGATAGATTAAAATGAGACACCTTGTAAGTATACAAACACACACACACACACACACACACACACACACATACATCATTTTCTTGATGATAATTTTATTTGAAAGATTGAAGTTACATAGATATCTTTATATTATTTTGTAACAAATTGTCACAGTTGGTATTCTAAAATGGTATTCTTAGTGAAAAATATGTGATATTTTATTACAAATATGATATAATTGATATGATATGATATAATTATACGATATCATAATGTTTATTTTACGTAAACTAATAACGTAATAAATATTTAAATGATAGAAATGAAAATAAAAATGCAGTAAAGGATATATACATAAAAAATTTAACGAACTAATGAAAATACCTTCAAAAATAATTTATATTATACTGGATTAATATACATTTTATTGCATCAATAAGCGCAGCGCTACATCAATAAATTAATTATGCAACTAAACTGCTGCACGTACTTAGCTTATTGTTTAAATCAATACTATTCGAACAGGGTTATACATTATATCATTTTAAGACAAATAACCTGAATAAATGTGAAATATATTGTACGTTGTAGGAAGGTCTCTATATATATAGTATTTACAAAAATGCCTAATTTTGATAAGGAATTTACTATACTTTTAGATATATACCATTCGTTAGTGTATGTAACAAAAGAGATCAGGAATATTGCGGCAGAAAGTGAAATGACACGTGATTTTATAGTAAACTTGTGTATATTTAAGATGTATATTTTTTCATCATGTTATATTTTTTGTACAATCGAAATTATTGCATAATTTAATTTGAAATTTGCGAATCTTACAACTTCTATTGCAGTTAATTTATACACGATTAAAAAACCTTACGTGTTATATATTTGATGGTTGTGCATTGGATTATTGATTAAAAATTGTATTTTCAGCTATACAATGTTTTCAGCAATTAATTGAAATTATTACATATTGTTTATTGGAATGTATGATATACCAAATCTATCCATAAATTACGAGAGCAGCTAAATGATAGTCAATAATTTTTCTTTGAAGATATATGTTTAAAACAGCTTATTATCAATCAATAGGTCTGTCTGATCGTACACGCCATATATTTAATTAATTACATTATAATGTTGTAAGGAAGGAAGCTAATAGAAAATCTATGATATCTTACATTATGTTATGGATTAAAAATTTTTCTGTATATAATAGAAATTCGAATTTCTTATAGCGTGATCTGATTAAACATGTTGACAAATTTGTATGTGTAGTATCCAAAAATTGATCATTGCGTATATGTGCAGGATTATTTTACATATGTTGTACATTTATTACGTAATAAAGAATCTATTTACAAAAAATCAATTTTAATAAGCTTTTGGAAAATTTTTAACGCATTGTACTAATTCCTTATGCGAAATAAAGTTTATTCTTAAATATTAAAGTTACGTATTCGTAATTGTATCATTTATTTATAAATTTAAAAGAAAAATAACTATTCTTTTATAAATTCACTTTTGATTAAAAAATATGCGCTGATTAAAGTCAAATGAAACTTCATATGCAAATAATATCATTTGTATCAATTAACATTAAAATAAGAATACAGGATTTTATGTCGAATTTATGTAAAAATGTATACATTCTTGAAACATTGTTTTTTTTCTGTTACATATTTTTGCTTATGTATTTTTATCTTTTAATTTGTGTATAATAATAACGTTATTATTTCGACATATATATATTTTATCAATTTTATAAAAATAAAATATTTGTCTTGTCACTAATTGGTCTTAAGAAATACTTATAACGAATTATTTAAAAAAAGCTATCGAAAGAATAGGGAAAAACGAAAATTATGCCGAAAACATCGAGTGAAGAACATCTCTCTATATTGGAGAAAAAAAATGAAAAGGTGCAAGTTCAGCTAAAAAGAACTCAAAATTAAATACCGAATGCGGAATAGAAAGAAATTCGCTTTAACATATCCTATTTAAAAAAAAATTTTTTTAAATTAAATTATTTGTTTTTCTTTACTTAAAGGAGCTTGAAATTTCAGAAACGAAAAAATCAAAAGAAATTTTAAATTTCCGGTATTAATATATCAAAGAGAGAGAGAGAGAGAGAGAGAATTATTATTTTACAATACATATATTTAAAAAATAAATGCTAATGTAACTCGCTTATTTTTATTTTATTTTTTTCTCTTTTCCGTAACAATGTTACAGTCACGCGCTTTCTCTCACGTGTCTTTTTGGCCGAAATTTCATGCGTCTTTGATATAATCCAACGTCGAAAGAATTCATGACGTTACTCGACTCTTCACTTGGTCGCGTGCAGTCCGCTGTTACCATGCGAGCCAGCACATTCTTGGCCGAAAGGACGTTCCACGGTGGCCGTTGCCGATTGGTCGAGCGCGACGAGCCCCTGCTTGAAATGACCGAAATGACCTTCGCGTTCTGGCTGACGCGTTCTCCCATTGGCGCCATTTACGAGCTTTACGCGCAAATTAATTTACGCGCGGCGGCTTTATTTGATCGCGTCACCGAACGCCAATCAGGGTACGATGGAAAATGTGAAAAGTGAAGAATTTCTCCATTAACTTAAATAGCAAAAATTTTCACTTTTCCGCCCTAGGGAAAAAGTTACATGATTGATATTTAGAAGCAATGTTTTTCATAATCATGTGTGATCGTGTGTGCACCTTCGCTTTCCGAATGTAATGCGTAGTACAAATGAAAATAGATACGAAGGCTGCTCTGTAACAAGCGACGAAAGCCGATGATAAAATCGTCGATTTCATATGCGATAAATTTCGTCGCAATTGACGAAATATTTAAAATGTCTGTTCGAAAATGTTCGTTCCTGCTGATTTATTATTAATCACATAAACGATACGTAAACATCAAACTTGCGTAATATTCAAGGTCGTCACTTACGAAGCTAAGATTGACTTGAGCAACTTTTTTCAAGCAACGGTATTTATAAAACTTTTATATAAAATGTAAAGTAATAAAAAATATAAAGAATGAAAATTATATAATCGTCCGATTATATACATATAATAAAAAGAGATAGAAAAAAGAAGTTACTGCGATAACCATTCGCGAAGAAAACGTGCGATAAATTTATATATTGCAAGTTCAAAAGTTTAAAATTGTTTCTCCGCTAATGTGATAGCAATAGCGAATACATTACCGGAAAATTCTTATTTGCATTATTCTCATTTCATTTTATCAGCAGTTATCAGCAGTTGTCAGCAGTTACAATGAAATACAATGAATGATTCAATAAGAAGTGTGTAATTTTAGCGATATATATCGTTCGCAGATAGTTATAATAAGATGTGAGTAGTTAACAATTTACTACAAAATTCTACTTTTCATGTTTTAACGTAGCGATCATAAAATTATAATATCCAAAATTAACAAGTCGCTATCGAAGAAGAAAGAGAGAAATCGCTCTAATAATCTCGTCTTATCGTGTACGTTCTACAATCTGCGAAAGTACGATGTGTCGTTATTATTATATAATCGTGCTCTATATTATTATTACAAAATTTCCATTTCTTTGTATTGGATTCAGCTTGGCCACGCCAATGTAGCACGTTGGTAACAGAACGCCGCTCGGCTAACAGCGGCATAACACATTACGACCAAAGATATACCGTGAAAAGCAACGGCGGAGTCGTTACGGGAGATTCGTGGGACGATCTGGATATTTCGTGCGAGGAGCGAAGGGGGTTTTTATCAGGGCGTAAAGGCCGATATTACATTTGTCGTGTGGCAAATTTTTTTAATTGATCGGCTACAAGATAGACGGGGAATTTCTGACTCGACGAACTTCTCTATTCCGTGGTCAATCGATTAAAAAAATATTTATCGTACGACAAATGCGATATCACCCCTAAAGCGAAGATATCTGCATGTGATCGGTCACGTAGACGAAAGTGCCACGTGGCTGAAGAGTCGCGTGATGACACGAACCGATGCATGTGCTCGAGAAATTTCATCATGCGTACGTCGCGCGTCACGCGAAATCCCTTCCCTTGGAAGTGAATCACGTTAAATCAAATATCAAATATCTTTTACTAATTCTGGCTCTCCCGATAATCTCTGTACGTCAAGTTCGGACATAATCGTATCTTATCTCCCTGCGAGCGCCCTCGAAGGCTTTCCGATAAGAGCGCGACTTTCGCCGGCGAGATTTTTGCGTTTGGATTTTCTCAAGTTCACCTATGTGCCTGTTACTCGTTTTTCTTTTTTTCTTCAAAGTGGACTTTGATCGGATTGCATCTATTTGTATTCAACAGCAGGTCATTCGTTACGGTTGTTTTTGTCGAACGTTATCTGCTCCCCGCGGTGGTACGTAAAAATTCATAATGATAGTAATGGTCTGTGACGCAATAATGACAGGTTATTAACAGGATATGGGAGCGGAACGCGACGGCCAATGGGAGCCTCGCTTCCGCGGAGGCTCGACCGGCCCGGCATGTCACGTGCGTGAGATCGTGGGAGAGACGCCTGACCAGCCGCCTTCAAGAAGAACCAATGGGAAAGGAAAGTTGTACGCCGGTGTGGTTAGCTGATAAGCTCGGCCGTTTATCTCGCCTCAAACATTACGTTATATCGTAAATAACGAAATTATGCGTCTTCTATGAATTCGTTCATATCGAATTCACCGCGAAGCCAAGTCTATTCGGTCGTACAATATATTATATGCATTATTTTTTAATAAAACCGCATTTCTTTTGGCGCTGTGAGCGCTGACAGCTTTTGCGTCCTTATTTAATATTTGATAAACAACAAAAATGAAATTCTAAGAATACTATGAGCGGCAATAAGCGTCAAATAGAAGCGCAGCCAATATAACAAAATATACTTCCTTTCGAATATATTATTAATGGTATCATTACACCATTTTTTCTGAGACATTCCTTTCGTTTAATTAAAATCTAAATTTCTATTTATTGCAAGTTTCAAATAAATATTAATAATGTGTATTAATCCGTATTAATGTAATAAGTACATGTACGTATATCTGATATTAATATTATATAGAAAATGAAATATTCATAGTCAGTTTTTATACTTAAGATGTCATAAGCCATTTACAGAGCCGTAGTAATACCTTAAGACATTACTTAAGACGATTTTGAAATAACTGATTATGAATAACTGACCGGCCTAAGTGATTAACATTTGTGCAAGTATTTAACGTTAGTATTTCAGATAAAATCAAACGAAGATCACGTCAAAATGGTCAGAAAGAATTCACTCGTGCTACCGGCTAAGAGAACAATTTTATACAAAATAGAGAGATATCGAAAAGAGAATGTTAGAAACTGAGCCCCTTTAAAATAAAACATATTTAGGAGCAAGTCTTTTGCAACTTTAAAAGATCTTTCTTGATCTATATTTGACATATTTGTAAAGGACTTTAAAAGATCTTTCTTGATCTATATTTGACATATTTGTAAAGGACTGCAATCTTTAAAATCTTTAAAGGCCTTAATTAATGTTGAGAGAGAGAGAGAGAGAAAGTTGTATCTATAAAAAGAAATAAAGAATTTGGAAGATAGCCAGCATCTCTTAAAATAGAATGGTTACTCAACACTTCACTAAATCAAATATAGACACTGAGCATTGGTTGATAACATATCGCCTTTTAAACTTTATACTATTTTACTCATCCCATAGAAAATTTAAGCAAAATGTGATAAAAGAGTTTGATGAATTATGCCTTAAGAAATCTCTATTTATTAATAGCACATTTCTTTATCTTACATGTGTTCACCAGAAGAAAGAAGAGATACAAACATTTTTTGTATTTTTCCGTGACAATGCTAGAAAAATGTCAGTAGATTGGCTCGAATTGTATTTTGCAAATTTCTGCTTCGCCTTCTCTGCGCCTTCGACATTGAAGCGCTGACTACAGTTGAATGCAGACAAAGGACCTTTCTCCTACGGAGAGTTTCGAAGAATTTGCGTCAGCCCGCGCTTAGTACCTTTCATCGAAGCCTCACCCACGTCTTGTTCTTTTAAACTGTATTCGTTGCCGTGCCACATTTATTGCCGGCAAAAATATAAACGAGCAAATGATATAATAAATTAACAGTAATATTTTTCATATATTTATGCGTTACCTGAGAAATTAAATACTACAAAATACAAACTTTTCAAGTTAACATAACAAAATGTTTATATAACAAATATAATTATAACGTAGGAATAATAGCTATATTGTATTTTACACAGTATAAATATGAAAAATATAGTATTCAGATTGCATAGGGATTTTAATAAACCGGAGTATCTCTGGAGAGTAACTATTTAATATTATCTATTATTTTGATTTTTTTTTAGCAATGCATTGATGCACTTGCAAAATACAACTACATTTAAAAAAAAAAATTCTATTTTTTTTAGCGTAAATCAATTCTTTTCATTATTCTACATATAAAAGTATTAAGGTAATTCGAATTTTTTTCTTGTGGGGGTTTTTGATGGGTAATGTATATTCTCAAATTTATTTTATAAAATAATTTAAAAGAACGACCTTTTTTCTATTTTAATTTAAAAAGAGAATTATAACTCATCTCAGTTACGGACTCACTTTACATATGTATTATATTATATATATTACATACAGAACTATATACAAGCAAAATTGTAAAACAATCTGTCAAAGTAAAATCCAGTCATGTGTAAAATTAACCGAAGGTTAAGAATGTTACCTATTTGCAATATTGTGATGCAATCCAACAAGTGTCTTACCTTATAAACATTTCTTTTATTCATGTTCGCGAAAGTTTTTTATCCCGTATTTATTTACAGGACCGGTTTAAATGATATTGATTAATCTTAAGATTAGTATTGATAATCAGTTCTTATATTTAAGACTGTTTTAAATACAATCTTATGAATCCCAGAATCGTATTAGCGTCTTAAGACACTACTCAAGACGGTCTTGAAATAAGAACGGACTATGAATACCGATCTAAGTTTAACTTTACTGCTTCTCTGCCCTCGGCCGTAATCAGGGGCGCAGAAAGATTTTACTAAGCCGTGTGGTTGTAATTGGCATTGATAAAACTAATTTTGCAGCTTAGAAATTCAAGTCTACGGCAATAGTCTCATAGTCATAGAAACATCAGTATGTGACATGGTGCGTGAAGCTGATCGCTCGTCCGCGAAGTAAACGATTGTTTAAAGGTTTGCTGTCTGCCACATCAAGGATAACGAGCGAAGGACATTGGCAATTTTGTAAATTGCAATTTTGTAATCATAGAAATTTTATGAAATCTAATTTGCCTTATTAAATATCTTCTATAATTACCAGTATGGACATTTGTCGATATTATAAACACATTTTCTCAATTGCTTACAAAGAGTAGTTTGAATTTACTGTTGCGCTTTTGCTTTGACTCTGCAGTTGCAAAGCTCGTAGAAACTATATCGAAAATTACAGTAAGAATTCTGCATCAGGATACGAGGACGGCAAATTGCGCTAATCCTTACGTGAAAGATACTCAACTGTTCCGCAACTAAAGAATTGGAAAGACTAATAAACTCGGGATCAAGAGATCAAGATCCAAATAATATATACAAATATGTGTTGACTGATCATATCGATCCAATCATATTTGATCCCGTTGGCTAGAGATGATCGTAAATGAGATATTATGCAATAAAATATGTGCGTGTATCAACGACGATATCGACAAGTTAGGAATTGATCGAGTAATTTGCCGCTTGCATAAGCGTGGCCTTGAATCCGGGAGAATAATACATTAATGACAAATAGGAACATATGGGAGATTTTATGTAAGAGTGAATCGATACTTCTCCCGTCCAGGCTAATCTCTTTGCCGTAACGAATAAAAAAACGATGATTTTCGAAAAAAAAAAAAATATATAAGTAGCATAATCGCGCATTCGACTTTTGCAGTCACGCGCCAATGTATCGCGGAAATCGGAAACTAGTCGCTCACATCGGAACGGAATCGCGCCGTTGTTTCTTGTTACTCGCGAGTAACACGATGCACGATGTATATGCACCATTAAAAATAGATGTAGATTTATATACAAGAAATGTAGAGCCTTAACGCGATTGTATATTTTGATAAGATAAATAAGTGTCATTCTATGTAGTCCTGAGAACAGTCTCAAATACAAATTCTGGATTATAGTTCGGCGCAGAGACCTCTCGATAAGTATAAATTAAAACTATCATACATATTAATTATCTTTTAAATACGTTCTCAAAATAGTGTCGGATATGAGTTTAATCCATTGTGTCCTCAACTTCATGGCACATTCAAAAGTTATAATAATATAAGAGCTATTTAATGATAGTTTATGTATATTAAGAGAATCGTTGGAACAATTTTTGATCACTCTTCTTTTTTTTTAATAGTAATCGATATTTTAATTAATCTTTACACGGAATGCCACTATAATGAAACAGTGTCACATTTTGAGGCATACAATGAATTATAATATAAATTTTATTCAAGAAAAAGTTATAAGATTTAAAAAATAGATCCCTTCTCTGCTCTTTAAAGATTAATGTTTAATAGATTACTAAACTATAATTAATTAATAATTAATAAAAACGCGATAATACTTTAATTAATAATTAATAAAATAAATACGAATTATTTGTAATACTATTTATTTGATACTAAAAGAAAAATTATCAAAAACTTTCAGTGCATTTCCCGTATATTTTTCTTTATACATTTTAGATAATCTATTACAATTCGTAGAAAGATAGGAAAAATTTTTAATAGGTAGAACAATTTTTTTCTTATTCAAGACTTGAGTTTTAAAATATGGTAAATATCATTTCAATGTTATTTATTCTTGAAAAAAATTATGAATTTTCAAAGCAAATGACATATGTATTATATGTATCTCGAAAAAATAAAGAATTAATACATATTTATGAGTAAAAATATTTTATTCGTATAACTTTTGAATATAAAATTGACAGTTACTCCGAAATAATTTACAATTTTGATGCAGTATAAATTTATACGTAAAAAGGAATAAGTTATATATAAAATTCGAGATTGAATTAAATTTCTTGAGTACAAGTTTTATTTCTGAACATTTATCGACGGTTAAAATTAAATTCTAATTTCAATTAATTAATATTTCCTTATATACGTATTTCTTGAAAGAAAAATTGAATAATTCACATTCGATTATTTATTTGTAAAATAAGTTTAGTAAAATAAGTCATGGAATTAAAATCGAGAATTTGTTCGAAGTTAATCACCTATGAAAATTCATCCTAGGCAATTGCTTGCCCCGAGTGTACCTGCATGTACTTCTGAATGAATAAGCACTACAAATTTGACTCATCAGCACAAAAATTATCGATATATCGCGCAACGCTAATCAGCTACAAGCGCTCGTGCGAGTTACACCACACGTAACGCTATTTGCGAAGTATCGTCCGAAGGTCATCATCATATTATTCGCTCCGTATTCGCTGCTCGTTCTCCGTTTCGTTCGCGTCACGTGTCGTCACGTGGAGGCTCGACCGGAGGCTCGACCAATCGCGTCATAGAAAGGCGAAACGGCGCCAGTACAGACGACCTCGTCGTCATTATACTTATTATTATCGTTTCTTCGAAGCTCTAATGACCGGTTGGAGTTTAGATTGGGAATTTCTCGGAAGACGAAGCAGTCTCGTGTGCTTGACGGTACTTCTTGCGGAATTTTGATTCCGTGATGGAACACGCCTCCGACAGCGATAGGCGGATAATATGACGTCATTGCCGTCGTTCGTTGTGTTATGTTGCATGAGAATACGTTTCTTCATACGATCGCTTCAGCTTTCGCGGAATCCAAGATATCTCGTAATCTCGGAATCCCAGATCATGTTGCGCACGAAAGTTGCGTTTGATTTTGAAACTGTACGAAGTACCTGTATATTATACAGAAATCCTTAAAGAATATTATTATATTGTTCCTTATATTGTTCCATATAAAAAAAAAAACTAGGACGTTACTTTTTTTTTGTTTGTTTTTAGAAGAAAATTAAACATAATGTGAATGGAATGAAAATAAGTACTGGGATAAACAGCATAAAAACAACGAAATAAATTCGTATTTTTTAATAGAAAGAAATTTTTAAATAGAAAGAAAACTAGAATAAATTTGAAAAACTCGCGAACATGTTCGAGGACATTTTAGAAAGGAGGACAAGTCCTAGAAAACCAAGTATAATCATATATTTTACGTATTGTAAAAACTGATATAAAAAATAACATTAATTATTTATTATTTAATTTATGTACTGTTATGCGCGCAAATTCTTTTCTTTTTCTTCCTTCCAAAATATATAATTTTAATATTTAAACTGACATTTGATAATTCTAGTATCTAAACTGATTTAAATGACAGATGTATCTTATTCTGAAATTTTATAATAAATTACGAAAATATTATTAATTATATGATATAATGGCATGAATATTATATCGATAAGCGTAGAGCTTCTGCGACGATTCCATCGATTCGTGCAGTTATAAATCTGCGTCTAAGAATCTGTACAAGCAATTGCGAGCCGAAGAATCGATTCTACTTCTCTTCGGAATTGGAATGGAAAGAAAGGTCGGAATGTTACTTCTAGCTCGTTGACCCCATCGCTTTCTATCAAGAGACATCAATGCACAGTCACTTCGTCGCCCGAATCATACATTTTTATTATCGGACAAAATCGTCGATTGTGTCATTAAAGATGTCTAGTTATGCGCGTTAATAAACGTTTAATATTCTAGCTCTAGCCCTCGGCTATCAATAATTTACGATCGCACATTTGCCATTATTAATTTAATTAACGCTACGATACGCGCGCGTGCATTTTGACTCGCAACAATTTCGCGGCGTTATGAGCTTCTTTTGAATAATTTAAAAATCAAGCTCAGATATTTTCCTCTATCTTTTAAATTCTAAACTCATTTCTTAATTTTAAGATACACATTGCTATCACTAAAAAAAATCTTACATGAAATATATAATGTACTATCTAGATACTTGCCTAGATATTTCTAGATATTTCTTAATTGCTGATTATTACAGCGAACGCAATTCAGTGAATATTGTTCTTTTTATCGTTCCTTCAAGGCTTTTAATATTTTAAGTATTCGCTTGGTCTTCGTTAATGTAAAAAGGATAAAAGCTTCAAAGAAAAAATAAAGAAAAAAGGTAATAATAATTCTTACCTCGACGGAAAAGTTTTTAATATTAAAGTTATATCACTGCAAAATTCGATTATCATTCCGGATCTTCCGGAATGAAGAGTTTTGCAATTGGATGTATCGGGAAATATAATGCCTTTATTTGAGAGAAAATAAGATATCATGATCGAGCAGAATTTAAGCAACGTCATCGCAATTGCTTAAATCGCAATGCGACGTATATGATATCAACCTAAATACTTTGAAATCGCTGTGCGTACGGAAAACATAAAAATGACGTTTTTCTCCTTATATGTTTCTTTATTATTTACCGATTACTTAAATCGATTATCAAAATAATGAATTTTTAAACGAAATTCGCTCAGACACTCTTTTAATTCTTGTTCCGGAATGGGAGTCAAGAAATTGATTAAACTAATATAATTGACAAACTTTTTGATAAAATTTCGATTCTCTCGTAGAAATTTAAAATCTAAATTTAAATCGCGTATTTATAATAATTTTACATTGTCAGCATCAACCTTGCTAGCTCATTGTTTGCCTTTTCCATTGAGTCTACGTAAGATAAAATCTCTTATATAATGTTTGACAACAATGTTTTCAAAGTACGTTTGTCTCGAACATTGAAACCGAATCTACATGATGCGGTGAGATACTTTGTACTTTGATATAAGATATTATCTTTGAGACGATCTTTGATATACTTTGTCATAATTTCACTTCCGAGTATTTCACGAGTGATAAGCATCATATATTTCAGACGATATGCAAATAATTTTGCATTATATGACGATTGTTTTTCTTATAGAATTTATAATTATGAAATTTTCAAATTTGGATTATAAGTGCATAAACTCATTAAAGCTAATTTTGAAAATTTTATAATTATTAAATTCTATTAAAAAATTTGTAACCATTATATATATAAAACATCTCATAATAATGTATAATTTTTTTATTTTTTAGTGATACTTATATACAATTTTAGAATTTATACTTAAAATTTTTTGCTATATCACGATTAATAATGCAAAGGAAAAAATCACAAAGTTCGAGATAAAAATATAGAAAAAGGCAATGAAAACATTCTATGAACTATTACTTTCATTAATTTAATCTTAATTCAATAAAATAAACATTCGGAATTCATAGGATGTTTGGAATTTAAAACTATATAAACAATTATCAAATTCAAACATTAACATTTCATTAAAAAATTAAAAATGGATTTGTCAACTATATAATATGTAAATAAAATTATAAATTGTGTGCAGTAAAAGAACATTATTATTCGATAGTAAGAAACATATTTAAATATATACATCATAGTGAAGTAAAAAGAAAATTTTATATAGAAGAAGGAAAAAACAATAATTTTATAATCTGCAAGTTTCGGCATTCACGTATTTTACATACAAGTATTTATTTAATCGTCATTATATATTATAATAAAATAATCCTTGTCTATAAGTGACTTTGATTTCCACTTCCGAAGATCTTCAAAAAAGAAAATAAATTCAAGACTCATTAGATGTATTACGAGTAGCGAATCTTCACGATAGAGCGCGAATTCATTCCGATTAACTAGCCGAAAAAATTAGAAACTGCGATAAAATTAGTGGCTGGCGTACGCAAGAATTACTTTCCCATTCGTTGAATAGACCACTCCTGCTGGCACAATGGGCAACGGTTGTTCTGTTTGACCCAAAGTGACATGCAGCAGTAATGGAATGAGTGGTTGCACTCGCCCCAAACGACTACGCAGTCCTGTCTGCCGTAAACTTCCTTCTTACTTTCCGCTTGGCATCGCAGACAGGCATCTGAAAATTAAAGAATAAACATATAAATATCAGTATTTACACAAAATGTAATCCAGGGCGCGGAAAATTTGTATACGTCATAGTTTTTTAAAAAATTTGAAGTAAATTTTTTCTTAATAAAAACATTAAAAAGCAGATCGTCATTTTTTACAATTTTAGATCTTCACATTCGATATCTTTGTAATTAACATAAAAAATAATTGAAACATATTGGGATATTAAAGTCTAGACCACTAATGCAGTTTGGTTGTGTAATCACAAATATACTTTGGATAATACATATTTAAAGAATGATGTTAAAGAAAGAAAAATAAAAATAAATATACTCTTCTTTAATTATAGAAAATCTTCTTTTAATTATAGAAAATTCTTATTTTATAATTTAATTCTAATTTTAAAAATAATTTTCTACACAAAATGTAGAAGAAAATTCCACAAAATGTAGAAAAAAACAAGGGTTAATTTTCGACGTATCATAACAAAATTATCTAATTGCAAGATAACAATAGGATTCTAAAGGCACAATCATTCGAATAATGAATTAAACAAACGTTTAAATTGATCTTTGTACTTTGATTTATGATTTATGTTATATGTAAAAAACAATAGCATACGTCATAAAATATTATGAAAATGATTATTGTAATGACGTATGCAGACCGATGTTCAAACGTGATTAAAAATTAATGAAATATATAGTTTTCAGCAATGTAGCATTTTAAAAGACGATAAAATGTGTCTGCTAAAATCAGGTCGCACGTGTGAATGATATGTCGTGACTTCGCGTGCCGAGGCAATAATTGAGGAATGATAATTTGTAACACTCACTTAAAGTGAAACAAGATGATCGTGGAAAAATTGCATTACTTTAGAAAATTCTTCCGCGAGTTTTTTTTTGTGTACGTGTTACACAAAGATAAAAAAATTTGCGCAAAACGGCAGACGCTGCTTTAAAGACGTCTTTAAAGACTTAACTGCCAAATGCGATAAACGCTTTGTTTTTCACTCAAATTGAGATGATAATATTAAAGTTCTTCAACTATGTGTTATCATTTGTGTCACTCAAATTTTGCAATATTCTTGTATTTGATATACAATACATTTTTTATATTTTTGGAAACAACTTGACGTTTATGGAGATAAATATGAATTTTTGAACAAATAACATAATTATTCAATTATCAATAAAAAAATAAAATTTAGTTATATTAAGATATCGAGAATATTTACATAAAGCTTTATATTAAATAAAAAAGTTTATTTATACACATGTTAATATTACAATATAAGGTAAATATAACATTAATATTTATAATTTTTTGCAATATGTGATATATTATATATATATATATATATATCAAGAGACACGGTAGTGTCTCGCGATTATTTTTTTATATAGCATGATACATAACACACACATAAACATAACATACAAACATAATACATAATACATAAAAATTACAAATACTAAGTCATATAGAATAATATAAATTTAATATTAGTAGCATAAAACTTTTGATTTTCAATTTAATATATATACAATACATCTACATATTTTTTATTTCTTCGAGTATTTCTTACAAAAAAATTCTATAAAGTGAAAGACTTTTGAGAAAAAAAAATATCATTATACATTTATTTGACATTCTTTTCAAAATCCTTTCTTTCCGTCTCTTAAATATTGAAGTTTCGTTAGCATAATAAAGGAATAAAACCGTACAAGTATGAATAGTCATTTTTGCGCTTGCGGATAATTACGTGCTGGTCTTCATGATTTCTCGCTACGTATTACGTATTACGTATTACGTCTACGTGCGGTTTTTGCGTGATATCACGTTTATCCTTTATCAAAATCGTTTCCGCGAGAGGTAAACGTGCTCATTCAGCACAAACGCAGCATAATCGTGCGCAAGCCAGACATTCCGTGAAGAACGGAAGAATACTGAGAACATAAGGGAGAGACATTCCTCCCTTCCCTGCCACCTCAAATCTCAAGAATTAAAAGGACACATATCATGATGGCGATGAGAAGATAAACATGCAAGGTGATCTTCGCAATATTTTACTACGTAGCTAAACGTGACTTAATATCTATAAAACGTGTGGCTGCTTAAAAGCAAATTGTTTGTGTCGTGATAAGCACGTAAAGATTTTGATATCGGTGTCTAATGCTAAAAAGTGAAGATTCTGAAAAATTTATTTTTGCCTCTGTACGTTAAATATTCGACGTTAAATATAACGTACAAACAAACAGTTGCGATAAAGCACAGAATGTGTGAAACGTCGATAATTTGTGTACGTAACACAGTGCTGCATTGTTCTGTTTATTTCCTACACAAAATAAATGGAAAAATACATATATAAATATTAAATAATTTTATGATTGACAAAATCAAATTCAAACATGTTAATTAACAAATAAATAAATATGTCAAGCATTTATAGTAGTAGAAAGTGATAAAATTACTATAATAAATGATATTATTTGCATAATTTAAATAATTGTTAATTGATAGTTTTTATAAAATTTATAGATTTATGGATAAATAAATTTTTTAATTCATAGATTTATAAATCTTCTGCAAGTTTCTAAATCGAAATTTCAGACAGATAAATATAGAGTTATGAATCCATGGAGTCATAGATCTATGAGTTTAAGAAAAAAGTTTATGAAAAAAAGAAAGATCCATGACCCTTACTTTCTTCGATCCAATTCAAGAAATTTTGATAAGGATGTCTTCAGAAAGGAAAGGATATAATATACATTTAGAAATGTGCGAATTATTCGAATCGAATCGAATAGAATCGAATCATGATTGATTCAGTTCAAATTCGTTTTCGAATCGGTCGCCTGAAAGGTTCAAATTCGAATAGTTCGATAATCTCGAATCATCGATGATTCATCATCAATTTCGAATCGGTCGCCTTTTTTGACCGTCTTATTTATATCTCCCGCATGATCAATCTTTTTTATCAGTGTACCTATTCTCGCGCCTTATTTCATTTTATTTCAAATACGTATCATGTGTGCCGATGTGTTTAACATATTTTAGATAAGATCCATAAATGTATAGATTTCGATATATCTGCTTCCAGAATAATCTTGAGGATTCTTGTCACGATTATTTAGATGACTGGAATGTCATCTTAACGAATTCTTTTTGTTAAAATTTTGATCCTTTGTTAGCAACTAAGATGCAAATCGAAAAAAGATCTTCCGTTTGTTTAAATTATTGCGTAAAATATTATAAATCATAAATTTTGATACATTTCTTTGCTAGAGCATTTGCATAATCACATTCAAGTTTCTGGTGATCACTGATGACCGACATTATAAAAATTTTTTAAAACGCTTTCAAAAAATAAATATCATTATGATATAAAATTTTGCATGACGTACGTAGCTAAATAATAACATAATATCAAAAGTACTTTAGCAACATTATTACGTTCTTTTTGCACTTCCTCTTACTTCATATACTTAGTGTAAAGTGTACTAAGTGTAAGCAAGACACATGATAGTGTGTCTCGCTTATACTTAGTGCACTTTACACTAAGTGTAAGCAAGAAAAACAAACCTATTATCTACATAGACTTATATGTATAATAGACTGCGCATTCAGATATGGCAGATAAAGACAATATTGAAGGACAAATATGTGTAGCCTGTTGCTCTTTCTCTGTCACACATTGCCACAAAAAGGCTGCTTCTTTTCTCTTCCGTCAATTCAACTACACAATTGATCACGGAAAGCGTCTGACTATTGCGCTCTCTTATTATGTACTGTTTTCATATATCCAAAGCGTTCAATCCATTATAAATCTACGATTATGATAGTGTAATCTTATTATACAATATTTTATAATTAAATGCTCACGATAATGAAAATTCTAAGTGATAAAACAAACTCGCTGGGCAGATAATTTATTAAAAACGAGAAGCTGGAGAAAAGTAAAGGTAAAAAATATTAGGATTCAATTTGCACAATTATGACAGAACTAAAACAGTTGGTCAAACAAATAGTTGTTCATATATTTATCTAATTTTCTCTCTCGATTGTCCTAATTGCAAAAGTATACGATCCAACTGAGAAATCTTGCCGTAGTATTTACCAAAGCGATATCGAGTATCGTCTGACGTGACAGCTTGCTTGTGCCATTGTGTAGCGTATCCGGTAGAATTCTGCGGATTTGTTTAACGTGTTTAACCACGTAATTATTACACATGATTGCTAACATGTCTGATATGCCGCGAATGTATAGAGAAATGCCCATAGTGGCAAATAGGATCGTTTTTTTTTGTTTTAAAATAAGTGCAACGAAACGTAACACAGAATAAAGTTGCATACATTTATGCACTGCGAGTGCTTGCCGGGCTTGTGGTCTTTTCCTCTTCTTATAGATGTCCAGTTTTGAATGATATTTTTGTGAAGTAATCTCGAGATGTCTTCACGTATGTACATATATCGTTTAATGTCAATCTTTATCAAATAATGTACATATTATATCGATATTTCTCTGTTTTTGTTACTAATGTTACAGCTTTATTGTTTTAAAATTTTCGTCCTTCTCGTCTATGAAGTTCAGTCCTAACAATATCTGCCATTCCAAAGGTTCCTCTTACATAGCAAATATTATCTTCTTTCAACTCTTTATAATTTTTTTACAATAAATATCTGCATAGAATAATAGAAAATTTTTTTCAATGCATAAGTTTAAAAAAAAAAGAGAGAACCACGACCTGCCCTTAACTTCGCATAGATTTGTCTTCTCGAGTGCGCTCGCCAAGTTAGATTTGTTTATACCGATACAACTTAATCAAGGCCTCGATTGACGGGAAAGAAATTTCCGTCGTTATCTTGGCGTCTGCTGGCGCTTCGTCGATTAATTCACGACGATCATTCTAGAGAGGATGCGCGAAAGAAAGAGAGAGACAAAGAGACGCGATGGGTGCTTCTCGTTGACCCCCTCCGGGGGATCGGGGCAACATGCTGGACGCGCCCCCAGACCCAAGCAAGCCATTGGGCCAATTAATCGCGGCGAACGAAGACGCTGGCGACGAAGACGATTGACACGATAAGCATGCACATATGTAATTGTTCGACTCAGGGCCGCACACACATTGAAAATGTGAAAATCGTCGTTAGATCTTCAGATTAAAATCTTGAATAACAAACATAACAACTTATTAGAAGGATGCAAGGTTCCTTGCTTACAAAAAATTTCAGTCATTATTTTTTAACATATTGCCTGCCATGATTGTCATTGATGACCGACGCTATCAAAATTTTTTAAAACGCTTGTAATTAAACGCCAAAAATAAAATTTTAAGGAACACAAATAACAATATAAAGTAAAAAATGCATTATTCAACAATACTCAGGATGCAGTCTAATTTAATTATATTACACAATTTATTTTATATGCTGTGATGCCTACGATAAGACATATAAAAACTCATTGAACAAGTAATGTGTTAATTAATTTTTCGAATTGAAGAATCTTCTTTGCAAAAATTCACTTCACAAACATCCGATATGTGGGAATCTATCTACGTATTTACACACAATTCTGATCATAAATAAATTTACGTTTTTTTTTTTTTAAATATCACTAGAAGTTAATTTAATTTAAGGTAACTTTTGAAGTTTAATATCAGAATCTTGAGAAACGTGAACTAGTGTAATTCCATAGTTATACTTATTATTGAATGGACTTTATAAGGTATAAGTAAAATCCGCTGTCGTATACGTTCCTGAGAATATTTGCACAATGATATAGTACTTGAATGATTAGACTATATAATTAATAACTATATAGTTTGCATGTTCTTTATTCTATTGCGTCGGATAATTCGTGGATCTCTTGGAATTTTCCAAGCTTATCGGCATTATTAAATCATACATTGTTGCGGTGTAAGTAGCGTGTTACGTCATGATGAATTTACTTCAATTGTATTACGCTGACGTAACGCCCGCCAATATATTTTGATTAAATCAGGTTGCATACGCGGAGCGTTTCATTTCATCAACGATCACTTTGGCCCTTTGACTCTATTTGTAAGTGACACATACATATACACGCGCGTGCACTTCTCTCTCCTTCTTTTTTCTCCCTCTTTGTAACTTATATAAACATTTGCAATAAATCTTAAGATACAAAAAGCCACTGTGCGATATATTAACACGTTCTCTTCTGCATTTTTTATTTATCAATATTTTTACTTTGACGAGATATGCCATTTTCAACGTATAATGATGGATTTACAGGAAAAGTCCAAATTACAGTTTGAGAAGGAAACAAAAATCGTTTCGTGTGCACTCATATTCTATTAAAATGTATTCACGGACGTTACGTCGGCATTAAATAATTGTAATCAATTCATCATGATAAACAATTGGAGATGCTAAGGTCGATACGGTAAAAATTGAAATTATTCGTTTACTTTTTCATCGAATCGATATTTTTTTTTACCGTTTTTTGTGATTAAAAACGCTTTCTACGAGAATAGATCGCCATATATAATGCAAATAATTAATAAATATTATCAAAATATTCTAGAATTGTCATCCAGAGAGCGAATGTCTTCTTAGATGACATCATCGATTTGCACTGATATTGGGTCTACTCAATATTATTATCGATCAATATTATTATATATTATTAGATATTGACTAGATTTTATTAAATATTTAACAAGATTATTAAACAATGATAAACGTTAATCTATTTCTATGCAATAAATAATAAAATATACATTATTATAAATAAGCATCCTCTCAAACATATAATTCTAATTACATTAATTTTAAAACGTCAAGCGTATTAATCATGACACACACAAAGATGTAACAAAAATCTTAAAAATTCTTGCAGGATCATTAATTCCGGATTATATTTAAAAATATTCATATATTACGAAAAATATTTATATAAAATATAATTTCTGTATCTATATCTGCATAACCACAGTAAAAATAGTTCGCAATATGACAATGGCATCATTGTACAATTCCGTTCATCAAGCGCTCATTGTAAGCATCGCGTGGTTCTTTAATCCGCACGATATCATTATCGACGAGATGACGGTCAAATGGTCGCAATATGTCGAGTTAAATTGCGAATGCGTCGCACGGAAATTTTAAAGCGATCGTCCATATCACGGGATACGCTATTTACGCTGTTTATAACATGTCAATTATCAGATCCCTCCTTTTCCTGCTGCGGAAGAGCAATAGTCGCCGGAAAGATATCCTTCACCAGGAAAGGGCCTTGAACGCGAATTTCATGAAGCAATAATCGCGCTTTCATAGCGATAACGGATTCATTATGGACAATCGTATCAATTCTCGTGGTCGCGAATAGATTTGCAAGGTTGGAGTATAAATCGAGAGCCGCCTCCCTGGGATAACTTATCGAACGATGTGGATGATGAGTCGCGCTCATTACTGTTCGCGCATACATATGGAAATACATATTACGAATAGCTGATTCTTATCGATATAATGATCGTGCGCATTAACGGCGCGTAATAATCACTCGAATGTTCCATAATAGCTCCTTGCAAACGGATTAATTAATTGCGCTATTATTAGACTCAATTCAAGCCGGATTAGCCTTTGAGGAATCGCGCTCTAACTATGGAACAATCGATCAACGAGAAGCTTAGAAAACTTTATTTTTAGATCGTTTGCGATACAGCTATTGGAGCATCCTCTACGAGAAAACAAACAAACGCTCTTGGAAGACCTTTCAAGCCTCTATTGTCAAGAACGGCTAATTTGATTTTATCATCTTGAGAAAGAATCGTGTACAATTTTAATAAAACAAAAGCCTCTATGTACTATATCTATATCTAGTATATAAATATATACTATATCTAATAATTATTAATTTTTTATAATAAAATTGAGCAATATTGTCTCGTGATTTTAATCGTTACTCTTAAACGTTTCCGAGAACTTTTATTCTCAACTAAAAGATCGAGAATCTCGACACTCAAGATTTGTGCTAATAAGTCACAGCTCTTCCTAGGGACAAAAATTATCGTCTTTGTTTTCCCGATTTGTCGCAGTATCGACCAAGTGCGAACGGGCAAATTGCCCTAATTTTCGCGGAAAAGTCTTTTCGCGCCCAAAACTGCGAAATCGATTACGCAACATGCACGAAATAATGCTTCTGGAAGAGAATCGGTAACTCCTATTACCGATTAAGTTTCGCAATGACATAAAACTGACTTATTATAAAATTATTTCAAAATCTTGACAAGTTTTATCATTCAAATCTAGCCAACAATTTATTTTTTTTAAGTTTAAGATTGCTGATTGCATTCTTCACTTTGCTTTTTGGGGATGAAACGGCTATCCAAATTTCCCATCTCTTTTAAAAAATTTCTTGTTATGCAGGTACATTTCTTCACATGAGTTTTCACGTCATAATAATGCGGGTCTTTCGAAATCTCTAGCAGATACTTTTCTTTGGCCGTTAGTAATGTCAGCTGCCCATCAATTAACCTTGATCAATCGTGATTTAGTATATAAATTAATTCGGTGCCTTTAGATTTATTCGTTTCCAAAATTTGAAAAGTACCATCTATGTAATAGTCTCATGATTTAATTGTATAATTACATATAATGAATATATAATCTCAAAAATCAGTTATATTCACAATGACTGTTAATAATATGTATATTAGACTGCAATTTTTTTTTTACATTTGAATCAAAGAAAAATGCTGAAACTAGACTAATTTGTTCTCTTGGCAAAAACGTAATAACTTACAAAACAGAAAATAGTATCAGCGATTTCGAGAAAGAAATTTTGATTTGAATGACAAGCCTCGGTCTGATCAGCTAAAATTTGAGAACATCGAATTGTTGGATAAAAGTTAAACGGAAACACAAAAAGAGCTTGCAAAACTTGGAACGATTTGTGAAGCGATGAATTAGAGCGCTATAGGAAAAAGGAAAGCGATTTTGCTTCATAACGCTTGACTCCATATCACGAAATTTTTAATCTAGCTGGAAAGTTTTGCTACACATCATTTATATGACACGCATTTTAAACTCATCGAAGAAATAAAAAATGCATCAATAAATTCATCGAATCAAAACCATCATATTTTTTTCGCAATGAAATTCGTCAATCGATCAAAAAGTAGATCAAAGTTATAAGAAATAATGGAGAGTATTTTGATCATTAAGTTTGTATTACTTAATTCATAAGTTTGAATTTTGTAAACAAAATCGAATTAATTTACACACCTAATATCATCAAAAGGGCAATCATCAAGGAAAAAAAGATGCGTGACTGTGGAACGCGCGTGCGATCGCAAAGCGCGTGATGCACATACGAGCATTTGTAAGCTTGTGGCCGGATTCTCGCGCCAGAGAGTCGCAAATGGAATGGCACAGGTCAAGTTCACGACTACTGCCTTGATAACGACGTGACATCGACATTGTTCGTAGATAAAGATGAGAGAAAGAGAGACACACGTGAGCCAGCGTCGCGTGTTGAAATAAGTAAACATTGGACGTGCGAACTGTAACGCGTGCGCGATGTTACACAAAATTTATCTGACAATAAGCAATTATCCCTATTTTGGAATTAGCTTCCGCTCTATTGCATTTTGAAAGGCCGATATAAAAAGCACATTTCACGTGAAAGAATCTTAATTTCCTGATTTCATATATATATATATATCATGAAATTAAAATATATTCAATATTATCGAGATATTAAAATATAACTATATTATGTCACCACAAAATTGAAATATGTTATAGTACCGAAATATTTATTAAAGAAAATTAAGAATTTTTTTTAATAAATTCAATTTTGTCGAGAATTTGTTGGGCAAGATACTGGATTAATTTAAGAACAAGTAGCCGAGAAAGAATGCACAATTGTAGTATCTTATAGAAAACAGATGATAATATCATGCAGAACGTATTATTTTATATGTAAAAAAATACACACACATTTTCACACGACGATTTATATTGACATAATCGTTGGACTCCAAGACTTTGTCTCACAATAGGGGAAGGAATCTTGCACAGCAAGAGAATTTTTCTTCTTCAACTGCGTCTCGCTTTATATACATCTTGAATAATTAATCAAAACTCATATCATATATCATAATCAAACTCATATCATAATTAAAACATCATGGCAATCGTTATCGTAGATACGTTTGCTACTGCACCAATAGCGGAATAAAAAAAAAAAAGATAATAATTTACGATGCAGCGGATTGATATGCAACTAATTCAGGATAGCGCTGACCGCGCATATTCAATAAAGTGTTTTGCATCTTTCAATAACTTTGGTCAATATATGCAGACGAGATACTAACATCTCGTGGCTTATGACGATAAATATGCGAATACCCGCACACACAAATAATATATATTTGTGAAGAGTATTTTTTTCACTGAAAATTTATTTTGTTGTTTAACGTTTCGAGACTAAAAATTTAATATTAAAAAATGAACCGCTTCATTCTTTTGACTTATTCTTACACAAGAAACCACCTATATTTCAGTTAGATTATGTAAATTTTGTGTATTAAATTATGTTAAATTATATTTGATTCTATGTTGTCCGGTATATTTAATTTTATTGAATAATCAAGATGTAATACTTCGTACTAATTCATAGCCGATGCATAGTTTCATCAAAAATTTTCGATCTTTATTTATTTATATATTTATTGTGTGGGATTTTTTCACGACAATATTTCCTCGCAATCTTGGCTGACATTCTCATCCCCCAGCTGTAGATTCGTATTAAACAAATGACACGACACTGCACTAGAGTACTTCCATAATCAACGTTTAAATATGTAATGAGAATATACCCCCTAGAGTTTCATATATGCAAAATTTTGTTTGCAAATATAAGTTAAATAATAATAGGATATTTTTCATAAGTTCACTGCACACACAAACAAAGTAGTGCTACTTACGTCAATCAATTTATTCAGATCTTATAAGTGATACACAGATAATTGCATTAATAGTAGAGAATACTGACTCTCTGCCAATGTCAACTTAAAGTGTTCTACGCATTTTCCGGTTGTGCACGCTTATCCCTGACCTTCGTCCTCGAGAGAACAACATAGGAAACATACCGGTAGAACTCGTCGTTTGAAGTTGTTAGAAAAGATTACTAAACGCATTTTCGCATCAACTACTTCATCAAATAGATAAAGAGGAGAATATTCCATTGCGCAGAGAATTATATGATAGAATTATATGATGAAATTTATCTCTTGTAAAGAAATTTCTTGATAAAAATCATCAAAAACACATTTATTTCAAAAATTCAACATTATTCAATAATAAGTACAGAAATACATTCAATAAGTTGTTGTATAGAAGTACATTCAATAAATTGTTGTAATAAGGTATATAATATACATAATGTGGAGATATATAAAATGTAGAAACTTTAATTAAAAAAATATCTACGCTTATAAAATATTTACGCTATTAATGTAATCAATAGTATCATAAATATTTAAAAAAATTACGACAGAAAACATATAAACATGTAAAAAATACATTTTTGACTAATATAAAGGTTTAAATTTTGAACATATAAAATATATATCTAAAAGATATTAAAATACGATACACTGTCAAAAATAATTTTCTTGTAATCTTAAAAATTTTTAACGTATATTTATATATAAAACTGCTGTACAATAAAATTCTGCGTTATTTATGCTGATATTTATATTAATATTGCGCAACTACAATATTGATAGATAATTCTGGTTCTTAAATCTGAATGTTAGCAGAAATGAAAAATCATGAAATGTTTACTTATTTACATACCAATTACATTTTATTCAAATCGAAGAGTTTGTAAGGAGAATTTACAAAAAAAAAACACTTTTAATGCATCTAAATGTATGCAAACTTGCCAAAATAATTATTTGTCAAAGCATTACAAATTGCAGATCGCCTTGACATACGCGTTTAAAAGTGGAAAATGGAAAATGAATAAGTATGAATACTTTATCGGGATATGTCGTGGTTACTTTAGAAGTGTGCTTTGCATAGTGTGCTTTGCATAGTGTGCTTTACGTTGTGCATACGCAGTAATAACAGCGACATAGACTGTGCTTGTTCGTTCCTAACTTACTAAGGAAAGTTTTCGCAATATTCTAAAATTTCTAATTTCGTAGCGTGGAAACGATAATCTCAGGCGCAAATTTAATTTCATCCAGACCTTGTTATCTCGAGAAAATGGTAAGATTTTTTTATTGAGTATTATGTTAAAAAAAAATTATAAAAATTCGATATGTCAAATTAATGACAATTATGCCAAATATGCCAAATATTCGATATGTCAAATTAATGACAACTTATTTATGTCTAAATTTTTAGATGCAACTTTTTAAAGTAAATAATTTTTTTTTGTAAATGACAATTAATTTTTCTCAAAAATAACGATTGTACAAAACTAAATGTTTTATATTATTAGCATTTTCATTCATATTTTTGTTAATATTTCCATACAATTTTTTTTTGTCAAAACTTCTCTATTATTGTTTTTTTTTGTGCATCTATTTCTATAGAAATATCGATTCTATTATATATATATATATATATATATATATACTCGAATTCTATTGACATAATCGTTTCATAACAAAAATATAAATCCGAAACTAAATGTCGTCAATGACACTTTTTTTGTTATCTTGCCTAGTAAACCGATTTATCGCTTAGATTTTCAATGTGTTTCTGTTCTATATGCCATTATTAGAATTATCACCTGAATCTGAACATCACTCTTTTCTAAAAAAGAAATCAACATTTTTTGTATTTTTTGTATTCTGAATCAGAATTTTTTGTATTAAATAAATTCCATTATAATATGGTCCATCAATAACATTTACATACAACGTAATGTCACGTATAAAAGAATTCTTCATAAATTTTTAATAAATTTTTTTGTTTTTTTTATGCTCTCTCTCTCTTTCTCATAATTCTTATTATATTATATGTTTCTGTACACTTTTCTGTAATTAATAACTTTATTCTGATGACCCGATCTTTTCTTGATTGAATATCTAATTCTCTTGATGCATTTTCTTTAAATCTTTAAAGTCTTTGCATAAATTTTAAATATTAATACATACAATAACACAATAGGATATAATTATTTCATTGAAACGCGCATTCGATAAATTCATGATATTCAAAATATAACGTATTACAGTGCGCTATACAATTACAAATCATAAACTTGATTAGAGTGAGATGTATTCTTTGAATGGAATCGTTTGGAAAGTGGGGTGGGTGTTTAAAGACCTTTGACCGGCGCTTTCACATTTAAGAGCTCGTTAATATAAAATGTCACTAGAAAGAACGCACATCGTTGCTCACAATGATGCATCAGCGTACTCGAATTGTGATAAAATAATATTTTAAATAATGGAATAGACGCGGCAAATATATAAAATACTGCATGTATAATATAGCAAAAAACTTTATTTTTTATGCGAGTCGATTATGTTCTGTAAGAATTTTAATTTTCTCATTTTATTTTAATATTCCATATTATCTCTCTCTTGACAAAGTCTCTTTCAGATAACAATCCAGATTGTAAATTCCTTAATATATTCTTTATAGCGACAATTAATTAACAAAAATAACTTCTTGTTTATTTAATGACAAAACTGGTGTGCAAATTGTGGAACTGCGGACTAATGCAAAATCCATATTCGATGAAGATGTGTAGAATGTTTGATTTATGACATTGATAAAAAAACATCGACATAAATAAGAGAAAAAGGTATATATATATATATATATATATATATATATATATATATATATATATATATATATTTCGCATGGGATCACAAAATTACCGAATTTCCTTTTAAGAATGGATTCTTTATATTCTAAGACGAAAATTCTAATATAAAAATGCCAAAAATATAATAGTTTTTATTAATTAGTAGTATGTTTACCATGCAAGGCAAATAAATATGATTATGACTTTATTTTAACAGCTGTAATGTCTCGTAATATCTTGAATTGATATTTTGTGATATATTCCGATATTAATTATGCGTATGTCATGTACAAATATATATAAAAATATATATTTGTGTATTGTACTATAATATATATAAAATAAAAAAGATGATATTTATTTGCGTTATACGCATTATATTGCGCGCGACCATGATTCATTATATAAACGTTTTACTGCATAAAAGAGAAACTGCTATCGAAATCTTTATTATTAAGCTCAAAAGTTGTCTTTCTTATTAACAGCTTTCTCATTTAAGCATTGCTAACGATTAAGCGCCGAGAATAACAGGAGCCGTAGACGTTCTGATTGGATTACCAAGAATTAAGCGACACAAGCTAAAGGTAGCATGTATCGCGACAGTAGCTCCGTGTCTATGGTACTGCTATTCTCAGCACTCGCAAGCACCTAGGTAGAAAAGCTGGTTATAAAGGCTCATCTACAATGTGCTTTCTTGCACATGTTTTCGCACTGTTTTCATTTCTGTTGCCCGAGATAAAAGTTGACGAACTCCGGAAGAGACAAAGAAATACGTGATAAGAAACATAATTGTCAATAAAACGGTGCACAAAGAGGCAAAGAGGCAAAAGTAAGAAACGGGAAACAGAGTACATTGTAGATGAGGCGTGAGAGATGGCAAGCTTCCGAGCTTCTCTTATCAGTATCTTTCAACAAATCAAGTAACTCATTAATGAGCCTAAATAGAAGAGTTCAAATATTAGCATAATAGATATGCGTACTGATAAGAGACTCGGAAAGCTGTTGGATCCAACAAGTAGTATCATATTAGAAATATACAAAGAGATGCCGGACGAACATTAAAGGAATCGTTTAGCACTCGCCGAACGCGTACCTAGTGTAYCTACTGCTGCGCCGTGTACGCGAGCGTGTAAAAGGACTCTCTGCGGCCAGAGAGGCAGGAGGAAGAGACGATACGAGACTTCCACAGCAGGGATGTGAAGCGTACGTGCCGATAGGCGGGTACGGAGACAGGACTGGCTACTAACATATATGGTGGAACGAGGTCGAACGTCTCGAACCTTCCATGGGCGGTCGAGACTGCGCCGTTTAAATCTACCTCGATGAACGTAATCGCGATGAATACGAATATCGCTCGATTCATGCTCGATACATGTCTCATCGATTCGTTTCAACGATCCAATCCTTCGGAACTTGCATATAATTACGCAACTTATGTAAACTATCTATATCTTCTATATCGATCTATATTTTAGGCTGTAGAAGTACGATTAATCATACATCTTAAAAAAGATGAGAAATTCGCTTTTTCCATTTATTATAACTTGATAGAAAATTGGATACTTTATATTTTGGCTGTTTACTATCCAAGCATTACTTTTTTTCATATATTTCAAAAATTGCTTCAAATTAGAAGACCAAGTACTGTATTAGATACTTATTGTTCTAGTATTAAAGACTAAATGCAAATATGTAGGTAGGGTTTGGATTTATATGAAAAAATATATTTGTTTTCAATTTATTTTATATAAAGTCTAACGTTTCAAACGCTAGAAATGTACATTGTACACAACGCGGCTTTCAAAAAGATCAATATCTATTAATGTACAATGCATTAAATAGAAATAGAAAATAATAGTGAAAGATCAATGCAACTTGTCCTACAAATTATCGTATGTATAACGATATGTGCACTGATACAAATTGCAAAATGATCTTATTGATAGTTAGAGAGTATGAACATTATCATGTTATAAATGTACATCATTATAAAATTGTTAAATATATAACACTTCCACAACAGCAGTCACATTTCTCATATTTCCTGGATAGCAATATTTATTTTCAGAAATTATTTTCAATGGTACATAAACATAAAAGAAATATTAACTTTTATACGATGTTATATATCCTTTATATGAAATTGATTAATATTCCCCGTAATAAATACACTTAATATTAACTCTTTTTATACAAACGATATTTCGAGTCCGATCGATATCTATGAAAATTTCTCATAACTTCCAAAGATCCTTATATTTTATTTTTTTCTAAAATAAAGTACATTTATTCTACAAACTTGAAAGTATATTCAATTTTTATAGATTTGTTGAACCATTTTAAATAGATAAAAACAGTGATCAGACTCGGAAATACGTTTGTACAGATAAGTTGCCGTTTTTCACATTATATAAGGGTTAAACAATTACAAAAACAATTCTGTTCTCTCGAAGTGCCGATAAGATAAAAAAGAACTTTTCGGTTCGAAATTCATTTTATGACACATAAAATCGAGCACAAGGATTAAACAGATGTCATCGTTGTGGAACCAGTATAGACAGACTGGTAAGACATTGCAAGATCATTAAGTAGATTCAAAAAGAGATTTATTGAAGATAAAAACGAAGAATGTGCTAAGAAAAAAAGAAAATAAAACCATTAAGATTTTGAAATATAGCGAGAATTCTTTCGAAAATTGAGTGCCGACGACTCAAAACAAGCAGATCCACGAGAACGTGTCAAGATTTATTCATCTTTTTCAACGCACTTTTATAATTTATGCGTATTGTTCTCCAGAAAAGTTGTCCATTGATCACTATAGAAACGCAACAGACGTTTTGCTTGTCGATGAGCACACCGTGCGATTTAAACAAAAAAGAAACGTAAAAAGAAAAAAAGAAAGAAAATGTTGGACGCTGATTTAATATCTAATCAATTAGTGCTGTCGAAGATTTGTAATTCTGGACATTGGCTTGACGTGCATCAGCCTACTGTCTTTCCTCTTCACAAGATAGAAAGAAAGGCAATAGACGTGAATGCTGACGCGCGTGAAGTCAATGCCCAGAATTACAAATCTTCGACAGCACACTGGATTAGATGATCAAATCTGATGCAACCCATTGCAGCGCCAAATCGCTCGGGACACAAGGAGCGTCGTATTTCTCGTATCACGCTCGCTGCGAATAACACCGAGGCCTCGCTGAGATCTGATAAGTTCACGCGTGGCGAGGCGCAGCTCCGTCGCGTCGCACCGCGCTGCGTTTCCCCCCAACGGACGCGCAGAAGAGGCGTGGTTTATGACCGCGGCGATGTGTATAAGAGACAAACCTCCCGAGAACCGATTAGCAAAGTTCCCCAAAACACACGTAACACCAGACTTTTCCATGCCAACCGAGCCGTAGGAGCGTAGCGACCGAACAAACGAGAAAATCGACACGAGGCGCGAACGATAACAAAGCGGCACATTCTGGAAACACTGGAGAAAAATCAAAACACAGAGAAGCTAAATCGAGATCCTCAAACCCGATCTCGAGGAACAAATCACCGGGAACTCTCGTTGTCTAGACAGCGAGAGCCGCAAGTCGTCGACATAAGGCAACGACAGGCGACGTGTAAAGAGGAGAACCCCGCAATCGAGAGAAAGGGAGAGAGAGAGAAAGAGAGAGAGAGAGAGAGAGAGGGAATCCAATTCCTCGCGAAAAGGAATTTCTTCACGTGGTGAGATCCCTTTTCCCGGTAGCTTTTCGAATAAATTTGTAGACGGGAGCAACAGGAGCAAACCGATAACTATATCGTATCCGCAACACGGAGTTGGGGTAGTGGTGCGGTGGAGGTGGTGAATCACGGAGACGGGTAGCGAGCCCGCGAGAACGGTCTCATTTAGCCTCCGATCGTTCCCTGCGTCACCACGTCTCACGAGGGTGCGTAACAACCACGCGACAATCGCACACTCGGCTCTCGCTCGACGACGCACCAGCGCAACGCTCGCACGTACGCACGCACGCACGCATCCACTCATCCGCCAACCAAACCCGATCGACCAACCACCCACGCACGCACGCGAAGTGCCGACCGCATAGACGCGACGCGGTATCGAACGCGATCGATCGAAGGCGCGCGGGGAGAAAGCGCGTCTCAAATCGGTTGCAACTGCTGTCAGCGAACGACGACGACGACGTTCTACTACACGGCGCCCAGGATCTCCTGCTCGCTGTCACAACAGAGCCACGTGTGATCAGCTGCGACGTACGCGCGCGCGCGCAACGGAACACATACGCACGCCGCACGCACGTAACATATATATACGCGCGCACCTGCGTGCATAGCCGCCCACGCACGCGTCCGCCGGCCGATCGAGACGCACTGCACGCGCCTGTCGCGCATCGACGAGAGAGAAGCCGCGCGCGACCTAGCCGACAGCCACCGCGTCTCATCGGCGTCGATCGCGAGGGGCATTGGAGAGGCTCGACCGAAACAGCTGGAAGTAATTCCGTTTGGCAAGATAAGCGCGACCGTAACCCAAGGCTACGACCGAGGCTGAGACTCGCGACCGAGTCGAACCCGACGACGACAGGAACGACGACGACGACGACAGTGGCGGAGCCCCGACAGCCAGCAGCTGGTCGTATAAGACACACGGGCCGCGGATCGCCGACACTTGTCCGCGAGAGAGTGTGAAAAGCCGCGCAGCCGGCGCTCGTCAATCTCTCCCCTTTCCCCCTGACAACAGTATCTACGCGACGACAAGATGCCCGGCTTCCAAAGGAGGCAGATGATGCAGCCATGGCCCCTATGCCTGCCGCCCTTCGCGAAAACGAAGGTAAGATCCTGCGCGGTAATTATCGAGTGACGACGAGGAGATCGCACATTCCCGGCGCCGCCCCGTTCATCTAGGTTTCTTTCCGCGGCAAGCCGCGTCCGGTTTCCACGACAGGAGCCGGCCGCCGCCGCCGTCGCCGCCGCGCCAGTTTCCGCGCCCGCCGTCCTTCTCTCCGGCGCACCCGACGGTCACCCTCGTTCGCTCATTCACTCGCTCGCTCGCGCACTCACTCGCTCTCTCTTTCTCTTTCCCGTTCTCCGTCTCCTCCTGCGCAAACCTCTCCCCCACCCTTAAGCCGTTGGAAATTTCCATTGCACCGGCGGCAGGCTTCTGCCGCCTCTACCGCGCGATTTTTTTCTTGGCTTTCCGGCCGCGACTCTCTTTTCCCAACCTTTCCTTCCTTTCCTTTGTATCGCCATCTCTCTCTTTCTCTCTCTCTCTTTCTTTTGCTCCCCTTTCTCTTCTCCATTGTCTAACTTCGGTTAGAAAGGCCTAAAATTTTGCCGTCTCATAAATCTCAATGCGTAAAAGTCGCGGTACCGAATTTTTATTAATGATTAATTTATCACGTTTATTTCGAATCGCACATTCTCGATCCTGCTGATCTCTCCCTTGCTCTTATCGTCTCGAGCCTGCAATTCCCCGACTACGGCTTCGAAGGATCTATATTTAACGAGCGAGAATCGCATGTTGGCTCAGAAAGTCACGGCTTGTAACGATCCTCTCGATCGTAAAATCGCGTTATGTTACATTACGTGCTTTCGCAATGAAAGAAACGCTGAGATTTTAGATATCGTTCGAAACGATCTTAAAACAGCAAAACGGCTCTTCTGAAAAAAAAAAAACGACATAAATTATCGTATAAGTGTATAATAAAACGCCGGAGAAAAGCGCGAACAAGTAAAAATCGGAAGTGGAAATCGATTTAGTTTTGCTGCATCCGATTTTCGATACTGCGAATATCGAAGGAGCGTACAACTGCTCTCCACTTGAACGGTGAAACGAATTCATCCTCATGGCGCCTTGAGATCTCTGGGTTCGCCAAAAACCATACCGGTTTCGGTCCCGGCGGGGAAAGGCTTCGCGGAGCAGCGCTCGTGCAAAACTTGGTTGTGCTTTTGATTGAGATCTAGTCATTTCGAATCCACGATTATTTCGTAGCCCGCCGACGGTTTTCACTTGTCACCGGGACAACCGACATTGTTATGCAGCTCGCGAAAATATCGATCGCCATGCGCGCGCATAAGGTCGCATCCGTCGCATAAGGTCGGACGAAACCATATTATAAATTGTTCACCCGGGAGAAACAGCGTCGTAGAAGTCGCGCCATGTTTCGGCCAAGACGCGAGGAGAACACGATAAATTATTATGCACGAGCAACCACGCAAAAAAAAGAAAAAAAAAAGAAACAAGACAAGCCATAAAATTAAGATAAATAATCGGTTGGGCGTGCGATTGGCCGACACGTGTTATCGATACTGCGTCGTCGATACGATGGAATCCAAAAAAAAGTTACGCCGATCTATTATCGCCGTGCCTTTTCAGAGTACACGGTGCGCACAAACACACAGCGAGGAGTTACGTAATGGAACGAGGAAATTTCCGAAAGTGTTGGGTCACGCGAATTCTTGATTTTATCGGAGATAAGAGACGAGAAAAGTGGGAAAATGCTGATTCTGCTCGCTTTTCTTCTAGAAGTAGAAGAAGTAGAAGACAAGAAATGTCTGTTCTTTTTTTTTTTTATTAATGACCTGTTTTGATACGTCGTTTCATATCACATTCGAATTCGCGGACATCCTGGGCGGTTTAAAAATAGATGGTAAAAATAGATAGCTTTTTCGCGTCGACACGAATCGTCACATGCTTATCAAGAAAGATAAATGCGAGTCTGCCAAATTAAATTCCAGCTAATTTTCGAAAGATGTTTTAATTAAATAATTAGAACCCCTGATCAGTCCTGGGCTTTGCGTAAATAAAATTATTGGCTATTCTGTTTAGATAAATAAATTCAATCTTATTTGATTAGCGTGATTGCGCATGTTCAAATGGATATATGTTCGTTATTTAACTTTTGATCAAATAATCTCTTTGCATTTCAATCAATCTATTGGCAAACAATTTCTTAACTAATTTCCTGATTAAAGAAAAAATTACTAATAAATAATTAATCAATTAAAATTTGTTATAATAATAGTATGATAATAATTATAATAGTAATTATTTTTGAAAGAATTCGTCATTTTACATTATAAAATAAATCAGAATTGTTATATATATATATATATATATATATATATATATATATATATATATACACACGTACATATACATGCACATAAATTTACACTTTATATATATATATACATATATATATACATATAATGCATACGTAATGTTATTTATATTTTAATATAACTTACTTTTTCATTATATTCAATTATGTATACGTGTATATATGTGTGTGTGTATATATATGTATATATATATATATAGACAATTTATTTTTTTACGTTTCTTTCATACTTGAAATTTGAAATGATAACATATTGAAACATTGTTTTTTATTTCGTACCGTAAATAATAATTGCCCAGTTCTGTTCTTGTTGTAGCAGCACCGACATTGATATTCCGCAGAACAATCATCATTCATCAGAAATTTCGAACTCTCTGTTGGGATTGAATAATCTATCGTTGTGTTCATAGATCACCTTCTGGATGGCTTATCTACCTCAGGATCAGGATATCGAACGAAAAATATCGATACCTGACTTATCGGAAGAAACTATTCATAGTGTATCGGAAAAAAAGTATCGATAGCAAGTATCAGAGAAAAAAAATCAAGACATATGTACAAAAGCCACATTCTTGAACTTTTCCATTTCTTACGTAATTCTTTTCACATTTATATCTATCTAATAATAAATGAAAATGTAACTTACTTTATAATTAAATTTCTTACGTTTTATTTGACAATAGAAAACGATTGAAATACAGTATTCGTGAATTATCATTAAGAAATTTTATTTATTTATTTATTTATTTATAAATTTTTCTATAAACGAAAAGACGTGAATTTGTTACAAATATTAAAAGTTATGTTATATTTACTATTCACATCTTATTTTTTTGATTTTAATTGAGTCTAAAGATAAATGATAATAATATTTGATAATAAAGTATTGAAAATATTAATTAAAACATCGATACTCTTTCCGAGTTTCTTTCATCTCACACATTTGTAATGTTGATAGAAAGCATCAATAAACCATTTGACGATGAAAATCCGACTTTATCATTAACTCTCGAAACTGCTCGGATCCCGTTCCCGCGTTTCACATAACGCGATGTGCAAGTTGACAGATAGAGTCGGCTATAAAGCATCGGCTATTATCGTCTTTCAAACATGAATCTAATTCCCGCATATTATGCTATCAATCGATATTCCGGCTCAAGGTAGGCAAGAATTAAGATAGCGTTAAAGCGCAGGCAAATTTAAGTTCGTTTTCGCGATTTATACCGCAACTATGCCGTCAATAAGTCTGAAATATCAAGGACGACCGGAAAACCTATTCCGTCGTGAATAATAAAATGTATGTGGATATACATAGGTGTCGCAAACAGATATTCCGCTTGAAAAACAGAAAAAAGAATTCAACCTGAGTATCACTAAAGGTCGATGCACTCTTTACAGGAGGGATTAGAATCAAAGAATCGAGTGAATGCAGGAAGTATGATATATTTTGGAAAACAAATCCTCCCTCGAGATTTTAATTGCCTAAAACTACAGCTCGAAACGAATAACACGTTCGATAATTTTTTTCCAATAGAAATTCAAATTCGTCACAATTATATTTATTTTATAATATTTAAGTAATTACAGTTGAAATTTTCCTCCTTTGGCAAATTAATTTGTTTCAAATTATAATAATTTTTTTTCCATTTGAATAAATAAAATGAAATATGAGTAAGAAGAAAATACAATAATTATTTTATGTACAAGATGCAAGAAATTTTTATGTGACGTGAATTTAAAAGCGTTGTGGAATAAGACTCGATATGCAATTAGACATTGCTTAATTAGATATTGCTTCAAAACAACAATAGACAGTCGATAAAATTCGATGGATGTGTTACCGACTCGGTATTACAACGAGCATATTCGATACAACTGCATCTATTCTTCCTCGTCGATTTATACCGAGCGCGTTGACCGCTTTACTCGAACGCAAGACGGGTTGCTGTTCCGTGCACAAAAGGAGTTAACGCTGATATATTAATGCTGGAAATGATATGAATATGTTAATAAAATACCGCTCGATAAAATCGAAGCGAAAATTCGTATTTCAGATCAGCGCGATTCAAAAGTCACGTGCGTAAATTAAAGTGTAACTTAAACAACGTGATTGCGATTATAATCGTTTGTAATGAATAGCGATCAATATAATTAAAAAACACAATAACGACAATCCATTTAATAGCCAAAAAGATTTAGACATCGATTTTGGAATATCCTAAAATTTGAAACAAAATAATTACGTTCGTCTCCCCTTTAAATATATTTTATATTTTATATTTCAAATTCGGGATATAAGAACGAGTTTCATTTATCTGCGAGGATAAACATACAAATAATGCGTAAAGAAAAGTCAATAACAATACGGCAAAGTCATAAGCGAATGCGTCAAGAGAGAAAGAGAGAGAAATAATTCCTGAAACCTCATATCGTCAAATCCATCGACCTGCATTCACACGTTTTCATTTCGCGATGTAGAGAATGTTGCACAAAACATACAACCCGATATCGTGTATTCTATAAATGTTATAGGTGTGTCGGCGAGCGCGCTATCAGTGCTATTGCATCATTTTATCTTTGTTTTACGTCTAAATGATTAAAGATAGAATGACGCACAACGAATAACTCTGACAATGTGCTGCCCGAACACGCCTTAAGAATTTATCATCTAAAGTGTGTTACACCTGCAGATTGGTTTTGGTATATCAGACATCATGCGATATCGATGATCATTTTTATAAGACAGAATTTTTAAAACGATATCTTTTTCTCTTTTTCCACCTCTTGATACTTGAAGAAACATGCATGTGGATCACTTTAACATGCGGAACACTACCCAACACGGATGAATCGCAGTACAATTTCACGTGCGCCGCAAATTTTACGTGCACTTTTAAATATTCCCAAATAGGAAACAATAATAGGATTTGCACGTCTCCCGATAACGCACCGATAACGTGCCGTAAATCGCGAGCGAATACCGAGATATCGTGATGCACTATCATCACTATCATCCTACTAATTCTTCTCACCCCCCCGCCATACCACCTAGCGAGAAATAATATATTTCGATCAGGACGACGTGAGAAAAGCAGTCGACTTATCTTCACGTTAATTGTCTCACGGACGCAGCGCTAAAATGCATCAGCAACGATCGCAAGTGCCCACGCCGCTGGTATGTCCACCATTGCTCTAAAATGTTCAAAAATAACTTTTTCAACATACTTTTTCAAACGTGAAAAAAGTGATTTCTTTCACTTTTCCCTTCCCTTGCGAAAGGGCAAAGGAAGCTGTGTCGCGCGAACGAGGAGATCTAATATACGATAGAAAGAAAGACATTCGATAGATATGATTTGCTTGAATAAGTATCATAAGGCTCGTTTAACGTGACAGTGCAGTCAATATTATTTTAATTTAATATTATTTCAGTCCAGTATTAGTGTCAATTGAAACGCATTTTAGATTAGAGTTCGGAATGCAGGAGACGATGAAGAAATTCATGAAGAAAATGAAAGATCTCATCCGCGCGACGCCTTGAAATTTCGCTTCTTATTGCTCATTGCATTCGTTGCATTCTTTTTTTATTTTTCTCAACGAACTATTTCAGAAGAACAATACCGAATCAAAATATTTTTATTTATTTACTTACTTAGGTCACGCTAATGGAAAAGCGTAAAAATCGTGAGCTTCACGCGAAATCGAAGTTGAAATTGTCACAATAAGAAAGTTTAAATATATGTTCGTTTAAGTTAAATGTTTATGTAGATGTTCATCTTTACAAATTCTCATACACTTTCGATGAAAAAATTGCTCAATATTAATTTTTTGTTGATCTTAGATTGAGAAGATTAGATTTTCTAAATAAGTGCGAAAATTTTACTCCTCATTCTATAATTATTCCCATTAACAGATCTAAATTTCACAGCAAGCAATAACGATCTTACATCTCATATCATTGCAAATATTCGTAATATTGAAATATTTCTTGGAGATAAAATGTTATTCTGTTAGCGTTTTTGGCCCAAATTTTTTTAGACACTGTTATCGAATATTTTTTCGCCTAAAAAGAAAGCTAGAAATATTTTAGTTATACAATCGTACATGTATAACATTCTAAAATATTAATACATCTGAAAATTGAAATTTTTAATTTAAAATGTTTCAATCTAAATCAATCAATTTTAAATCATTTGAAAAAACAATCCTATAATTTTTATTCGACGATTCTCTTTAGCATTTTTATTATTTAAACACGTACTTGATTCGACATGGTGATGTTAACGCAATATATAATGTAACATTATGAAAAGAGTATGTGAATGTGAAGAGTATGAAAATTACATGATAACAGCAAAATCATGAAACAATCACACAATTTAGTATATATGTGTGTGTGTGTGTGTGTACTTAGTATATGTACGTATTATTTAGTATATGTAATATACATGTTGTGATTCTTCATCTGTCGCGTAATCTTTTGACATATCTTTTTGATAGTGCGCACAATGTGATTCCGTAACGCACGCTACGGCTGCTCCCACGCTTCTATTCATGCGGCACGTCACAGCTGTTGAGCTGTCATGTGCACGTCAAAGGATTAAAGACGGAGTCACGATTTCCGCAAAACGATCATAAATTAAAGATGCGTGTGACATGTTATGCGACATATCAAATTGAAAATTTCATGGATTATTATCGTTGTTGTTTGGCTTTAGTGTCTGTAAAAAAGTTTCAAAATAGTGTTTTAGTTTTAAAATAGCGTTTATAACAATGCACTCAATTAATTTAACACGAATTTTTTATTTTCAAACATGCAACTGTTTCATCCTGATTAATGTCATTTTAAAAGTTTAACGCGATTTTCATTAGTAGTCGTTCGTAGTTGCTTATAGTCATTTTGAATTGTTAAATAATTTTGACACTTCTCATTTTATAATTAAAGACGAAGTAACTTTAGTAAATCATAGCAACACTCAATCAAAAAATAAAAAATATTAGTAATCATAATGATCAGACTAACGGCGAGATATAATCGAAACTAATAGAGTTATTAGCTTTTAAAAAATTTATGATGAGAATTGATGATATCATAAATCATTTAATGATTTTATAATTATAATTGTTTAATTTGAAAAGTTGCATCACGCAAATGTTATAATTTTATTATTATTATCATTGTATTTTATTATTTTATTATTATTGTAATTACATTATTGTAATTATATATTCTTATAAATTCTGTTATTGATTTTGAAGTAAAGCATTTTTCGCGAGAGCATTACATCGATATTAATAGCATAGAGAGAATTCGCCATGAATAAAATGACGATGCACTATTTTGGCAGATGTCCAGTTACAGAAATAGTATCATTTACACGAAAGACTCCACATTAGGAAGCACTAAAAATATTTCGCGTGGGCTGTGCGGCTGATTTAGAAAGAAATGAGCGATCTCATTCCGAGAGCTATTGTCAAAGTCTTGCGTAACGTAGTTGAAGGTTTCGCATTCAAGGTTATCCAGAAAATTTTCCGCCATTATCGTTCGAAAATCATTGACTCAAATATCTGCAAAGGATGCAGTGTCCAAAAGATGTCTAGAGGAAGTTTAAGTTTCAAAAATAAAATTGCTTTTTAATTTAAAATTATTAATTGCTTTCGATTACATGTGGAACTTGAAAAATTGAGTGTGATAAATGCATGTTTACATATAAGGCAGTTTAAGAAGCAAAAATTGCTTATAAAACATCTTACATTCACAAGAACGGAAATAACTCACAAAGATTATATGACCAACGAATTTCGGCAATTAAATCTTTGCCAAAAAGAAATTGATTAACCAAAGACTCCACAGACAAAGCAATACGTATTATCGAATACTATAATCAACCAAACTGAAGCAAAATTGAGTTGTGCACTCCATGTTGCTGTTATTATTATTCTCGAATGCATGTTTCAAGTCAAATTAGACTAGCAGTAATTGATTTCTGTAATTCAGTTGATGTTCAATTATATATTATAATATATGTACGAACTGTGCATGGATACGTAACAATATATTTTATGCAGCGAAACGTTCTCTCTGATTTATAAGATCGATTAGCGTTTGATCGCATGATAAAGATTATTAGAGTTACATAGTCGGAACGAAACATATTTTTTTCTGATTGGTAGAAGAATGGATTTTAAGAATCAAACGGGCATGTTATTCAAAACGCAAATATTATCTAACTTTTTCTGTCCGTAAAAATGTTACAAGAATGTTGGCATACTGTGTTTGACGTAAACATTATTTCTTATCTTATATTTTTTATTTTCGTATTCTCTGTGTCTGATTTTTATTTTTTTTAAAGATGCTACTAAGAAGAGTAATTAAGATAAGATAATCGATGGAATCTACACTTAATTAACTTACATTCAATCTTATAATCTTCATTTTTATTTTTCAAGAGTATGTATGATAGAAAATCCAAATAAAATGACGCTTTGAGTGAAGTATCGTAAAAAGCAAAATCTTTGTTTTCCCTTCTAGAAAAGAAACAGGGATTCTTAAAAAAATGAAGTCGCGATAGCACATTTTCCGAAAAATTTATTAAGTATGCGGAAATATAAATAAATAAATGTTAGACATTTAATAAATTAAATAATTAAACATATAAATACTTTAGCGTAAAAGAATTTGCTAAAATATAATTAAATTGAAGAAAGTCAAATCGAAGAATTAGACGCAAATATTAAATTGATCGACAATTAATTGACGTTAAATAATTTTAAACGTGATAACGTTTTGATTGTAATTCAGGCAAAAGAAAAATTCGTTTTCTCTAATATTCCACGTTATTTAAACGAATCAAATTTTCAAAAATCATTACATTTTGTAAGAGATATGAAAAGTAGACACGAAGAGAGGTCAAATTAATGAGAATAAATATATATATATATATAGATAAATAAAAGAAACAATTTTTAATTAAATATTTATATTGAATTTATTTATAATAATAATGTCGTTTATAAGATTCGTTTACAAGAACCAAAATAAAAAAAATATATTAATAATATTAGGTTGGATTCGTCGAAACATTCAGTTATTATAAATCATATTTTGAATTTTAATCATTCATTTGACTGAGAAAATTCTTGACTTTGAGTTTAATTTTAATAAGAGATTGGTTTCAGAGATGTTACATCAAAAAACATTTTAATGGAATCAATTCTCATAAGATATTGAGTTTTTTGACAATTCTTATTATTGTTTGTTTGATATTCTCTCTAATAACAACTTTTAAATTTGACATTGTTCTTATATTTACTATTCATGTTATTTAAAACAGAAACTTAATCCACTGATCGCTTCTATTATCTTTTGTCACTGGTGACAGCAGGAAGCTATGTGAAATCTTTTGAACACATAATCTCATTTACATATTTTTTTCTATCCGGTAAGCTAAATTTATTATTTTGATTTCTTCGTTACCATTTATTTTTTGTAAGTTTTACATTTTTCATCTCCTTTGGACTTTTATTATTTTTTATATAATTTTAGCAATTCTATATTTCCAAACATTCAATTCTTAATAAACTGAACATCATGGATAGCAACTACATTATTTTTACATATAATCTTTTCTTAATCATTTGATTCTATTCTTTTTCTACAAAAACGAAGAATCAGTTTCAACTTTCCATTTTAATTTTGGCTTTATGGATTCTTTTGATTTATCGTACAGGAAAGCGCTGCTCATTTTTACCAACAATTAATTTTTGCTTATAAGTTTTTATTGTGTCCTTTGACGTGGTTTTTTGCTATTTTTACAATTTTTCTCTTAATGGTATGTTCACTTAATTTATTTATTTGTTTCGTTTAATTTATGGCTGAAGATGACTTCGAAACATTCCGTGTTTTTTTTGCTCGTTAATTTAGCCTCTCTCTTCATGTTTACTTTCTATTGCTAAGAAAAAGAATGATATTATCATTAAAGATCAATCAGTTGGAGGGCTTACGTTTGTATGTGATAAACTCATAATTGCATTAACCTCAGCTAATGTTTGACACAGAAGCGATTCATGACGGAATTATTCCTTGGTCAATAGTCGTCAAAGTTGAGTGACCGTACTACAGTTGATTTAATCGACCATATCACGGTAGAAATGACGCGCAAATGCGTGAGACAATGAAATATACCTGGAAAGGTCATGTACATCTTATACCCTTATTGATCTTTTTCTAGTTCTAAAAATTAGAAAAAGATAAAAAATAAACTGTACCAAGATTAAATTTAATCTACGTTGATGGAAACAGGTATTAGTAAATTCGTTTTTAAAAGGCAAATCGAATTGTTAATTATATATAAGGAAAGTCTAATAATCATTTTTCTATATTTTACTTAACGAGATTCCTTGTAATTTTTCCCTAACTAATAAAACATAATAATTAAATCAATCTCTTACTCAAAATAAATTGACAAAAGAATTTCCTTTTAAGAAGACTATCAATCATCAAACTAAATATTTTTTAAATTAAAAACATGAGTATATCGCTGTTATAATATAAAATTTTGAGTTTATTTTGGAGATTATATATAGTACAACGAGATTTTATTTCACGGAATTTACTTAGGAATTATACGAGTTTTTATTTGAAATTATATTTCTTAGCAAATTCTTTTACCTATACACGATTTTATAACTTATAGATAACTTCAATATGTATTGCATCTATCATGTGACATTATAAAATGAGTAAAAGTCATTCGTTCGTTTATAATGCGTTATATTCTTCATTAGAAATTCGTTATATTTATTCTGAAAATTCATTATTTAGAAATGTCTACGTTAATTTTATATATATTTTTATTTTATTAGTTAACAGAGATTATGTTTGATTGCCATTCATCGAGTAACATAACACTCATAGATTTAATAAATTTAATAAGAGTTTTACTTAACATTTTTCTTAGTAGATTTAAACCGATCATACAATTCATTATTATTATTAGAATTAATAATTTTCGAACAAAAAGCAGGAACTCCTTAATAAGAATAAAAGTTTTAGTATATTTATTTTTATGATAACGAAAGTTCATGAAGCACTAACTAATAATTGATTGAATCAGAGAACTGTAATTCTTGTAATTTACTAAAGATCAGGAGCACTTCATTAAATTAGATAATATAATAACCAGATAACGTAATAACTAGATTATGTAATTTAATTTCCAATTTATGATATAACTTTGGAATTTCATTTAAGATTTGTCTTTTCTTGAAAAGAAATCATATGTGATGATTCACTAGAAGAATAATATAATTGTTTTTTTATGTCCGATAATCATTGTATTTAAGCCATTTTCCAGGTTAAAATTTTAATGCTGAAGATATCTTTCATTAAAAAATGACAATTTTAAATCGCGACAATTTTATATCGGAGATGTCATGCGCTCAGTGAGCTATATTGATTTTAAATATTGATATTTGAAGAGTGTAATATTGCCAATTATCAATCAAACGTAATTACAGATAATTACACATAATTCACGCGTACTTTTCGTAAATTGATAAATAAACATTAAAATTTTTTTTTATACAAGCGCGCACACACAAAGCCGAACTCCAAAGAGTCAGCTGACAACATTACGTCATATGCTTGGTTTTTCTCCGAGACGTAAGAGTTCATATCATATGTATATGAACTTTACCTCGCATGTAAGGGGCACGTGATGACCGCGGGATAAACAGACAATTTTTCGACACAATAGCTATGTTATGATGAGAAGTGTTATATCATGCGCCCATACAAAGGATCTATACTTTACGCTGTATTGAATAAAACATTTCTAGGACAATTTTTAAATTCGTTCGATTGTGATATGATGCATTCTGTTTTAATGTTCTGTTTTAACCTTCGAGACGATATACTGTAAAATTTAATAACGTCGTCTTTTTATAATAAAGGGGGCATAAATCGAATATCTATTTAATGATTTTATTACAACAATTTATTTTCAATGTCTTATCGCTGATTGAATGAAGTCTTATTAGAAATCAAAAATTTTCAAAAAACGACAAGGAAGATCCATAATTATTGTTTGAAAGTTTACGCTTCTTTACTCGATGTAATTATAAATGTAGAAACAGCAGAGAGAGAGAGAGAGAGAGAGAGAGAATTAAATGTGATTTTTAATTAAAATAATCTTTTGTTCCGAATAATGAGAATTATCTTTTTAGTTAGTATTACTATTGTTACTTTAGTGAGTACAATCTAAATATATTATATATATATATATATACAATTATAGTTTCTAAATATGTTCCGCTTCTTCTCTCGTTGCAACTCGTCCTCTATTTTCACGAAATCTTCAACATCTTTTGTATTGAATTATCCTCACAAAAAATATTACACCTGCAAATATAACATAAATTCGTTATATATATATGTGTGTGTGTGTGTGTGTGTGTGTGTGTGTGTGTGTGTGTGTGTGTGTGTGTGTGTGTGTGTGTGTGTGTGTGTGTGTATGAGGAAGCAATTGCGCGCGCGCGCATCTCACAGATCTCTCTTTCACAGATTAAGATCTCTCACAAATTAACTAGAGAAACCTCTCACATTATGTAAAAAAAATTGTACAATTTAAAAAAATGGCGATGATTTCCATGAGTGCGAAAAACTGATTTTATTATTATTTGTCCACACCATACAACTTTTATCTGAAGCAATTTATTCTAAACTTTCCTGAAATTCACAGATATTTAAAAAATAAAATAGGATACCATATACATTGTTCATGTATATGGACAATTTTTTCAGATTTTTTAACGAAAAACAATTTTTAGTGAAAATTGTTTTTAAATTATTTTTCAATTCTTTTTGTTTTTCTTATATCTATGTAGAACAAACAGATTATACAAGAGAAAGAAAACACATATCTATGTATATTTTATATAATTATTTTATATAGTTACATGTTATATTTATATATTTGATTATATATAAACTTTTCAGATATATACATACATTCCCCGTTCTCTGTTTCTCATTTGAATGTACTTTTTTATTTAAGTAAGTTATTTAATTATAATTGTGTTAATTTTTCTAACACCTATCATGTTATTTCTCTCTCTCTCTCTTTCTTTCTCTTTTTCTCTATATATATATATACATAGTACACGCACACATATATGTAATATTTTTTAAAAGTATTATAAATTTTATATAAGAGCTGTAATAGATATATAAATCTAAATTTATAAAGATTATTCTTAAAATTATGTTTATATCAGAAAAAATTCTAACATAATGTAAGAAAAAAGCAATAAGAATTAAAATATTATAAGTAGGGTTATATATACTCCAAATAGTGTTACATCAAAAAATTATTTATGATAATGCACAAATAAAAGTTTAAAAAAAAATTTTTTTACAACAAATAAATAAATATTGTTTGGAAAAATTGTTTATTTCAAACTTTTAATTTTGAGTACTTATCGCAGTTCTGTACATTAAATTCAATTATTTTTATAAAATTTGTGTCTATCTAATCTTCGGTTTCTTTGAAACAGAGTTTATATAAATTAAGAATTTATATAAATTAAGATATAAGTACTTACAATATTATAGATCGCTCGAAACATTGAAAAAACGACAGAAATCGTATTTTTGAAGTTTCAAAACGCGTGGCTTTCCGATTTTATGAGAAATGATGGTACGTGTTTAGATTAGTTTTAAGAGCATACCATAATTTTTAGAGTCGCAGCTGGATTGAGCGCAACAAAAGCTCTTTAGTTAGGTAGACGTGCTACCGATCCACAGGGGGTGATTGTCGTGTGCATAGTATGATGCAAAATCGGTTTAGTACGTACACAACTTCTTCAAACAATTCTAAGATTTCATGAAAGAGAGCGAGAGAGAGAGAGAGACAGACAGACAGACAGACAGACAGACAGAGAGAGNAGAGAGAGAGAGAGAGAGAGAGAGAGAGAGAGAGAGAGAGAGAGAGAGAGAGAGAGAGAGAGATAAAGAGAAGAGAGAAAAGATTGCAAAAAAATATTAAGAAAATCAATTAATTTTATATTATGATCAAGTATTTATATTTTTAAGATGCGCAAATTCGATGCTAAAGCAAAAGAATACCAGTGAATTTTGTGTGTGCAATTTCTTTAAAAATAGATTAAACTTACTGTATAAACAATTTTAATTGAGATAAGTTTACATTCGTCAAATACAAGATTATACTACCATATCACAAACGAAAAATTAACAGTAATTGATAATTATATATATATATATATACATATATATATAGGGTGTTTGACAATTGTGGGGACAATTTTCATGGGCAGCTACAGCGGACTAAACTAAGGCAGAAAGTCCTGTAGCATTTTTAACTTTTCGCAATAGTCAACGAAATATTAATTTTTAAAGATTGCCCAATACGCGCATTCGCCCAGTCTTCTACTGGTAAGTTTACATTGCTAGCTCGACGCTCGACTCGCGGGGAGTAGGAAACTGAGCGTAACTAGCGCGAGTAATGGTGTGACTCGCGGCGCGGGACGGTTGTTAGGCAGTCCTCATCCCGCACGCCAAACAATTATTTGCGCATGCAGAAAAATATCATTCTAGTGATAAGAAAAATAATGACACAGTTTTTCTACTTTTAAGTAACGATTAACTTTACAAAGAATATATTCTTTATAATTACGTATAATTTTGCAATACACTTATCATTTACTTGAAACATGTAATATTTATGTAACATTTTTCTTTTATGTACACGTACATGCATCGTTACTTAAAAGTTGAAAAATAAAAACTGTGTCATTATTTTTCTTATCACTAGAATGATATTTTTCTGCATGTGCAAATAATTGTTTGGCGTGCGGGATGAGGACTGCCTAACAACCGTCCCGCGCCGCGAGTCACGCCATTACTCGCGCTAGTTACGCCCATTCTTATTCCCTGCGAGTCGAGCGTCGAGCTAGCAACGTACACTTACCAGTAGAAGGCTGGGCGAACGCGCGTATTGGGCAATCTTTAAAAATTAATATCTCGTTGACTATTGCGAAAAGTTAAAAATGCTACAGGACTTTCCGCCTTAGTTTAGTCCGCTGTAGCTGCCCATGAAAACTGTCCCCACAATTGTCAAACACCCGTATATATATATATATATATATATATATATGTGTGTGTGTGTGTGTGTGTGTGTGTGTGTGTGTATGTATATGTACGTACGTGTGTGTGTGTGCGCGCGCGCGCGCCCGCGCGTGCGAAAAAAATTAAAAAATTAGATATATCTAGAAAAGTTGAGAAATTATAAAATCCGAAATTAAAAATAACTTTGTTCAAATAATATTATCATTCGGAATCAGAGTAGTGTGCCATGAATCAAAATCTCAAAAATTTAATGTCCGTTTTTTCGAAATGGCTTAAATACTAGTTTTGTACTTATTTAACAATATAAGTATCATAAGACATAGAAAGAGATGATAATTGATAAAAATAATCGAAATTTATAAGCCTGTGTTATTTTTTCTATTCTATGAAAAAATTACATGAAGCTATAGCAATTTATACTTTATAGTAATCTTTTGTCGCGTTCGCCTTTTTAATTGTTCATAAGAAATCCCCAAAAATTATGAATTAGCAAATATTCTTGATTTATTGGCTATCTTTGAGCGTCTCTCAACTAATTTAAATCGTCCCACTTGACTGTCATTAAATCAATATTGAAGCCTCATAATCGTCATAGTTATCGCCATCATTCGCCACCATACCAAAGCGATTTCGTATTAAAAAATAAATTTCGTATTAAAAAATAATATTCGAGTCGTACCATACCGCACTAAACATGTCATTGAAAAAAGACAAATATATAAAAATAGAAGATTAAATAAAATTGTAAATAGAATACGTTAAAAATATTAATCCATAAGAATATACATTCACTTTCGGGCGTTGGCTAGATGCCCGATTGTTTGCTACGACAAAATTGTTCATTGTTCTGAAAAGTAATAATTACGTAATAATTACATAATAATTACGAAATTTCGGCTTTAGAATTGAATTGGACAACTCTCTTATCACGTAACGCTTTGCGTCAACGCAAAATAAAGAAACATTCGCGAAGACTTATGTCGTTAGTAATGGGGTTCAAGACGGGTTATCAATCAGGGATAAAAAAATCATCTAATCTTCGACCGGACATTATCGTCACTTGGTTCTTTGCCACTGGCTTTTCGTCATTGGTTCATTCGATAATCACATTTTTTCTTTCTTTCTCACTCTCACTCGTTTTGTCCGCCTATAGACATTATTCGCCCTCTATTTTTTTCTCACCATGTGTGATTCGATTCCCTCTCTACTAACATTTTCATTGCAATTCTTGATAAAGTGATTCTTGAAAACAGTATAAATAGTCCAACTTTGATGTTTCGTACCTTCGAGTGAAACAGCAAAGCGCATAAACGGATTTGTTCTTCGGCGATCGATAACGGTTTTGTTCATTTTACTTGCTTTTTCTTTTTGCAGTTCTTATATCTTCTTATCATTTTACTTATCTTATCATTCATAATCTTTTTAGTGTACAGTTTTCATCCGTGGATATGGTCTATGGTATTCTACGCGAATTTCACATCTGTTAACATTCTCTCGCGAGAGTAATTGGTGATTTTAGAAATTTCCAAGTGATTTCAGTGTTAGATACAAGTAAACGTATCATGAAAGATAAAATGTTAAAAACACAAAAATACTTCACAATTGTTTATTATTAAGTTTTTATTATAAAAGATTGGAAATAAAATGTAACTTAAGTTATATTTTTGAGATTTGCATGGATATTCTCTTCAAAGTGCTAAAAAGTTTACATATTGTCTACATCGTTAATGCCAACGTTTGTCGTCGTTAATGCCAATGCAATGTTCACGAAACGTTGATATTAACGATGGATCAAGACACGGAGACAACCCATAAACCTCTTAGCATTTTTGTAGCTTAAATTCGATATATTCGAAAATATAATATATTTCGAAAAGAGAAAATCTAAAAATCTAGAATCTAAAATTTGTTTAAATTAAAAAATGCATATACCTTTTTTTACAGTAACACACGAATTAATTCAATCAAATTCTCACACAATACAATCTTATTGCATCGTTCATTTTTTTTTTTTACATTACGTTACAGTACAATTACATTATTACYCCATTTCGATAATCGAATTATTAACTCTGAAAAGTAACACAAAGAGAAGAGATAAAGAGAGAAGAAATAAAGAAAATAACAAACTTTGCTTTTTTTATATTATATCTGAAAGTGAATTTCAAGAAAACTCATTATCATGGAACAGGCGATTTTTTTAAATTTTCCTATCATTTTTTACGCGCAGAATTTGCTCCGAATTTATGTTCATTATCTGTTTATTATGCGAAGGAAATAAATCTGTTTACTACGCGAAGAAAATTTTATCGCGAAGAGAGGAACAGTCAAGTCTCGTCCAGTAACGTCCAGTTCGGCTTCTCTCTTGCAGTTATCTCCGGTTTCAACTCGTACATTTTTATCTATTCTTGCAAAAGACGTCTGAAATATTTCTTGTTAAGATTCAAAAAAATTCAAAACAGGGCAATCTTGTCATATAAGCGCAACTAATAATGATTTTATCATGTTTCTTATATTAATTGTTTTTTTACCATTTTTAAATAAAAATGGTAGCAAATTTCCTATCTAAAATTGTCATTTGTACTTTCTTAGAGAAGTTTTGTTCATGTATATCAATATTTTCTTCCGTTTGAATGATCATTTTGATTGCCATCTATCCCATCGCAATATTTTGAAAATGTAGAATTCACTCGATATATCGTTAAAACAAGTCACAATTCTGTATTTCAGGAGCGCAGCGTTTTGCCCAAATATCCGAGGGTGTCCCCGATCATCGGATCTTCGCCGTCCAGTTCTGGGTCCACCCTAGACTGTTCGTCGAACGCAACCCTCGTGACGAACACCAGCCCCTTCAACAGCCAGACCGCCCTCATCACCGAGAAGAAAAACTTCTCCGGCAACACTGGCAAAGGATCCAATCATTACTATGCCGAGAACTTAAGGAACAATCATCAAAAGGCCTTGAGCAGGTCGCGGATCTACGATTCGCTCAACAAAAACCAAGACGTCGATTACAAGCAGCTAGATCCTCTGCTACCGAGCGAGCAAAGTTCAAGCATCAATATCCTCATGGATTCCCAGGACATGAAACTGCCGAAGGACCTGCAGGAACCCATCCGACTGCCGTCCTCGGAGTTCCAGAAGGAACCCAAATCGTCCTGGATACGATTTGCCGCCCAGGTAAGTTATCATCATATATGTCCCATTTATATGGAATTCCCTTCAATAGATTCTTCGAGCAATTTAGAATCGATTATATCTTTAAATGAAAAAATTTTTCCTTTTATTGATAAATTAATAAAAATAAAATTAAGAACAATACGGCTAATCAGATCAATGATAATATAACATTTATTTACTCTGTTTTGAAATGTAAATTTCAATCGCTAAGGCAAAATGTTATCAATATGAGCAAATCCAATTGACAAAAGTAAAAAATTGCAAATCACATATTCCAAAACGGAAAATTTTCAAAAACGATTGTTGATATAATAATTGTCTCACAAGCAATATTTACATGAAAAAACTTCGCACGTGTTCCGTGCAAATAATATCGTTTCCTATATGTGCAGGCAAGTGTATTTTGACAATTGCTTATTTTACAAATCGTATATCAGTATGGTTAAGTCGCGATTAGAATACAATACATCCAATTATCGTGAATTATTCACGTTTACTAAGAATCGTTCTTCTTTCTTTACTTACTGTTGGAAGTCTCTCGAGAATAAACTGTTGGATTTAAGGACGCGACACCTTACTTACACACTACCTACAGTAGTATGACCATACGTACAGTCCGTCAGATGCCACATCAATGTGTCATCCTTCATTTACGTGCTTCACGAAATTTGCAATGTTATAACATACTATTTGCAAAAATTGTAGTATTTTTCGTACAATAATTATAATTTTAATAAATTAAAAATAATAAAGTCACATCTCTATGTGAAAATAATTTCTCTATATAAAAGTCATGTCTCTATATATATAAAAGTTACTTCGTAATACATATTCTCTTTTTTCGCAATAAATCTAAAATAGTCAAATTATTATTTAATAATTAATACTCGAATAAATAATAAAGATAAATAAAAAAATTGCTTGTTATATTTATATTCTAAAAAAATAGTCTTTTATCAATTAATGAAATTATACATATATGTTTGCGTTTATAATGAATTTTTATGTGTACTTAAATGTATTAAAGATAGATCTAAAAACACGAGGTATTTTTTCAAAAATATTTATATAAAATTGAAACAAAAAGAATTAATTCTTATAGTGAAACTAATAAAGTATTCATACGAGAATTGGAATGTTTTTCGCATTAAACATTTTGTTCTATTATATGCACGTAGTTTAATCATTGCGCGCTGTTACACGATTGAAACGATTGCATATTTATGTGTTTGTATAACTTATTTAATATTCACAGTCAAAAAGATAATATGTGAAAAAATATCTAAATTTATCTTAATAAAACAGTGTTCTATGCCATGAAATGATGAACATTTATCAAGCAAGAAATCAACTTTCATTACATGAACAATTATATTCACGCTAGTGCTACTAAAAATAACTATGGCTCTAACTATTAACTGTATTTATCAGGTTCTCCTGTTGCAATGTAATCTGTGATGCAATTATCGGCATTAATTAATAATCAAAATAAAATGACATGACATATTAAACTTACATGTAAAATGCAATTATGTGCTTAACGAGAATCATCTTATATGTTTATCAATATATTCAAGAAAGACGTTTCAACAATTAAGGAAATACTAATGCAATTTATAGTTTTCTCTTCTTTGCTAGCGATTTCGCTGCAGAGTTGATAAGATAGTAATAATCTTAACATCTGACATAACGCGAAAAAATAGGGAAAAGTAACCTAGTTTTGATATTGACTGATGAATTGATAGACACATTTAAAATACGCTCTTCTTAATGCATTAAACAGTGAGTTGATTGAATGAATAATAAAATACTTAAGTCTTTATTGATACAGTATGTACAATGTATCAACAAACTCTTTATTATCAATATAATCTTTATTGATACAGCAAACACAATGTATCAATAAAGAATATATAGTACGTGTAAACAGAGAATGTATGTATAATATATAACAGAGAATATACAGTATACACACGCATAAAACTTTTCGTTAAATATTCCAAATTATTAAACAATTAGAAAATAAACATCTTAATTATTTTTGCAATTCATTGATATTTTTGACTCGCTTTACCATCGCTACCACTTCTATTTTAAATATTTGGAAACGATGTAAAAATTTTCTAAAATATAAATATAAAAAATATGTGAATGCGATGTTTTCAAAAAAACAAGACAGTATCAAAACAAAAGAGTTGCTTTAGAAACGTCATGGTTTTCATATTGAACGCACGAGTGTTACATTTCCATCAAATTTCAAAATTGCTCTATGACAAAGACGTACATGCGCTTCTCTTCATCCCCTCGCTTGGAATTAGAATCACGCGTCGCTTCAAAGGCGCGTGATGAAGACGCGAGACGAAAGCGTTTTGTCAAATTGACGTATCTGCGATCATCCGATATGGGAATAGTGATCTACGAAGTTCTCAACGACGTGACTTGCGAGGGGAAGGGATAGCCGGCCCCCAGCATCGCTCTCTATATAAGATCACCCGGCGCGGTCCACAAGTGTCAATAGCTTGTATTATACTGTGACATCAAAAACTTCCATTCGCGTCAGTGCGCGATCGATATCCAGTTCGTTGATCATCGATTAAGTCAAATTAATATCAGAAATATCGATCTCCAACAAATAGTCCCCACGCGCGCAAGAGTGAGTTTCTTATCTCTCATCCCGGACACGGTTAGGACTCTTGAAGAGTCGATTATCCGATATATTCCTTCTGCATTCCGTTTGCCGATTACTATTTGCAATCTCGAGAACGCGAGTTTCTGAATTTCAGATTTGATCTAGCACCGTTACTCAACATCGGAATAAGTAACGATGTTCTCCACAATTTGAACAGATTTCTGATTAAAATAAATCGCTTATTGTCAGTTTATCCTATTGGACATTCGGATAGTATCAATAACAATCGGAAAATTTTCGATATTTCATGATTCCAGTTCGTAGAACGCGAGTATAATTATATTCGCGTTGTAATTGGAGAACTGCTGTTTGTTTTGTTGGACAACGATTCATTAGATTGGTCCCGAAATCTCATTAATCTGAAAATCGTGTTTACAATCGAAATTACAAAATAGTATCATAGGTTCTTCGATCTATTCGTAATCATGAAGATTCTCCTGCGAGCGGACACTTATGTAAACATTGAAGTGCCGGTAAACGCGCCTACAGCAAAATGCACAATCACACAGGTAAAAAACTAATATAGATCAACATTTATTTGTTTTTGTTTTCTCTTTTGAAGATTTTCTGAATTTCTTTGAATGTAAGAAGAGATATTTCGTAAAAGTTATAAAAATAAAATAAGGAAAGAAATATGTGTACTTGCAGAATAATCTATTGTTAGCATAGTCAATATGCAAATAGATCATGCTACAGATAACTGGATAAATGTGATTTCTTGTGTAAAAACGAATAAAAAATATACAATAATATTCTGCATAATTTTTAAGAAACAGAAACTTTTAATCTTGATATCATCACTCTAAAGTTGACAAATGTTATGTAATATCAGAATTTGTTTATGTAACTACGCGCTCATTGCGACATCAATTAATAATATTATTTTAGAGTTTTAGATTTCTTCCAACGCTATTGAACTATAGTAATCTTGAATACATCGTCTTTTTTCTAGAATTTATAGTGATATTTTAATCCCGCAACTAATTATTATAAAAAAAAAATTATCGTATGACATTATAATGAAATAAACGTGCGTTTCTTTCAATCTATTGAAAATTATTTGTCTTCAGAACTGTGCGTTTTGTCAAATTTAATCAGCATCTTTGTTTTTCTTCCAAGAAAAACAACTTTGCTGATTGCGTTTTATTAATCCTATACTTAAGATTCTGTATATTGCAAATAATTATAAATAAAAAGCCGTATGTTAATATTAAAAAATTGCGAAAATAAACAGGATATTTTCCAATAAATCGCAATCTTTTTTGGCATGATTTCTATGCCAATCGTACAATTGATCGAATATCAATTAAATTGTCGTGTCGATCTCAATTCGATATCAAAATAGATTTTACATAAACAATAAGTGCACGAAGGAAACATATTCGGCAACGATACACAATTTCAGATACATTCGTGTATTAAAAAAGTGCATATTCTCATGAATATCTTCGCAATCTCTATGATTAAGTGATTTTCTTTGCGTAATAGGTTTTACGATTGCATTTAATCTGGTGTCTATTGACAATTCGCCTTACCGATTGAATCTGACATTTAGTCTTTCATCGAGATATCGAAAATGATTTTAATATTGAAAACTCAACACGTTCAGACCTTTGTACATTTTTTATGCTATTTGTAATTTGTTTGTAGATATTAGCTGCGTTATCGGTGTCGTTGGGTTCGATGCAGGTTGGCTATTCGTCTTCCTATACGTCACCAGCACTAGTGTCCATGCGGGATAACACCACGACCGGCTTCGAAGTCACCAAACAGATGGTAAGTCCAGAAATTGCTAACATTTTTTTTATATAATCCGGACTACCTGGATACCTATCATGAAAATGTTCGGAATGGATTCCGATCGGAATTGTTCAATTATTCCCTAGATTTCTATTGTGTTTTCTAGAGAAAATAAAACAATTCCGATCAAAATCCATTTCGAACAATTCCGTGATACGTGTCCTCTGGACATGTTCAAAATTTATTATACAGAAACAAATCCGCGCTTTATCGGGAATATACTTTGCATCTGTATATTTAAAAGATATGAGAGATAGGAAAGCAATTTTCGATTTTTATAAAAGTGCTCGGAATAAAGTCGCAATCGAATGTTCGACCATGAAATACGAAGGATCCGATTTTATCGGAAGTGGAAGATTGTGGGAATCGGACACGGTTTCTGAACATCTACCGTCAATTATACATGTTACCCGTTTAACGAAAGAACAACTCTATTCATGATTCGTGTATTTTCTGCGGAATCAAGAGATTTCGTTTCATTTTTTTGATATCTTTATTTTATTCTGATCAGTAGCTATGTGTTTTCTATCTATTAACATTATTTTAAAAAACTAGTTTTATCATCTATTTATCATCCTATTATTTGAAACTATCAGAGGATACCAAACGAATATATTCGTAACATCATTTTTTTTGTCTAGATCGCAAACAGATATTGCGATAGCGATATTGTTTCCGCGCCCATTTAAAGACATTTTAATTAAATTCACGATGTCAAGGAAAAATCTGACGGAATTGTTTATCGGCGACGCATTGCGGATCAATATGAAGTGGAAACCGAAGTTAGGCGTCGATGACGATATAAACGCGTCACTTGTAAATCATCGCGAGCTACGCGTGCGTATGAAAAGGTACGACCTTCCTTATTCGAAGGGTCAATGGATAATTAAAAGGTTTAACCTCAAGTGCGTCATTGGCGTCTGGTCAGGGGCATGATGATCTGATTGCGATCGTATTGGCGAAGGAATCGATGTGCCCCAGTGGCCGCGAACGCGATTGGCTATTTTGCCGGACACGCCGACTCTGACTCGTGACGATGTTGGAAATTGATTCCAGATATGTAAGCGAGCGTGAATAAGAGACGCTTCCGCATTCAAAAGCGTTCGAGCCTCAGACAAACCGCGATGTAGGACAAGTGTCTCGAGGAGCCCTGCGTTATAATATACTTAAGAGTGAAAGGGAACAAAATTATTTAATATTTTTTAAAACATAATTGTTTGGAGATATATATACGTATTATTTAAAATTTATTCTTTTATATTAAGATTATCCTATAAATAAAATATAATTTAATTAAAACATTCTGTACACGATATTTTACGATATAGTTCAAAAGATATTAAGATTTGAATAAAATAATTTTTTATTCTCAATATAGAATATACTTTTGTCTTTATTGACAGAAATAGGAAAGCATAGCTACTGATCGTGTAAATTTATTTTTTTATAACTCCCTCCAAAATAATATATTTCTAAAATATGTTTTAACTTTTAATAAATTAAATAAATAATGCAAATGTATAAAATATTCTAATAATTAATTAGGTTTGAGAAAATAATGTTTCATTAAAATCTATTGAGAGCACTGTCAATTGTCTATTACACTAATTATTTTGTAATAGTAATTATTACAGCAATTTTATTTTGCGTTTAGTGACTCATTCAATTGTGATAAAGATTTCATAACCCGTTTCTACGTTGCGATAACTTAATTAAAACGCACGACGACGAATGAGTAACCAAAATGACCAATGGTTGCCCTTCGCAATTGTTTTCCTTGACATTTTGCGGCTTCCCGACCTTATTTGTATTCGAAGGATCTGATGAATAAAACTATGTCAGTATTACTTCGGTATACAATTGTTATTCGAACGATGAATTTAAATGATCAAAGGCTGTTGATATGCGCCGCATGATGTACAATCGACCTAAATCTTTCCCAAATACCTAATCGCTTCGTTACATGGCCATAGTAATTTTAACAATTACTGCACAAAGTACACGAAATGTTTTATATGGTCGAAAAAATATTTTAATTATATTAAAAGTTTAAGACATTTTACATTAATATTGCTTGCGTGTATTGTGCGGTTAATTTCAAGTAAACTTTAGATGTTCGGTTTGATACTCAATCAGTTAATTAATTGACAATTAGAAACTTGCAGTAAAATCTTTTTAAAAAGCGATCGGAATTTTGTGAATTATATACCATGTTCCAAATTTTATGTCACAGGGCATGTGGATCGGGTCACTTATGCCGCTGAGCGCACTTATCGGTGGCATCGCTGGAGGACCGCTCATCGAATATATAGGAAGAAAAAAGACTATACTTGCCACAGCGTTCCCATTTATCGGAGGTAAGATTATCGAAACTTGCATAATATCAAAGAATCTTTATGTAATGAGATATAATGTATTAAGACACACACATACACACACACACACACACATATTTAAGATACAATAAGCGAGCTATGTAGTAAGTAATGTTATATAAGCACTGTCTCTCATCAAATTATTTAAATTGATTATACATTTCCCTTATTCCAAATTCTGTTGCATAAATAGTAGACTATATGGTAGACGATGTGATATATGTTACAGCGTGGCTCTTAATCGCAATGGCTCAAAATATCGCTATGGTGTTGACTGGGCGCGCGTTATGTGGTTTCGCTGTAGGTGTTGCTTCTTTAGCGTTACCTGTATACTTAGGCGAAACGATACAGGCCGAAGTGCGCGGTACTCTTGGTTTAATGCCCACCGCCTTTGGTAACACTGGTAAGTGAAACGAAAGATTTAACCCTACTATCGTTTTAAATATGCGCGTGTTCATTGCTAAAACTTCTTCACGATGCCTGAATTTGATATATTTTTTGAAAGCTTCGCAATTTATATTTATACGCGTTTATTAAAATGTTATCAAGAAATATCAATATGGATAAATATTAAATATGCTATTCGTTTTTATTTATCCGATAAAGAAACTAATATTTCTTTGATATTTAAATATTCAACTTGAATGTTGTTCAAATATAATATAAGAATGAATAAATATATATTTATTCTTATACTTTATTATATTTATAAATTATGTCTCATAAAGATTATAACTTATAAAAATTTCATATTCAATGCGCAGGAATATTACTATGCTTCGTAGCGGGTATGTATTTGGATTGGAGAAATCTGGCGCTGGTGGGAGCGAGTTTACCGCTACCATTCTTGATTTTGATGTTCATAATTCCGGAAACGCCAAGATGGTACATCTCCAAAGGGAAAACGAAGATGTCCCGAAAGTCTCTTCAATGGCTGCGTGGTAAAGACGCAGATATAACGGACGAATTGTCTATGATCGAGAAATTACATCAGGACAGCGAGCGAAACACCTCCCAAAGCACGATCTCGGAGTTGCTGAAGAGTAAACACGTCACACCCCTCCTCATTTCTCTGGGGCTAATGCTGTTCCAACAAATGTCCGGTATCAACGCAGTGATATTTTATACGGTGCAGATCTTCCAAGTACGTATTAATCGATTAATTTTTTTTTTTTGTTAACTCACGAGTCTAATGATTTTCAATAATTTCAATAATTTCAATAGTTCAATAATTTTTAAACACATAATTCTCAATCAAAATGAGACGATGAAATAAGTGTCAAATAAATCTTCAAATTTTGAGAAATATAGGCCGGCACATAATAATCAACGAATGATTCTTTTTTCAGGACGCTGGTAGCACAATCGACGAGAATCTTTCGACCATAATTATTGGCATAGTGAACTTCATATCCACCTTCGTCGCCGCGTCTGTGATCGACAAGCTGGGCAGGAAGATGTTGCTGTACGTAAGCGCCGTGTTGATGGCTCTCACCCTCTTCTCTCTTGGTGGATTTTTCTACGTGAAGTCACTGGACGTGGACGTGACAGCCTTCGGCTGGCTACCGCTGGTCAGTCTGATCGTGTACGTAATAGGCTTCTCGCTGGGCTTCGGACCCATTCCTTGGCTGATGATGGGCGAGATTCTACCCGCTAAGATCCGCGGCTCTGCCGCAAGCATCGCGACCAGCTTCAATTGGTTGTGCACCTTCATTGTAACGAAGACTTTCGAGGACGTCATAGGAATAATCGGTGCGCATGGCATCTTCTGGATGTTTGGCATCATCGTTGTGGTGGGTTTCGTCTTTGTAATCGTTAGCGTGCCGGAGACCCGCGGCAGGTCGCTCGAAGAGATCGAGAAGAGGTTCGCAGGACCAACTAGAAGAATGAGCGCAGTCGCTAATATGAAACCGACGCCGATGTCGTGCTAGCTGCTGAACTTTCGATCGCGGATCGCGTTGACAAAAAAGCTCGTTCGAGTAAGAAATAGGATTCCTTACGATGTCTTTCTAAGAGAAAGATTCCCTTACAGGTATGCTTTCCCTTAAAGGGAAGTCAGGTTCGAAGATTATACTTCTCTCTTCTGTAAAGAGAAGCGTCTGTTCTTTCTCCTTGGCTTTTCCTATCTTGCTCTTATTTCTGAGATTTTTGATTCGTTTTCGCGAGATCTGCTTGTTATAAGCAAGAGCGGTTCAGAGATAACTGATAAAGAACGATCGTAGATCTGAATAGTATGTAGAAATATACGAATAAAAGCGCTTCTCATAAGATCTACATCTCTTACAAACGAGTTAAAATTGGGCGAAAAATTCCGTCAATTGAAAGATTTAGCGCAATAGCGATTTCTCAAAAGCTCGAAAAAAATCGATTTTAAAAGAGTTGATAATTCCGCATCTGCACTTCCAAATTGGTAATTTAACAATATAAAAAAATACACTGGCTTTGTTCATTTGCTTCTTCAATTAGTATGAAATGTGATTTCGGCAGATCTCGTTTCGATTTTATTCATATCTAATGCGAGGATCGGAGCTAGCGAGTTAGTGCCAACCTTGTCGAGAATCCAATGTTGCGAGGCCAATTAATTAACTTCGTGGGATATAAACGTGTTACACTTTCCCACCGGGGAAATGGCGCGATATGTGACTATCAGCTGTTGACTAGGTGTGTAGTTGCAATTGTTTTTATTACTCCTGACAGTCCTGCTGGACCTACCTCAAGTTAATACTGCTCTATCAGAGTATAGTAGAGTATAGTAATACTGTCATTAGAGATGTACGCGTAGGTCAACGCTAGTCGCGCGCGTGCGCGTTTCTTTTTTTATAGCGTAATTTGCGTGGGGCTGTGGTACCGCATAGGTTCTGTGCGATACGATTAATCGTCACGTGTACCTTAAATTTGAGAAGCATGCGTATGTATGTACTTACATATATATATATATATATATATATATATATATATATATATATATATATATATTATACACCGACCAAGAAACCGGTCTTTCGAACACGGGCGAATTTCCTATGCGACAATAAATTTTAAGATCAACCACGCATTTTCGTTACAGTAATTATAAATTGTAAATAGTCGGAGATTTGCGCCATAATGATATTACGTATTTACGTCCAAAGATCGTTGTTAATTTCAATCGTAGCTGGACAATTTATTTTTTTATTGTGCCTCTTTCTTATTTTTAAATAGAATTTAGAAAGAGACAATTGAGCTATGATAGTAGTCAATCAGCATTGAAAAGATTGTATTGTAAGTGGGACGATATGATTGAAACAACCTATGATTGCGTATTATCGTAATCTTCATATTAGACAAATGCTGCTTGATATCAGACGATTGTATCAATGTGGAATGTGATTTTAAATGTACGTACGATAATTTAAGCATTATGATATATGACAGATATATATATATATATTTTTATTCTCTAAAGCGAAGAATCAGGAAAAGTTGGAGTGTAGTCGTAAAATCGAGATGAAGTTCTTAGGAGATACATAGAAGAGCGCTGGAGCAGAGCCTCAGACAAATGTAATATAGTCAAATCGCCAATGTTCGAAAGTTAGGGTAAATCTGCGTCGGGCACCTGACGAGTGTTCCCGGTCAAGTAATTTAATAAAGAATAATTCGATGATAAATTGTTGTAGAAGATATTTATTACAGAAGAATATTTATATATTTTACTTAATATTGACATATATTTTATAGATTTTACTTAATTATTGATAGATATTTATATATATTTTTATCAAAAATTTATCGCTCGAGATTATAAAAAAGAGATTATAAAAAAGAATTATGTATTAAAAAAACTTATTTTATATAGTTTTTCATAATGAAAAATTTCAAAAATTAAAATAAACAAATTGATTTTGAGAAATTGATTTTAAAAAACTGATTGATTTTTAAAAAATATTAAAAAAAAATTGTATAGCGTTTAAAGGACATCGGCATTGTAGTTTGCGACGTCTTTTAGATGTTTGCATTGCCTGTATGAAATGAAATGTTTAACAAGTTCCAATGTTAAGTTTTATCTTTGTTGTTTATTCCGATTTACTGCATACGACCGGGTACACTCACAGTATGTTTGGCACAGTGTAAACTAAATGCATATCATAACCGACAACTGACGATAAATTAGAAAACATTAAAATCGCGAGTATCCATTTTTAAGTTTATCAGAGTGTGCTTGTAGTTGCGTGCGTCCGAGTCGAAGGATTCCGTTAGTAGCGAATCTCGTTTGTATATGTAGGTAGAAGTGCAAGAGCGATAAAATGGAACGTAATTCCGTTTCTTGTAGTTTCTTTTCTCGCTCGCACGTTAAATAATGTCACGTCATTTGCAACGCGCGAAATATCGCGTAAAAGTATCGCTCGAACAAAATCTACGGCGAAGTCCCATTTTGAAATTGTGAAAATTATCGTTCGAACAAAAGATCATTCCTTTGCGATTGTGCAAAGTTCAATGTACGACTCACTCTAATATCATATAAAGCAATAAGTGCACAATACCTTGTTTTATATGAAAATTGAGTACATTACTCTTCTTCGTAGTACAACGACCAATCACGGCATTTCTTTGTTTATTTACTGTTTATATTTGTTGCTATTATAAGTAATACCTGCCGCTTATTCATAAGCTATTTGCCAAAGCACAATGAAGATGGCGGAATATTTTTGATAATTTAATACTCATGTTAAGTTTACAAGTAATCTATAAGTTATTATAATTTTAAGAATATCTATATATATAAAGTGATACATTTATGTAAAACTGTTGCTTCAATTTTTTTACCCTTGTCTTTCAGTATTTTTATAATAATAATAATAGATATTTTATAATATTAACAATGTTATTCAATTTTTCTATTACACAAACACGCATAATTACGAACACTTATTAAACAAGAATAAGATTTGAAAATTATAATAATGCTACGTGATGATGCTATACAGAATACAAAACTTATGAATTAAAATAAAATATATATTCTTATATTGTAAAATACAAAAGTTCTCGTAAAATTAAATCTAAATCTAAACCGATTTTGTTTTTTTGTTTCAAGTAATAATTTTTAAATTTGGAATATGAAAGTTTGCCTATGATTAAACAGCCTGATTATGTCCTAAGCTTGAGATAATATTAATTACTACTGAAACACAGATATTGTGTTGCTATTATATATTGTATACACACTATCATATCTCAATGTATACGATCTATAAAAATACAATTTATACTACTGCAACTGCAATTTTATTGGAAAAGCAACTGTGCATTTTTTTTACACCAAATGATTCGTCTCACTAATCTATGCATAAAAATATTGAAATGCAGTTACCAAAAAATGAATAGTTTACGAGATATTTTACATTTTATGCCAAAATATGTGAAATTTGTCAACTCATATCTCAAAGAGTACTTAATCAAAAGGAGTTTTATTGTACTGTTTTGAAAAGCTCTCAAGATCAACTACAAGAATATGCAATAAAAAATGAAGGTTTTATTTTAAAAAATCGATGTGACATTGACCTAACCTGATGATGTCCAAGTCAAACTGATAAGATTAGTAAATCTTTTTAAATACTACAACTTTTGTCTGAAACATTTTTCTGTAAAACTTACATTTTTCGAGATTTTTTTAGAGCTTCTATACTTTTTCCTCATCCTATATATGTACATAATCTGCAAGATGTTTAATAATTATAATTATTTAGTCTCTTTAAAACAATGACTCCCAATCAAAAGTAAATATTCCGCAATCATTGTTATAATAAACAATAAGATAAGTATATGTAGGCTTTTTGATTGATAAAACACTCACATTTGAACTTAAGAAACGATACAATTTAAATTGTCTATAAATACACTATGTAAGTAGATACAGATTGGTGGGAAGCATTTGACTATCTTGACAATTAAATCTGTCGAAAACAGATTTTCTAAAGTGTCTGCTGTAAATTTTATCGCTAAAAAACGCCAGCAAAAATATAATATAATCTATTAACAGAATATGATGGCACAGAAAAATCAAACATAATTTGAAATCGATATAATCTGTATAATCATTTCCTATAATTTGGTCTACTTAAATGGTCACATAAATGTCAGATTCCGTTCAGTTTATGCTAGTAATCTACTGTCAGATTACAGGCTGGCAGAACACAAGTTTAATGCATTAACACCATTCTGTTTAAATTTGCTGATAAAGTACTAGAATACATTTTATGGAATATATATATGATGTCTAATGGCCTTTTTTACCAATAGATTAATTTTCGGTTTAATTTGTTCTTTATCTTTTCTAATTCTTAGAACTAGAAAGAAAAAAGATAAAAAATTAAATCAAGAAGTTAAAGTCAATGAGTAGAAACAGGCATAACTAATATGTTTTACTGTTATGTTTTCGAGTAAATAGATATAAATTAATTTTAATTTTTAATTTGCGCAAATGTCCGCGTGACAATTATGATCAATGTAACGCAACATTTATCGTGAAGGAAACACACGTACACACACAAAATATATACATATGTAGTTTTTCCTTGACACCCGAGACACCACCGTGTCCCCTAATAGCGGGAAGACAAGGTGGAGAAAATAAAAACATAACCAAGAAATAGCTTACCCATAACCTGGACTCTACAAATGGCACAGGTGTCACACTCGACGTCCCAGCTCCACATGGCCACAGCGTTCCACTTCTTCAGGGTAAACATTTTGTCGTTCTTTTGATTGTCGCCGTCGATTCGGTCACCCGGATCCTGTTCGGAATCGCCCATGGTCTAAGGTGGTTTTGAGGTTAGAAACACCAGTGGAACGCGGAGCAACGTGAAACAGACGTAATCCGATCGACGCGACTAGTGGTCGCGCCCGTCGCGCGGTTCGCGCCGTTCGCAATCGCGAGATCACATCAGTTGCGGATTATGGAACGTGAATAGGACACATCACGCGTGCGCAATACTACATCGTTGCTGGATTCCGTAAAGTGCATATGCGCGCATTTGTCTATAGTTCATGTCACGTATGCTGTAAAGCAGAGCTGGGATTTAAGGCCGGGACACATAGAAAAACTTAAGCAGTAAGACTTAAGACATAAGGAAAGCAGCCAATCATAATCGAGAACTTAAGCCGGGTCTACAATGAGTCAGTAGTCGGTAATCGGTAGTCTTAAGATCTTATCCAACCAATGAAATGGCTGTATGGCGCCATTTCATTGGTTGGATGAGATCTTAAGACTACCGATTACCGACTACTGACTCATTGTAGACCCGGCATTAAACAGCCACTGAGAGGATAGCACAAAATATGACAAATCTTTTTAGATTCCGAAAAGCGTTCTTCACATTTAAACAAGTTTATAAGGCATTTATGTGATCAATACATATGTATACATACATAGAAGAGAAAGCATGCAAAACCCGAAACTGATATGCATACGTCAGAAAATCCTACTTTAGAATTACTTTAGAATTATATTTTAGAATTATAGAATTATACTGAGATTCTGGGATACACGTAGAAATTGATTTATAAATAAATTTATAAATATATATATATATATTTAATATTTCTGTACAAATAATTCGGTAAAGATTGCAGTAATTATAAAAAAAAGCGCAAAACCTCTATTATATATAATTATTAGTTACTATTTGATAATAAAAAAAGTGAGAATTTGAAAGGTTATACACGTGCTAATCTTGTTTCTCTCATTTAGAGTGAAAGCTTCATCCGAACGCACGTGTGTCATTCTATCTTTATCGATTGTTAGACGTAAAACAAGGATAGATCGACACACTAGCTCTCGGGTAAAGTTTCCGAACGCAGGCTTAGTCATATTTTGTACTCATAATCTATATTATCTAAAAGTTCGTTTCACTTGGCATTCGCGGGCATCAATTTGTTTAACATTTGATAAACAAAGGTGAAATGATTCCAAGAGCTTTGCGAGCGAAACGCAGCCTAAGATAATTTCTTCTAGGTTATTTGAGTTAATCATAAGGTGCGTTCCGTTTCACGCACATGCGCGCATTTATCTATAGTATATGTCACGTATACTACAGATAAATGCGCGCATATGCGTGAAACGGAACGTAGCTATAGACGTGTGCTTATCTTAAAAATGAAAGTGAAAAAGATGAATGGGGAGCCTCTCAAATCGCCAAAGAGAAAGACGTTAGCAATTGCTAGAAAAAAGAAAAGAAATCTAAACAAAATAGTTACGGAACAATATTTGGAGAATTATATAGATAGTAATATATATGATAGTGAAATAGATAAAAACACAGGTATGATTAAAAATATTTGGATTTGTTTTATATTTTAGATTACATACTTCAATTTCTGTTATATTTTTTTTAGTAGATGAAGACAGTGAGCAACTTGATAGCGATAGCAATAGCAAGAGCTTGGATCCTGCAGAACGCAAAAAATTGATGAAATTACAAGATACTAAATCTGATTTTTATGAATACCCGAACGAAAATGATGAAAACTTTTTGGACTTTAGAATATCAGACAAAGATGATGATGATTCTTCTGTAGATTCAGATGATAGGCACATTTCTAATGAAAATTTAGAGGCATGTTCTTTATAAATCTAATTTTTTAATTATTTTTTAATACTTTTTAACAATATTGTTAAATAAATAACCAGGTTATTAGTGACAATAATGATGTTCAACTGAAAGAAACTGAAAGCTTTCAAAAGCTGAAGAAAATCATCACTAAATTACGGAAAACTTGGCCTGAAGTACAAATAGATAAGTAAGTTTTCTCTCATTTACTTTTTATGATAATAAAGTATTAATAACAAAATAATAATTATGCATTATAATTTCTAGCTTAATTTTTACTACTGCATATGCTATAGATCTCTTTCATACAATTTTGAATCATGTCATAGTATCATCAAATGCCACACAATATGAAACAGAAGAAAGTTCAAGTTAGTTTTAATTTCTTATAAATCACTAATTATTTTTTTTTAATTTTATATTAATTTTATTAAAAATTATGTTTAGCATTTAATGGCATAGTACGAATATGTATAACGTTTTTACCTGAGGCATTTGGACTTTTGAAACTAGGTCTAGAATCGCAGAAAATACTTAAATCAGAAAAATCTAAAAAAATACAACAAATTTTGAAAATATATTTATCAGATCTAGTTAAAGTATGTATACATAAAAGTTTTTTATTTATTATTGTGTTTGTTCGTTTGTGTACGTGTATGCGCGTGCGTGTGCGTGCATGTGCATCTGTCTCTTATACACATCTAGATGTGTATAAGAGTCATATATATAATACCGTAAAATAATATGTTAGATTAATAAATACATCTGTTTCACAGTTATTGCAAAATGTGCCATTGTCCAATAGTGCTATTCTTCTGGTGCTTCTAAAGCATCTTCATCAAATGTTGCCTTATTCCCAATCATTTTCATCTTTAACTAAACCGTTATTAAGAATCTTATTAAAGTTGTGGTCAACTGCAGAATCATCTACACTTCGTGCTATAGCCTTTTTAAATATTTTACATATTGCAACTAGCAAAGAATTTGTACTTGAAGAATTATTAAAGGTGAGATCCACATGTTATAATAAAAGAATATTTGCGGATAATTGCATTAAAACTTTTTTTTTTAGATCATGTATAAAGAATATGTTCAGAATATGAATTTTGTTTCATTCAACATATTACCAGAAATAAATCTTATGAGGCACTCTTTGGTCCTGATTTATCTTATGCTTGATTACGATACTTTGTACAGACATGCCTTTTTACATATCAGGGAATTAGCAATTAATTTAAGAAATGCCGTAACATTAAAAAACAAGGTAATTAAACAGCAATTATGTACTTTTTATAAAATTTATTAATATTTAAGATTATTTTGTTTTCAGGAAAACCTTCAGGCTGTATATAATTGGCAGTATATAAATTCCTTGCGCTTTTGGACAGAATTGATAAACAACTCAAAGGATAAATCGATATTGCAATCATTGTTATATCCGTTAGTCCAGGTATACTTTAAATGAACAAGCAATAAAAATAATGTAACAGCTTATTAGAAAAATACATTAAATTATTTTTTTATAGATTATTATTGGAACAATAAAAATTAATCCAACCGCGCAATATTATCCATTGCGATTCCATTGTTTGGAAATGTTAATAGCTATTTCCAAGAAAACCGAAACGTTTATACCTATTTTGCCATTCCTTCTTGAGGTATTATTTTCAAATTTTAAACAATAATTGTGATAGACTATACAAATATTTTGTGTCAAATTTTTCATTTTAGATATTGGATTCTTATGATTTTAATAAAAGGCATAAAATAGTTATGACGAAACCTATATCTCTTGTTTGCATTTTGAAAATATCGAAGTCACAATTAGTAGAAAATGACTTCAAAGATAGTATTATTGAAACTATTTATCAACTTATACTGGAACATGCAGCAAGTGAAAGTCATAGAATATATTTCTCGGATCTCTATACATCTTGTATAATACAGGTATCTTAGAAAGAATTAATATAATATCTTAAAAAGAAACAAAATTTAAGGAAACTTAAAATTAATTTTTATTATTAGATATATCATAGATATTAAATTGATATGTATCTTCTTGTAGTTGAAAAGATTTCTGGAGAAATGTCACGTGGCAATTTATTGCAAAAAAATGAAACAACTTCTAACTATGATTGAAGAAAATAAGAGATATATTGAGATCGAGCGTAATAAAACAACAGTAGATCTAAAAAATATGGCAGAGATTAAAAATTGGGAAAATAGAATAAAAACAGACGGTACGGCAATAGCCGAATTCTATGCCTCTTACATTAAGCTTTGCAAGACCCAGGAACCTCTTATGAACAATGAAGACGAATTCTGTCTGTTGGAACAAAATCAATGAAATTTATAAATTAGATAAGCAGAATGCAGAAGATAGCGAAGAAGAGAATGAGTTTGACTTTCAAGTGAAAGAAAAGAGATCTGAAATAAGAGCAGAAAAGCCATTAAAAAAACTCAATAAAAACAAAAGGAAAAAATAATCAATGCTTTCAAGATTTCCATAGGAATTCTTTTTAAAAGTGTAAAGAAATTTACGGTTGTCTTGATCCATTATTAATGTCATTGTGAACATTGCAATTTACTTCATCAGGATGAGAAGAAACCTGATACCAGTATCATTTTTAAATAGTCAACAATTAATGAAAATTTGTCGAAAGAACATAAGCATTGCAAATAATGATTGAGGTTGAAAATAAGATTAACTTTGGAGTTAGCTATTATATGTATAGACAAATACATATTGTTTTATGTCTGAATATGAATTTTGTTATTAATATAACATGCGATAATTACAGAATTCCTTACAGTAGTTTCTTTATAATTATATATTTCTTTTCTCAATATTAAAGACATTGAAGTATCGAAACATGCATCCAAAAAAAAATCCGGAACTTATTTATCTTATTTATTAATTCTAAAAATTCAAATCAAAATCATACGTTTGAAGTATTTGAAAAATGGTGATACACTAAAAAAAAATTAATTCATTTTTAAATATATATTTCAGTTCTGATTGTTATATAGGTGTCTGTTACGCGTATTGGATACAACTGTATTTCTTGATAAAAAGATGTTTTTATTCAATAACTTTTTATAAATGAATAAGCGCCTGTCGAAGAAACAAATACTTTACAAAACGTATGTTTTTTTTTTAAATTGCAATCAACTTTAATTTTATGGAAAATAAAATTAGAAATTTCTAAAATATACAATGAAGATTTGCGACGTATATAATAATGATATAGAAGATAATTTTATATGAAAAAAATATAAAAGATACGTAGGATGCAAAACATTTATTTAAGACTTTGATTTCAAATTAGATCAATTCTGTACATACACAATAGCTACAATTATATTTTCAGACTGTGTTATAAATTTACAATCAATTTTTTTAATATACAGGCATATCACCGACAAGGATATAATAGACGTAATGACGATAAACTATGAAGGATTCTTAAGTTAATTCAACGATCTCTTTCTTTTTTATAGCATTCCGTTACATCTGTTTCATTTCTAAACATAATAAACATAGCGTTTTTATAAAAATATATCTTTAATCACAAAAAAGCAAACGCACAATTTTCGCTCTAAACTTTACCTACTTTACAAGAAGACGTTGCATGCTCTTTTATTCATTAGCAAAAACTTTAATTTGCATAACGATGACAAACAAAATATGAAATATCACTCATTATGTAGAATCATTTATAGAATATCGTAGAGTAATTCATATCTGTATTTGAACAGATATATATTTGGTTAATATTAAAGTATACAGATTACTTCGTTGACAATAAAATCTTTGTCGCTATACAAATTGAATAGACTTTATATCGTTTTGCTGTGTTACGATGAATTTTTTGGTACAATTAGTACCAACAGCAACATTAGCAACATAGCAATATAACATCGAAATATCGCTTTCGCAATTGATGTTGCGGCAAAAATGAAAAAACTGCAAACACAACATATAAGTTATTGTGACGAATGGTAAATAGTAAAGAGTAGAAAAAAAAATAGAATTAAATTCTATCATAATTTGAATGAGTGAGAAGAACATATTGCTCTATTAATATATGCATATATTTGTAAGATACAAATATATACATATGTATATATATGTATGTATGTATATTTATAAAATATATACATATATATTTTTAGTAGCCTTTAAGAGAAAATAGTATACTCATTAATAGTTGCTTAATCTGCCCTTTAATATATAAATCGATAGAGCAAAGTTTAAGCATTTAAAATAAAATGAAGACTAATCTAAAACGCATGTTTTCTTCCTTAATCATAAAACCATTTAAAAATTCGTAGTGCTCCTGAAACAATTTGTAAATACGCTGCATACAATTAAGTTTACTCTAAAGAAGTGTGCGAGCCCATAGTTACGTAATAAGAAGAATAAAATGTAATTTTTGGGCTTCTCAGACATACATCTGTCTACTGTCATCAGGATCAATTATGTATCCCTTAGATTCTCAGCATTGTTTATATAAAAACGTAGACTTTATTTCTCTTTGTCAAGTTGTTACATAATAATGAAAACACTAATCAGTAAACTTTTGAGTTGAACATTAATAAATCATTTGTAAGCATTAATAGATGAGTACTCATTTGGGTTCGTCTTTTGTTTAATTCAATTAATCTAATTAATAATTATGAGAGCTGTATTTATAATGATATTTATAATGATTTAATAGTAGAAATGGAAAATCATAACACTGTTTATTATTTATTATTTAAATCATACAAGCTAATCGTATTGAAATAACATGTTTATACAGGATGTCATTAATTAATATACTAAGATAACATGAAAATGGCTGGATTTACAAAAAACTGTTGGGAAGTTGCATGATCCAAAATGAGACAAATAATGGTAAAATTGATTTTTCAAAAAATCGATTTTTTAAAGCCACAAAGATCATTTTTTTAAATGAAATGATATGATTTTTTTACATAATATAATTCCTTTAGTCATTCTGCATATAAAAATAATCTCATAAACTATTGATTTTTCGATAATTCTATCTTACTTTTATATACAGAATAATTAGAGAAACTATATTATGTAAAAAAACATACCATTTCATTTAAAAAATTGGCGATGATATTTATGTGACCTTGAAAAATCAATTTTTTCAAAAATTGATTTTATCATTATTTATATTCAGACTGTGCAACATTTATTTTAAATACTTTTTGTAAATCTATTTCTTAACATTTTCATATATTTATTTCAATATATTAATTAAAATGGGTATATGATATCCTATATAGGATAACGTAACTTAATTTATATATGAATGTAATCAACTGAAATGCTGCAATATCTTAAGGGGAAGCGATTTATGTTGCAATAAAAAATTAGCACGACAAAATAATAATAATTTGTAATTAAATTTGAATTGTGCTTTTACAAAATTAAAATTGCGTGCAACGCTTTTTACGATTTTAATAATTTTTTTACAAAATATGCATGTAACTCAAAAATACCGAGTCAATAATTATTATTACACTCGTTAAAGCTACTAACTAGCAACAAGAAAATCTAACTTTGAAAATTATTTTTGCAAAATAGTATTATTACGTCATGCGATTTGAAGAGAGAGAAATTATGGCAAAAATCGAAATATTTCTGCATTTGATTACAAATGTATTCATCATTCAAGCACCGTCATATCCATATCATTTTATATACAAGTTAGAAGTTACATAAACAAGTAGTTAAACTGCAATAAAAGTAATCCTCTTATTTAGTATTCTAAAGGCCATGTCATCTCACACACTTAGATCATCTTTAAAATTTTTACGGTACTGTAAACATACATCGCAATTTCAAAATCTCCTTCCTTTCTCTCTTTCTTTCATTACGCGATCACAAGATTCTGTCTGATCTACAACTATTTTATATCAAAAAATAAGAGAAGAGAGACACTTCCTAAATTGATGAATCTGTAATCTTTTATAACTAGATTAAAGATCATGTTGTCATTTGCTTTTGATATACGAATCGATAGAGAATTTAATTTTCATACTTAATGTATAATACAAAACATTATAAAAAGACTACTACAGTTCTGCTGCAGGTAACTAACTTATGCAATTGTTTACTCTTGTCTCTGTATTATATCTTAACAGTGTGGTGTAAATGATTATCTGTCATTATTTCCAAAATATAAGTCATTTTTACACTGATAGTAAGTTTTTTCTTTTTCTAACGTTATTGATTTCATTTACAACAATACATAATGTATGAATAATAATGTAGATATATCTGCTTTTCAATATATAAACAAAAGGAAAAACACATCCCGTCTTATTTTTCACAAATATCACCATGTAATAATATTCATATATATATAATTGCAAAGTATACACAAAACTAAATTTTAAAAGATACATTTAGCAGCATAAAAGCTGCTAATGTAAATGCTAATGCATCCTACACCTATGATAAAACATATTATTGAAAAAATTTCATGAAAGAATATAGGAAAATGCTTTGTTAACGCATGTAAAATCACTGTATTTCTACATAGGATCCTCACATAAAAAAACTGATACCTACTATAGCCAAAATATAATTTAAATATTAATACAATGATATGATTAATAGAATGATATATAAATACCAGTAGAACTATAGTTTTAAATACATTAAAAATGTAAATACATTAATTTAAAAAAGTATGAAATATAGCAAACAGGAAGATAGGATGTGCAGTTTAATACAAGATAAGGCATTAGAAATTGCCATTTTCACTTACTTCATTGTATACTCTAAAGAAATGGATCAATATATGTTTTTAATCATTGTAATCGAAGTACATTATGATAATTTCAAATGTCTTACATTGAACATAAGATACCAATTTTACACAAAGTAGAAATCAAAATATACTATAATTTAAAAATAGCCATTTCAAAAAAATTATTGGCATGCAAATCTATCTGACATTCATTTTTTCTGCTATTGTAATGGCTTTATCATGCTTTCAATTATGAACTTAAACTGATTAATGATTATAAAATATAAAATAAAAGATAATATTATATACGTATACAAGAAATGTCATTGTGCATCAGGATGTTCACATATTTCTAGTTATATATATATATATATTTTTTTTCTTTTTCTTTTATATTCCGCATTAAATATACTTAATCTACTTTGTAAAATAATGGCATCTATTTAGAAATATCATACATAATGGATGTTCAATAACATTAGTAATTATATTAAAATATTTGTCTGTATGTATCATTTTTTTAGCATAATTTATTTTTCGCACGTTAAAAAAAAGACGAACCTTAAAAAAATCAAGAGTAACTTGTGTAACATTAGACTATCGTAAAGGATTGGCATCAGTCAACAAGCACGCTAGCGCTGTATACCTTTCTAGTTTTAAACTGGAAATCCGGTTCAGATGTTTATTGAGCGTATTTGCAGTAATTGGTTGACAAGGTGCTACACAGGGTGGCGAGTCACCAATTAGCTCAACTATTGTCACTACAAAAGTTGACCATTCAGAAGGCAGGGAATCATCTGTATCACACAATTGTTCAACTTGCTCCAACATTGCTGCTATTGCAGACACACCAAACTGAAAAAATAAATAATTATGGGGTTTTATGAACATATATTTCCTATATATACATAGAATTTATTGAGATTCATAATTATTATATATAACAATTAAATAACCTTATTCAGAAGAGCAAAAGTTAAACTATTATTTTTAACAGGATGATTAGTAGCCGAGTCGGATAATGCTCTTGCTAATCGCAATATGGTATCAAAATCTTTCACAGCATCAAGCCATCTTCGAAATTCGGAATAAAAATCTGTTAATATATGACAATCTCTACGGCCTATTACGGCTAATCCCTTAAATATCGCAGTCCACAATTCTCTTAACTGCTTATTATATTCTGTCACATTCAGGTGAGGTAAAAAACGCAGTAATAAAGCCTATAACATATAAATAAATAAATATATATATATATATATATATATAATATTGAGAATGATTAACTTCAAATCTCATTTCTTCTATCAAATTACCTTTCCTTTTCGAATACTTAGCATACTAGCTAATTTATCATCTTGTATTAATTGTTGCATACATGTTAAAATTATGTTTATTAACTCCGGTTCAGTTTTAATCGTATTTGCTTCAGATTCTCCTTCCTGTTGCTGTTGTGGTTCCGGAATTGAAGCAAGAGGATTACTTAGATCTTCGAGTTTGAATTGAAGTGTAAACAACTAAAGAATAACATTTCATTAATAAAGAATATACATTACGGAATTATTTATTTTATTAATTGTATTAAAGTATGATAGTACTCTCTCAATTTCAAGAAGCAATTGTCGTGTTTTTTTAGTGTCCTTCTGTTGGGACTGAGGAGTAGATTGGGTGTCGCTATTTGATACGACATCCATATCAATAAGTTTACGTGGTGCTGTCACACTGCTGCAATGAAGTTTGCCTAATGAGTTCTCAAATTGAGCTGGTGTATATGCTGATCTTGAAGTGGCTTGAGGTGGCTCCCAATCTCTAAGAAAATAATCGAGTAAAAAAATTAAAGATAAGTAAGATAGTAAATAATATGTAAATAAATAAATTTTAAGAAATAAATAACCAATTTGTGTGTAAAATAAATAAATTTTATATTTTCAGTTCATTTGATATTATCATTGCTTATCATAACTATTCTCTTAAATCATCAAATTCTAAATTATAATAAAAAAAGTAACGTTATTTCATGTTTAGTACAAAATATTAATTTGCGCTATATTATCACAAAAAATGTAGATCCGCACACATAAAAATACATAAAAATGTAAAATACTATTATAAGTTATTGTAGGAAAGTTTTCAAAATAAAGAACATACCTATGATCTCTGTGATGTCCATTGTTATTATGATGTTTCTTATCTTTTTGTTCTTGATTTGCATGTTGTTTGTTCCGCTTATCACAAAATACAACATAGTAATGGTCATCAACATATGGTTGAATTGTATTAAGTTGTAATAATTGAATATTGATTAACCATTGTTTCTCATGAGGTTTTATAGCAAGTTTTCCTGAGTGTTCGTATTCTCCCGAAGCATTGCCGTTAATGTTGTGAGAATGTTGATGATGATAAGGTCTTTGATTATTTCTGTCATGATTACGGTGAGGATATTGATTATTTTTAAAAAATGGTTGATGTCCGGCTTGTTGTTCACTATGGTAGTAAGATCTGTTCTGGTTTCTTTGATTTCCTAAATGTGAATAAGAATGTTGATGTTGTTGATGATTGGTTTGGTTATTAGGAAATGTAGACATCATGTGATCTGGCCGAAGAAATTGTGGACCTCCTAAATTAGGATGTAGTTGCTGAAATGTAATACAAAATGCATTAATAATATAAAAATATTTTATTAATCGTAATCATAATATATAATCTGTAAAAGCAACTTACAGGAGGAAAACCATAGGAGCCATGAAGAGCTTGCCTTGGAACTGGTTGTGGCATTAAATGTGACATTAAATGCGGTGGAGAAGGATATCGTAACACTGTACCAGCTTGATCTAATAAATGGAAAAGGATAATCAATATTAATATGAAGAAATATTTAAACAGAGTTAATTTCAAAATTTTATTCTTTAATTATAATCAAATGTAATTTTTTATATTAATGCAGATAATTATAACCACAGCTATATTTTATATTAATTATAACAAATAAGATTAGACACATATAAGTAAGAAATATAAAATACATGATTTTGATAATTGAGCAATAGATTTTAGAATAATGTAACTTAAATAATTAAAAATATCAAAAAAATTCAAAGATATTTGCTGAGTTCTTATCAATTCATTTTATTATGCAAATACATATACAAATCTGCATGTACCATGATACAATATTTAAATAATAATAAACATTATACTTACTAATTAAACCTAATATTTTAGGATGTTGCATCAACTGAGGATGTGGTGTTCTTATATTGGGTAAAACTATAGGATGTGCCCCAGGTAGACCTAGTCCTGGTGGAAAACGTGGTGGAGGTAGGCCATTGACTTGAAGTTTCTCATTTAAGGAGAGAGCCTCAAAGAGAAGCGAACCCTCAGAATTTTTCTTCTGTTGTTGTTGCGTTTGTGGTTTGCTGAGACCCGGTGGTGGCCTATTTGCAATAAGTCCTCTTTCTAATTCTTCCACTGTACAGGCATTTGGTAAAGATAATCGTGGCTGAGCTTTCGGAAGAGATAAATTCAAAGGGCTACCCCATACACCAGGTCGGGGAACTATTCCTTCCTTATCTAATACCAAATGTGATAAATTATCTTCGATATTTATGTTAGAAGTAGTCTGTAAGAAATATAAAGCACATATAAAGCATAGAACATAACATGTAGAATTATTTGTTCAAAAATTCAGATAATAATAATAGCATAAAACAAAATAAGGAAAAGTATGCTTTTAATTAAATATATCAATTAAAATTATTCGCCAAGTTACGCTTATATAATAACTCATTGAATCAATCAAATCATTGCTATTTCTTTTCAGAATTCATGAACAAAGATATCTGTAAAATCATAGATGTTTGTTCATATGTTGGCTATTTTTGTTAAATAAAGAACCATTTTCATTAATTGTCTTCTTCAAATTAATTAATCAAAGATTATCATTGTATAATACATTTGATCAGTTTCATGAGTCACTGTGTCAATACTATGTTTTAATTTAAAAAAATTTCAAATTATACAATACAATTAATCCCACCATATGTCAGGTTTGAAATAAAGAGCATACATTTAAGAGAACATTTGTCAATACATTAAATATTTTCATTAATTTATTACAGGTATACATATACAAATTTTTTTTAAGATAATATTAAGTTACAACAATTGCTGGCATGTTTCTATGGAACTTAAAATAATACAACTTAAATACTCTAAATGTATTATTCCTATATAATGTAACAATAATACTAAGTGATGCTTTTGCATTCTTCTAATATATAAATCATTCATATTTCATTATTTCTCTGCCAATTTATCAAAATAAATCTAACTTGTGATTGTAAACAACCTACTTTTGTGATTTTCATATTCTGAGGCCTCAAAGATTTGTGAAAAATAATTAAAGAAATAATAATAATAATAATAATAATTTATCCAACACAATTTATCTAATATCTCTTGAATAACAACATACCTTTTTTGTTGCACTCTGATTATGAGGACGATTTGATTCAGTAATTTCGGCAAGTTTCTCATGATCTTCTTCCCAATCACCGATAGTAGCGTCGGGACCAAATGTTTCATCGTTCAGTGCATCATACTCTTCTTCTTCAAGTTCATCTTCCTCCAGTGGACAATCCAGACCATCCTCTAGATTGTTCTCCTAATTCACATCAAAGAAGCAATTATTACTGGAAACGCGAAAGTATCAACATAACCCAACATAAAACAGACAATGAAAGAAACCATAGTAAAAATCTTTGAGAAAAAAAAAAAGAAATTGTACAAGTCATTACAAAAGTTATAGCCATGTTTTGTAGACGACGATACTTCCGACACGTTAGACTCAAGTAGATAAAACTTTGATTGAAGATACGCGCAAATTTGTCGACAAGCTCGATCGGGATCCGCTCGATGTTAATGACCCTTAGGACGAGGAAAACAGAAATGGGAGGTTAGACCGACGTAACCCTATAACCCGCTTGGGAAAAACGATTTCATCGTTTTCTGGAAGGGGGAATTCGATAAGTTATTATCGATAAGTGCAATCGACGGCAAATGCGTAAAACGCGTCGTTTCAGATCGAGGCTACCGAGTGTTGGCGGAAAAAACAAAACTTTTGCCTCTACAGGTATGGACGTGCCGCGACGCGACTGTTTATCGAGGAAGGGTTTCGCGATCCCGTTCCACCCGTTGAGATTCGCACGAATCGGGGAAACCGCGCGTGATCGAACGACACGATTTCTATACTTACTCCGAGCGTGGTATCGAAACCGAAAAAAGTGTCTGCCATTTGTGAAAATAAAATCTGCAAAATGACATGTTCCAATTAAACGTCAAGTGTAGAAACGCRAGGCATCAGCTGCCATGGCGGCCATGCCGTAACTCGCGGCTAATGTCAGTCGAGAGGGCAGATGCGCAACGAACGAAATGCGCGGTGGGTAGAACTTAAGGCCCAAACACACACTTTCCGTAAGACGTAACAGTAAGATTTCGACCAATTGTGTTGCTTGATTTAATTATGGACGGTTGAATCGAACAACGCGATTGGTCGAAATCTTACTGTTACGTCTTACGGAAAGTGTGTGTTTGGGCCATTATGCCCACTCTACAATGACCGTAACATAAGGCCGTAAGATTGCAAGGTGCTAGGCTGGGCCAATCACAGGGCTCAGCGGGCTCTTACAACCCCATCTTACAGCTTTACGACCTTATGTTACGACCATTGTAGAGTAGACTTAAGTCTACTCTACAATGGCCGTAACATAAGGTCGTAAAGCTGTAAGATGGGGTTGTAAGAGCCTGTGATTGGCTCAGCCTAGTACCTTACAATCTTACGGCCTTATGTTACGGTCATTGTAGAGTAGGCATTAAGGCGATGTCTACAATGAGATTTTAAGTCTTAAGTCGTAAGAAATTGACCAATCACAATCGAATATGAAGAGAATAATCGACTATGATTGGTCAATTTCTTGCGACTTAAGACAAATTTTCATTTTGTAGACATCGCCTAAGATGTGATTATAAGCTTCGGTTTACGATAGATGTAGTAAGCTTCAAGTCTTAAGAAATTGACCAATCATAGTCGATTCCTCTTCAAATTCAAGGGTGATTGGTTAATTTCTTAAGGCTCAAGACTTACTACATCTATTGTAGATTGGGGCTAAGGGCGCGCTGAATTCAAAGAGCCAGTCGTAAGCCTCAGTCGGACTCTCACAACCGCATCTTATAGCATCTTACGATCGTTGTAGAATAGATTTGCGATGTTAGAAATCGGTTTGAAATCTCGGACAGAGAACGAATTGACCAATTGTATTTTCACAATTCGATCTGTTGATACGATTGATTACTAGAGACGACTAAAAAAATTCGGGGCGAACATTAAGCTTTGTGTCCACGAAATTGATTCGAGATCTCGGATGAAAAGAAGCTGCCTCTCCATGCGGCGTAATTGCATAAGCATAACTTGCATCATTTCAGCTATTATACGCAAGATTGTGAGATTTCTAACTTTGCCGAGAGAGATGTATCGTTTGATTACTTCGAAAGTGCAGGAGATAGAAAATTTTGCAGAAAATTCTAGATGTGAACTGTGTTTAACCCTCAACGATCTTTCCAAGATCCACGGAACTTAAAAAAAAAATTTAGGCTGAATTGTTTATAATTTAATTTCACTTTACATTTTTTTCTCTCTAAAATTACAATTTCACTTTACGTTTTTTTCTCTAAAATTACTCTCTTTAAACTTCAGAATATACTTTTTTTTTTAAACCTAGTATGCACTAATTTTTTTCTCAACTACATAATCTGTAGAATAAGTTCTTAAAATTTTATTAAAAAATATGAAAAAGTTATGATTTTTTTAAAGTAAAAAAAGTCATTTTTTACGTTAATTTTTTTAGCTATATTAATTTTAAAATTCAAATAAATCATTGGATTATATTTTAAGATGTTGAAAAATAATTTTTTCAGCTTATAATAATCAATACTGAAAGTGGTAACCGTTTAAAACACGTTAGGATCCAATGGACTCCGTGTGATCGTCATGGAATTCTGCTGATGTGTGATCGTAGAAAGTTAAAACTGTCAAACGCAACACGAATCAATAACTGAAAAGAACCTTTATGCCATTTTATAATAATAAAAAAAAGCAATTTTTTTATATCCTCTCTCTCTGTGTGTGTTTTGCTTCGATTATTATTTTATATAATAAAATCATGCAGATTCGTTGGGAAAAAGAGGAAGTAATATTCAACACTCTAGATCGAGGCGTGCACTTTTTATTGCCATTAAATCTTTTTGTATCGTACTACTTTCCTTTGGCTTTCTTATTTTCCACATTATGATTCCTTAATTATCTAATCGCATGCGGATACCAACGCGTTAAAATAAACGAAATCTGTCGCGTGTTTCTTAAACACTACTCGTCGCATGACAGTCCTCAAGTGTTGCTAGGCTGCTGGCCCTCAACGACGCCAGGCTCAAGGAACTATGATTTAGAGTATTCATGCCATGAGGATCTTCGCAATGCAGGTACAGCCGTGAACTGACAGACTTGTGGCAATCTGGGCATAAACGTTTCTTCTTCTTGTCACGTCTCTTCAAGATGTCGTATGCGCATCTGCCAAATGTATGTTGCACGAAAAACATAAGGACAGGAGAAATATTCTTTCAAAAGAATTGGCAATAGAATTTTACACAACATTATACTTGATTCTAATGTTATACTTAATTCTTGCCTTAGTTCATCCGTTTCTTAACAGAAAAGTAGTCCCGAAGTTTTTCCGCGTGTCTTACCGAGCGTGTAATATGTGAGAGCAAGGTAATGCTTCCAGGGAATCAGCTTCTAGACCGAAAGGTTCATTGCAGCTTCCGCATCGTAACTCCAAATCTTCTTCCATGGCAGTCGCCAATCTCTCATGATGTCCTTTTTGTTCCTCGTCTCCCAAAGATCCATAAATTTTTGACAATCTGGACCTGACTGTTCGCACCAGAAGCTGTAAACAATCAGATTTTCTTATTTTGAACGTATATTTTTGCAGAGAATTATGTACGTCTGTAAAATTATTATAATGACATTTTTCAGTGGCATTAGATTGTTATTAGAGATATCTTTGTCGCTTTTCTTTTTTCCTTTTGAGCAAGAATTAAAAGTTTCTTTGAATTTAATTATACTTCGATTAATAAGGAATAAATATTAAATTTTCGAAATCAAAATTAGGACACTATACTTTAGATAAAGAATACATTTATATTGTGTCTGCATGATATATACGTTTTATATTTTATTTGTATCTATTGTGCGTTACGTTTAATATCTAGTCCTAATTTTTATTTCTAAAATTTAATATTTATTCTTGTTCCTAATATTTTATCCATTGTGCGCAGGGTGGCAACCCTTGGTACATTGGCTGCGTTCAGCAGAAAAAGCAACTTAGTAAGCGCTTTGTGCTAATTGGATTATACTTTTAGATCTAAATTGAGATAAGACTATTCCTCTAGATCTAAAAATATAATCCAGCGCAAAGCGCTTACTAAGCTGCTTTCTCTGCTGAACGCAGCCATTGATATGCAGAAAAGACACGATACGTTAATAAATATAAATAGCAAAATATTTTATTGTCTTAATTCGCTAAAAATCTTTATTGAATCTTGTTAGGTAGTACCAATATGAATATTACATATTTTACATTATTTTTTGCGTGTGCGCGTGTACAGCGTCAAAATGGATAACTAACTCCATTGATTTGTAGACACAAATAGCGCAAAATTTGATATGCGGTGGTGTAAATGTGATAATATATACATATGGAATACTCGTGCGACGTACTACCAGCGATATTACCGAGCTCTTTTGATATTTCATTGGAACTGATAGTCTTTTTATTGTTAGATAATGGATAAATAAAACATGTAAAACATCCTCAAACGTAATTTTTTCAATTATCGATGCTCTTGTATTTAAAAGTTATCAATTTAAATCTTATTTTAAATAATCTACAATTTTATTTTCATATATGTTAGAATCATTTTCAATTATAATGTCACAACATTGGTAAGAGATAAGAAATGAAATTTTGTTTATTAAAATAAAATTTTATAGCAAGAGTTGACCTGGTTTATACCCCATATCCTAATTCTAAGTCGATTTCTAAAATAAATGAAATTAACTTTCCCTTCAGTACATACATTCGACTCTTTACAAGTTAGCGAACAAGAAACTATACACTGCATTTATTTTGAATTCCATTGATCTCCAAAGTCTAAAGAAAAGGAAACTCCCAAGTTTTCATATCTGATAGAAGGGAGGGAATTTCACAGTACATCGTTCTTCTTCGATTCTTTTTCTCTTCCCCTCTATGTCTTTATTTTTCTCTTTGTTTCTGTGAAATGGAACGAATGACATGTATCAATCCGCGATCTGTATTGGCAGTTTACCTTGGCGCCAACTGATCCCGCCACTTCCAAGAGCCTAGTATTGAATTCGAGGGGTCTGCAATTGCATATCTTGTGCTGAAGCCTGAGAGCTTCCAGGCATCTCGCCGCGCCGTCCATCGCTTCCATTTGACACAGTCGATCGCCGGTTGCGGCCGCCGAGCCCATCGCGCTCTCGTACTGTCGGAACGCTTTCTGTAAAACATCCATCTTTATTTCACCGATGTTATCGCTCTGACAAGCGAACCGGCGTACGCGATGCGTGAACTAAAGGCTAATTATATATGCATCGCAATCGCCAACTAAAAGATAGATTAAATTCAACAGGCGGTTTCTATCGCTCAAAAGCGCAATCGTATATGGCATTCACGCAAGCGGCAAATAAAGCAAACATTGCTATCATGCTTTATAATGATATATCACTTTATTATATATGTAAATGGCTTAATATATGACGTACTTAATACATCATAACAACGTAATAATTTAATAAATTATGATATTTGATAAATAACACGACAATTTGATAAATTACTAAACTGATCAGATATTCTTTGATTTTTCGGGATGTATTTTTAAAATTTATTTATTTTTTAATTAAACGTATTATATTACATTAAATGTATATAATTTTAAAATTGTAGATTGTTTCTACTTTTCTCTGGTTTATGATTTTCATGTGTTCTATTTTTTTTATTATTGTTATATAATAATACCCCCCGACCGGGTTCCCATCTTGTAGTAGTCTCGGCGCGGGGGCCCGCGGGTCGCGGGGACCCCGGGGGCGCGTGGTCTGAACGCCCCGCGGAAAGCGAATCACGGAGCACCCTGACGCCGAAACAGGCCCAGGTACGAGTTCCGCCGCCGCGACGGGGCACCCATTGACCACAGAGCGTACGCTGGGAGTTTTCCGGGGGCTTCGG
>JANQDE010000950.1:6720-28507 GCA_037157785.1 Cephalotes varians | reverse complement strand
TGTGTTTGGATACTTGACATTGTTAATGGAACCGATTTGAACGTTGAACGTGCACACTGAGGATGACTTAAAGGTAAGAAACGTTTGTAATTATACTGAATAAATCTTATTAGTTACTGCGCACCGTCAACAGYGTRTTATAGCTCTCATTARCCCTTCCAYGWTTTTATAATTTTTRATATATCGAGAGCTCGGGATATTGACTATTTAACATACACGTAATTTCTTTGTTAAATTAATAGACTTTCAATTTATTAAATTATCTAAATTGATTGTTATTATCTAATTAATAGAATTTTATTTAATTAGATTATCTAATTAATAGAATTTTACTTAATTAGATTATCTAAATTAATTGTTAATTAATTAAGTAATTAAATAGATTCCCCCTCCCCGTGTGACGTCATACCCCCTCGCCACGGAGTACCCCCCTTCCCCGCACCCCCCTCGGAGCCTCTGAGTTAGAACCCGCCTTGCTATGCTACTAACCAGCCAAAATCGAGAAGGCATAGTCCGTGCTAATGAGCCGACACCAGGAGTGTACATAGGGAATTGCCTAGTTAAGTCCGAAAAATACATGTGCCTATAAGTGTTATTAATACGACAGACAGAGAAGTCGAGATACAGACGCCACTCATAATTCTCGAGAAAGTGGACGCGATACCGTAGCCGAGATGCACGCCGTTCAAGCAATTAAAAACTGCAAGCCGATTGTCCCTCGAGCCGAACGTATTTGACAATTATTAAGAATACAATATTTGAATTCGGAAGAAAAACAGGCTATCAAACGGATATGCGAAGATTATCAAGATATATTTCATTTAGAAGGAAAACCGTTAACAAATACAGCGACCGTGGCCCAAAATAAATACACGCGCCGACACTGCACCGGTGAACGTGAGACCGTATCGTCTTTCAGAAAAACATAAAACGGAAGTAAACCGGCAAACACAAGAAATGTTAAGAGATAAAATAATTCGAACAAGCGTAAGTCAATGAAACGCACCATTACTCCTTGTGATACTCAAGATGGCCGACGCATTCGGAAAACCGATGCTCCGAGTAGTGGTAGACTTCCGGAAGCTGAATGATCTAACAATAGGGGACTCATTTTCACTACCAAATATTACCGAAATCTTGGATCAGTTAGAAAATGCCAAATATTTCACAACGCTGGACTTGGCGTCAGGATATCACCAGATACCGAGAAATATAAACAGAAGACAACTTTTTCAACGCCCTACGGACATTATGAATTTAATCGAATGCCGTTTGAACTAAAGAATGCATCAGCAACATTCCAGCGATTGATGAATTCTGTCTTAACGGGAATGCAAGGACTTAAATGTCTAGTTTATTTGGATGACATTGTCATCTATGGAGTGAGCCTAGAAGACCACAACAAGCGACTCGAAGAAGTGACTTACAAAGACTTCGAAAAAATAATTTAAAATTGCAGCCGGACAAGTGCGAATTTCTGCGCAAAGAAACAATTTACTTACATATTATTTCAGAGAACGGGATATCTCCAGATCCTTTAAAGTTAACAGCAATAAAGGAATTTCCCACACCAAGGAAAGTCAAGGACATACAATCTTTCATAGGCTTGGCAGGATATTACAGGAAATTTATAGCTAACTTTTCGAAAATAACTAAACCGTTAACGAGATTGAAAAAATCGGAAAAATTCGAATGGACCACAGAGCAGCAAAACATATTCGAAACATTAAAAAAAACTTAATGACAGCGCCAGTGCTTAAATATCCGGACTTCACTGAAGAATTTATAGTGACTACTGATGCCTCCGCCTTTGCAATCGGAGCAGTACTGTCACAAGGAAAGGTAGGTAACGATTGACCAATTGCTTACGCCAGCAGAGTCTTATCACGGGTGGAGCAAAATTACAATACGACTGAAAAGGAATTACTAGCGATTGTATGGGCTGTAAAACATTTTAGGCCATACGTATACGGTACGAAATTTAAAATTGTAACCGATTATAAACCGTTAATTTGGTTATTTAATGTAAATGACCCCGGATCCAGACTAATCCGATGGAGGTTAAAGCTAGAAGAATATGATTACGAAATCATACATAAGGCCGGACGTGCGAACGCGAACGCCGATGCACTGAGTCACAATGTAAAGAGAGATGCTCCCAGATTAGAAGAAGAGCGGGACGTTCACGCGATAAAAGAAGACACAAAGGACACAAATATATACACGGAAGAAGAAAAAAAACAAATATTATATGAATACCACGACGCACCTATAGGAGGAACTGAGGAACTGAAAGAACTTTAAAAAGAATTCGTCTGAACCACAATTGGCTAGGAATTACCAAAGACGTCGAAAATTACGAGGCAAAATGTGAATCGTGTCAAAAGAATAAATCATCACGTAAAATAAAAGCTCCTAATAATAACGGATACGCCCTCTAAATCTTTTGAAAAATGCGCAATAGATATAGTAGGCCCGCTAACTATAATCACACAAGGAAACAAATATCTACTAACCTTTCAAGATAGTTTAACAAAGTTCAGCAAAGCGATACCAATACCGAACCAGGAAGCGAACACGATTAGTAAGGAATTCGTTACAAAAATTATACTTGAACACGGAATTCCAGAAAAAATTTTAACCGATCAAGACACAAATTTTTTAAATAAAATATTCAAAAACACGTGCAAGCTGTTAAAAATAAATAAGATACAGATGCCTATCACCTCGTAATGGCACGTTAGAGAGATCACATCGAACATTAGCAGAATATTTAAGACACTACGTGGACAAAGATCAGACGGACTGGGACGAATGGATACCGTTCGCGATGTTTACGACGCCGCATACAGCGACAGGTTACACGCCTTTTGAACTAGTGTATGGATATCGAGCCGACTTACTTATCGCATTGACGAAACCACCCAAGCCTATATATAATTACGATGACTATGCGCAAGAGTTAAAAGAGAGGCTAAGAGCGGACTAATCGACTCGCAAGGGAACATATTAAGTACGAAAAGACTAAAGCAAAAATACAATACGACAAAAAAGCTAAAGAAATTACCTTTAAGGTAGGCAACAAAGTATTAATATACGACGAGACGCTACGATGCGGACGATCTAAGAAGTTAAAATCGTTATGGATTGTACCATACACGATAATAGAGAAAAACTCAAAAGTAAACTATACCGTTAAAAAAGGTAGAAAAACTGTGCGCGTCCACGTAAACAGATTGAAGCCGTTTATCGAAGCGTAAGCGAAGCAACACGGAAGAGATACTACGCACCTTTAATTGCGAGAACGGACAATTTGCCGTAAAACCTCCATGAGGCTTGCCGGAGTGGCTCGACGGTTGTGAAGCGAACGCAATCCATGCGGCAAGCCGGCCCCGCCCAGGTCCAGGTTGAACTGGAGGTTGAATAGGCACACCTCGCCCGTGACCCGAGGAAGTAAGGTCATCATCAGACGAAGGAGACCCCCCGTGGCAACCCTTCATCATTCTGCGCCGGGAGGGCGAAGCCCTCGGAAATTTTCCGCGCAGCCGTATAACACATTACAGTCACAAGATGTCACAAATGCAACTGAATGAATATAAGGACGAAGAGAGTTCGCCACGTCTCGAGACAATCCTATTGAGAGCCTATCAAAGGAGACGGTATAAGATATCAAATATTTTATTTCAGACTAATCACCTGCTACGCCAGCATAGTTCTCACAGCGACGGATGCTTTATATGAAATTCAAGAGTTCCGAGACAATCCAGGGATGTATTTTGAAAAATTTAGACGCCTACATTACGCCAGGGAAACATGGAAACTAGTAATTAAACTAGACCACACGACCTTCACGCGAAGATATGAGCAGATAATGAAATATCTGCACCAAACTGAGGCAACTTGTAAGACAACTCAGGCGTGCGCTCGTATAGAAGCTATAACGGAGAAGGAAATGAAATATTTAAAAAATATAATGACATAAATACAAACTATCTACAGATCCCCGACTAACAGACGTAGAGGACTAGTAAACGGAATAGGCTCGATAGCAAAGCTCGTTATTCGGTACGATGGACGCAAACAATGAAAAACTAATAAATGAACAAATACACCTACTACAAAATAAACTGACGTTACAGCACGCGATACAGAATCAAATAACTGTACTAAACATGACGATTGCGCATATAGAAAACATAGAAACTATAATTGATCGAAACAAAAAATTATTACAAAGGCAAATAATAAGATATTTAGACCGAGAGGAAATAAATGAACATTGTATAGTACTTATAGCAGTTATAACGGATCTAATATGCGACGCGGAAAATATAATAGAATATCTCACATATATCCAAAAAAGATCTATGCATCCTAAGTTAATGCCCATCGACGAAATAATCGCGCAACTAAAAGAGGCGACACAGCAATTACCGCAGGGATTATATTTCCCTTTTAAAGTTCACGCCGAGGACTGGCTAGCTATCGAAAAGCATACCAAGATAACCGCGTTCTGCGACAAAACAAACATATACACAATATTACGTTTTCCGTTAATTGCGCAGCCTACCTACGATCTTGTTAATGTAATCGCGTTACTAATACACGATTATGACATACACTGATAATGTATTTATCGCGACGGAAATAAATAATAACTTAATCGCGATCGACGGAGATAAGCTAACATATCTCAAGTTAACACAAAGTGACTTAGATAAATGCGTAATGGATAACTCACAATATGTATGCACGCACTCGATGCCAATATACCGTGTGCACCATGCGAGACGCAAATGTACATACAACGACAACAGTATAACTGTAATAAAAAACATATAATATCAAACGAATTCTGGATTGAATGAACCAAGCACACACTTGATTGTATCAATCGCCGCCGAACAACACATAGTCATTGAATGCGAACGGACAACACAAACATGAAAAAATAATAAAAAATACTGGCAAAATAATATTAAAGGGTAAATGCAGACTGACAACACCCGACGTTACAATACAGTCTAGAGAAATGGTCTTTTAAACGGAGACAGAAACATACCTGCTTGAAGCAATCATGACGCTTCTATGCGACTAAGAACCACTGACAAACAATAAGACGCTAGACAGTATATTACAACACCGAGCAGAATTAGGAGAACTAAAAACAAAACTAGAAAAAACAGTAATATAGAAAACAGTGAACAGGAATTTTTTACAAAAAACCAGTTTGTTTCACCCTTGTCGAACGGCTGAGGTTCGGCCAGCGGGGTTCGGCCACTATTAGTAGGCCGGTCAACTGGTGTTGAGGGGAAGGGGAGAGAGTGAGGAGTGAAAATAAGATGAACGAAACGAGCGAAAGCGGTCTCGCCGTCGCCCCGTTTATTGCAGGCTGCCGGGTAATTAACCCGGCTACAACTTCCGTAAACTACGGATCAATGCACGTTATTCTGACTGCGGGTCAGAYCGCGGTTCACAYCGTACTGGCCCGTGCGATCGGCATCCAGACTTAGCGCCGTGGTTGGAAAAGTAGTATTGACTCGTCACATTGATCGCACGTGTACAAATAATGATCCGGCTCCCGCACCCCCGGAACCCCGTCCGGCTCAGGTATGCGAACCGGCGAAGCGGGGCGGGACCGGGAACGCGTGAACCAAGGGAAACATCCCGGGCTCCGACGAACGTGTACGATGTTGAAACACAGTTTATATATCCAATGGCATCAAGTGACATAATTATGATAATTGTAACATTCATTGTAGCGCATATAATCATACAGCGAAAAAATAAAAGTAAAAACGTAAGACGACCAATTGTAATGATAGAAGATAACTCCGACGAATTGTATAGACGAATTGTATAGATCGAGGCCAATATTAAAACGCAGTCAGAGCACGCAATATTAATTAGGATATAAACGATTATATTATATTATTGTAAACGGGAAATCTTGTAAAGAAAATAAGTAATATTGTAAAAATAAGAAAACTTTGTAAACTCCGTTTTTCTTTAATAACAGGGGAGAGGTGTTATAGCACGAAAGGCTATATAAGTATTAAATATTAAATATTAAAGTAAGTGAATCGCATGGCAACCGAAATGTCCATGTAGCAAGAATTAGCGACTGCGCGAAGGCCACTGTGAAAGCGGAAGATTTTTGTAAGACGATCCTTACGAAGGCGATTGCGAAAATGCAAGCTAAAATTTCAATTATAAAGTCTTCGCTTGCACTTGGACTTTGAACTGACACCCTTGCAATAAACCTCCGATTTCCTTAATCAGCACCGGGATGATGACCGCCCGGGCCAATCAATCACCCAAAATATAGGGTTTAAAAGGAAGAACCGCTAACGCGAGGCGGGTCCAAAATCAGAAATACACGCGTCACGTAAGGCCGTCGCCAAGTTTCACGCAAGTACGCGAGCACACGAGTGACCATCTCCACTGTTATACGCTATCTCCAAAATTCGAGACGCTCGATATCATTACGCCATTGCCGCGACAGGCCGGTGAAGTGCAAGTAATATCGAGTTACGTGAAGCGGAATAATCAAACGATGACTGTTATGTTGTAATATAATTTTATTAAATAAACTATGGAAATAAATAAAACTACGACGATCCTCTGGTCTTTGGGTTCCAACCTTTAATCCGGCCAGAATTCTCAAAAGAAATCCTGTGCCTCACACAGAGGCACAACAAAAGTATGCAAAGTTTAACGCAACAAAGATATCGGCAGAGGTATATTTAGAAGAAAATATAAATAATATTGTAGAAATAATAAAATTATATGTATATGATGCTCCAATTAAACAATCCATTAAAACGTACTATCCAGCAAAATTAAATTTTGATATTCCGAAAGAAGAAGAAAATATAATGGAATGGATGCATTTAGAACCTTCGATAAATAAAAAAGTTGATGCGTGTCACGCGGCATATATTACTAATGAAACGATAAATATAAAAAGTGCAAGCGAGAAAAAAGAATGTAATATAACAATAAATCTTTTAAAACGAGAAAACGTTCGTTTGCGTAAACTAATAAAAAATTTAAAATTTCGTTTACACGCTCGAAAAGTATGTAGAAAAGCAACAAATAAAAAGAGCAAAAAAAGAATAATACAAAATTTGATAGAAGACCAAAATTTACTTCCTGTGGCTAAAGCAATGATAAATTTGCAACTTCATACACCAAAAGCACTATATACCCAAGAAGAAAAGAATCTTTCACTGCAATTATTTTATTATTTAGCTGCGTTACGTCGCTTACGACAGGCAGGTTGCATATTTCCTAGAGTAGGGCCGGTTTTGAATCAGGTCCTCCGAGGGGAGGTGCGGGGCGGAGGAGGGGTATTCCATGGCGAGGGGGAGGGGGTATGACGTCGCGGGGAAGGAGGGTATTTCTGGACGAGGGAGCATGACGCAACGCGGGGGCGAGGGGATTATGATTCTGTGATGTTTATATGAACATGTAGAATGTTGACAGATCGCTGATAAATATTATAAACAAACTGGCTGTTAAAAACGAGCGCCGATAAATATTACAAACAAACCGCGACGGCGGATTCATTTCAAGGTGGTAAAATTACATTGCTGTGATAGAGCGCTGATAAATATTATAAACAAAACGCGTCGCGACACGTTTGCGCGGCGAGCCTGTCTTCTTTTCGAGGAGATAAAAATTTCGGGGATGGGGGGTATTTCTAGGAAGAGCTGGGAGGATGGTGTCTAAGGATGCTTACACATAGGATGCTCGCCGATAAATATTATAAACAAAACATGTCGCGACACGTTTGCACGGCGAATCCTTTCGAGGCGCGATGAAATTTGGGGGCGGAGGAAATTCTAGGAAGAGCCGGCTAACATTATAGATAATATCGTTTCGTATATCTGACTGCACAATATGAAACTGGCCGTCAAACGGCAATCTAAGGATATTGTAAACAAAATGATTGGCTGCTACACGAGTCGATAAATATCGTAAGCAAAACGTGTCGCGGCGGCGGCGAGCCTTTCAAGGCGCGATAAAATTTGGAGAGGAAGATTTTCTAAGAAGAGCCGGCTAATAAATGGTATCGTTTCGTATATCCGGCTGCACAATATAAAATGGACGCTGACTGTCAAAGATCGGCGATAACCGTTTCAGTATCCTCCAGAGTAAAGCGAGCAGTAGGTGCGTTGGACATTTAAGTGAATGAAGCTGTAAGAATAAAGTGAATAATGGTTGACAATATAAACGATGAGAACTTTGTGAATATTGTGGATGAAGTTTTAGAAGAAATGGAAGTAGACGATCTTATTGAAGAAATTGGTGATGAATCGGATGAATCGGATGAAGATCATGTGTTATCTGCTGACAGTGACTGTATAAGCGATTGTAGCGATGACTTTGCGGAAATTAGTCGGAAAGTTGTAACAAATTCGCGTTAAACAGAGATACGAAACATTGCGCCATATATTTCTATTAATCCACGGGTGATGCTTTGGCAATGTGCGCGTCATGTATGATCAATTTGGTAGGTGCAGAATTAGGAGAAACACTCCACACGAAGACATGTAATTGATACTCATGATGCGATAGACGGTAAATATTGTTCGAATTGCAGAAATCCACTATTTTTTATTTTTCCATGCAATATGTGCCCAATGTGTACACAGTAAGAAAATTGCTGTGAACATGGAATGGATTGAAGACGATGTCTCTGTCTTTGAGAAGACAGAAATTCAGCCAGAAGAATCAGCCACGGAATCGCGACTAATATCACCAGTTCAGTTTTTACGCTATCGAGAACTTGGTATATGTGGAACTAATGAACGTAATATTAGACAAAATGTCGATATTCGTGAAAATGTTGATGCTTGGTCACGCCGTTTGAGACATAAATTGTACAATGGACTACTGAATAAACTTTATAATGATAATTGGTCATCTGTGAGCAATGATGTTGCTGAATTTATATATAGAGGACTGTGGGTGACATGGGAAAGAAATCAAAATCTATATTATTTGCGCGGGATCAATTCTTTCGAAGATTATGTGCATATTAGAAAAATTGTTGTAGCCCGGTAACTACAACTATATTAGATATTAARGTTGATATCGCAATAGCAACAAGAATTGCGATATCGAAATGCGGTCACAACTGCAAATTAGGACGAATCTTTCGAAAGGCCTTAAAAGCAAGCTTGCACATGWTRCAAGCATTTCGAAAGATTCTAAAAAGAGCAAGCACGCTAAAATCGCGAAGCATCTTCCGAAAGACTCCGTAAACGAAAGTAGCACACAGTCTTTCGAAAGATGTGCGTTTGCAAAAAACTTGCAAATGCGCGCGGCCGCTGACCGCGCGCATTTGCCTTAACGACGACCTGAAAACCAGGAATATAAGCGCCCGTGACAAGTCAGAGGGTGGAGAGAATTATAACAAGTGCCAGCTGGAGACTACGATCAATAAGCGAACACGCGAGTTTGAAAAAGGTGATTGTATTTATTAATGTATTACACTTAAATAAATCAGCGTGTACTAAGTGTGTTGGAAGTGATTTTGCCACCTTGTTAAATCACATCTGGGCATTCCTCTCGGGGTTCCAACCTCTAAGGCGGGCTATACCCAAAAAATTACCTTGTTGCACTGAGAGGCACAACAAAATTGGTGGCAGCGGTGGGATGGACAGATCGATGAAAGGATAGATTGACTCCAGAAGTCGACGAAGTTCACCGCCAGAGGAAAAGCCTAAACCACTCGACACATACAGTGCAGTGAAACCAAAACATCAACGGGTAAATAGTCACTTACAACCACTAGTGACACGTCTACAAGACCTGTGATAACCAGGCGGACTGAAAGGCTTCCGTCAGAAAATAACACAGCCAAGCGGTCAATGAACGGAGACTCCGAAACCTGAGGAGGACAACCAAGCCAGCACCGACCTACGACAACCTCGCCGCATCAATGTCCAGCATCCAGCTGATAAGACGCCGAACGCCGAGAGCCAATAAGCCAGCTACCGAGCGACATCAACATGCGAGCGATAATCTTAATGTAAGTCGATATTCTTATATATAGTACATTGCGTTTATGTCCAGAGCGACGGACAATCCGAATCAAACGAATCCGAACAGCCCTTGGCTACTGTTTAATATAGCCAGGCGAGCGAACCACGAATCAATAGCTATCGCAAATAACGCGCTTAATGAAATACGCGACAACGTACGAAGGGCCTTAGATTACTCCAGCGAAAGTGAAACAAGTCCTCCCATTCATATAATTATGGAACGTGAATTTCCATTTAACGAAATCGATCATAGCATACTTGCGAATATCGAAAATAACAGACACGCGAACGAACGTACAAGACACTTCAGACAAATAAATCGTAGACGCAACTCATTAACGCAATTCGACGGAAGTATTTTTGGTCCCGACGAAACCTACCAAGCACAACTTGGAGAAATRGCACACTCCCCCGTCGAACCAACAGCACAATCACCACGCGAAGAAATAGAAAATGAAATTCTGYGACTGCGCAATACACYAGGACAAAATAATCCGTATTTTGAAGAACCGAGACCGGGAAGAAGGGTCACCTTTAACAATCAATCTACCGAGAATATGTTACTGCACGAGTTACTGCAGGAAATTCGGGAATTACGCATACAAGTCGGAAGCAAYCGAAACGAGCGCGAATCTTTCGAAAACAGAAATAGGGTTTCGCGAAATTTCTACGAAAACGCATTGGATCTTACATATGGACGAGCTCATAGTGACGTACGAAATCAGCCAGGAGCTTCTATCAGTTTCTTGAATCTAAAGGAAGCACGTAATATGATCCCAGAGATCGACGGCACGTCTCGGAACCGCGTACGCGAATTTTTAAACTCATGMAATTACGCAATGAARAACATACATCYCGCGGACGAGCAAACCTTACTGRAAGCCGTTATTTGTACCAAGTTCAAGGGGAAGGCGATGATAGATTTCCACACTCGCACCATTGTGAATTATGAGCAGTTAAAAAGGGAATTAGAAACCGAATATCTAGGGAAAAGAAGCACCTCGCATTTGCAATTGGAATTTAATTCGTTAAGACAAAAGTCAAATGAAAGCGCACAAGAATTTTGACGCCGCGTGGAAAATATAGCAATGGAGCTATACGAATCAATGGAAGAAGGACAAAATCATACGCCTGAGCAACAACGCGCTATATTAGATACATTAAAAACATTAAAACGCAAGCCTTACATAACTACCAGACCGGATTACACGAAGATATCAAATTACTAGTACGCTCACACCATTATAAAACTTTGCAAGAGGCCATCACTGGCGCAAGTGCCGAAGAAAAGGCCAACGGACCAATTGCACGAAAACCCGTGTACCAAGGCCAAAGTAAGTTCGRCGCGCGAATCCGACACCCGCAAAATCTCATATGYCAGAAGTGCGGCAAGATGRGACATCACGGACGCGACTGCCGTACAAGCCGATACGCGAATCGATTTTCTCTGCCTAAACCGGAAGGACGACCTCGAGTAAATACGGTCGATAAATATTGTACTTATTGCAAAAGGGCAGGACATGTGCGAGACGATTGTTGGTCACTAAGAAACCGCCCGGAGAAAGAAAACGGCGAGTCTAAAAAGTTAAAGCAAAAACCCCCGCACGGAAATCATAAAAATACTTATAGTAAGGAGAATCGGAAGGCGATAAAAAATTCCGACTCACAAAGCAGCGATGACGCAGACAACAAAGAGGCTAATGTCAAGAAAACGCGCACCGCAGCAGAATATCGCGTTGCTCATTTCAGACCGCAAAACGATATCGGGTTAGATTTAATTTCCTTACCTATTCAAGAAGCCGAAAAAAGAGTGAACTTTTTATTCATACAGGCGCAACTGTTTCTTTGTTAAAATTAAAAATGTTAAAGGATGATACTAGAATCAATGAGGAGAAAATTAAACTCACGGGAATAACCGGACACTCCATTACTACTATCAAGAAGACATACGCGACTATATTGTTGATAAACGAATACATAAAAACACCCGATATATATCGTGAAGGATGAAAACTCAATGGAATACGACGGAATCTTGGGAGCCGATTTCATCCGAAAAAATAAAATTTCATGTRATTATGGAACCAAAGAAGTCCACATCGGAAACACAAGTTTTAAGCTGTTCCCATACAGGCGAATAATATTAAAGCCACGATGCGAAACTATAGTCCAAGTTATCGCTAACCGAAACATGATCGGTATAACGCAAGCAGAAGAAACCTCACCAGGTATTCTTATAGGAAGCTGCTTAGTAGAACCTCAGGAGTTCACATGCCCCGTAAGCATATTAAATACCACCGAAGGTGAAGCAGAAATACAAGTGCCGCAAGTGATTATTGAAGACATAGCAACAGACGCTTTTACAGAAGAATTTTCAATAAATCCAATAAAAACGGAAGATACAAGCGAGCCCTTACCTTCTCGTGAAGAAAAAATAAAAAATCTTCTACGTATAAATCATTTAAATCCGGAAGAAAGAAAAGCCTTAATAAATATATGCATCGAATTCAGCGACATCTTCCACTTAGAGGGAGATCCCTTAACGCATACTACAAAAGTAGAGCACGAGATAAGTACAAAAACTAATTCTTCTAGCGTAAATGTTAGACCTTACCGCTTACCCGAGAAACATAAAGTAGAGGTAAATCGCCAAATTAAAGAAATGCTGAAACAAGAAATAATTAGACCTAGCATTAGTCAATGGAACGCGCCATTACTAGTAGTGCCTAAGAAGACAGACGCATCAGGCAAGCCAAAATTAAGAGTAGTGATAGATTTCCGAAAATTAAACGATCTTACGATTGGAGATTCTTTTCCAATACCCAACATCACAGATATTCTGGATCAATTAGGAAATGCAAAATACTTCACTACCTTAGACCTCGCATCCGGATATCATCAAATACCAATGGCAGAACGCGATAAAAGCAAAACAGCCTTCTCTACACCGTATGGACACTATGAGTTTAACAGGATGCCATTCGGGCTAAAAAATGCACCAGCAACATTTCAGCGCTTAATGAATTCCGTATTAACAGGCATACAAGGACTTAAATGTTTAGTCTATCTAGATGATATCGTCATTTATGGCCCCAGTTTAGAAGAACATAATAAACGACTTATCACTGTGCTACATAGATTACGGGACAGTAACCTGAAACTGCAACCCGATAAATGTGAGTTCCTAAGGAAAGAAGTAATTTACTTAGGGCATATCATTACGGAGAACGGTATCTCACCGGATCCTTCCAAACTAGAAGCGGTAAAAAATTTTCCGACCCCCAAGAAGGTCAAAGACATACAGACATTATAGGCTTAGCAGGATACTATAGAAAATTTATAGAAGACTTCTCCAAAATAACTAAACCCCTAACCAAGTTAACAAAAAAGGGCGAAAAATTTGAATGGACTACACTGCAGCAACATGCGTTCGAAACTTTGAAAATTAAATTAACTTCTGCGCCCGTTCCTAAAATATCCAGATTTTAACGAAGAGTTCCTCGTAACGACCGACGCTTCAGACTACGCAATAGGAGCTGTATTATCACAAGGCAAGGTAGGTCAGGACCGCCCGATCGCTTACGCCAGCCGCGTACTGTCGCGAGCCGAGCAAAATTACAATACCACTGAAAAGGAATTACTTGCTATTGTATGGGCAGTAAAACATTTCAGACCGTACTTATACGGAACTAAATTCAAAATAATAACAGATCATAAACCTCTTATCTGGTTATTTAATATCAATGATCCTGGATCAAGACTAATACGATGGAGAAGAATTAAATTAGAAGAATATGAATATGAAATAATCTATAAACCAGGGAAGGTTAACGCTAACGCCGACGCGCTAAGCAGATACGTATCCACAATCACTTGCGAAAAAAATAAGAAGAACGAAGATACGCCTGCAAGAATATATAGCGAAGAAGAAAAACGGCAGATATTATATGACTATCACGATGCACCCACCGGAGGGCATCAAGGAATAGAACGAACATTAAATCGTATCCGATTGAATCATACGTGGCCTGGAATCACGAAAGACGTAGAAAAATATATCTCCAAATGCGAATATTGCCAAAAAAATAAATTATTCCGAAAATCCAGAGCACCTCTAAAAATTACACATACGCCCGATAAACCATTTAAAAAATATGCACTAGATATTGTTGGGCTTCTGACGATAACAAGCATAGGCAACAAATATATACTAACTTTCCAGGATAATCTAACAAAGTTTAGCAAAGCTATACCTATACCGAATCAGGAAGCCATAACAGTTGCCAAAAAATTCACTACAAAGATAGTACTAGAATACGGAATACCGGAAGAAATATTAACGGACCAAGATACTAATTTTACAAGCGATATGTTTAAAAACGTGTGCAAACTACTAAAAATTAATAAAGTGCAAATAACCGCCTATCATCCGGAAAGCAACGGAGCCCTAGAGCGTTCACATCGAACACTAACAGAATATCTTCGTCACTATATTAACGCTGATCAGATTGGGACGAGTGGCTACCGTATGCAGTATTTACATACAACACGACGCATACTGCAACAGGATACACCCCATTCGAGCTTGTGTACGGACACCAAGCTACTTTACCCTCAGCCTTATTCAACCCTCCAAAATTATCCTACACGTATGATGATTACGCCCAAGAGTTACGGGAAAGATTGCGAACTACAAATCGAATTGCGAGAGAAAACTTAAAGGAGGAAAAACAAAAGATAAAGGAATATCATGACAAAAAAGCTAAAGATATAGAATTTAAAGTGGGGGACAAGGTCTTATTGTATGATGAAACTATGCGCCGCGGACGGTCTAAGAAACTAGATTCCCTATGGGCCGGACCGTATACGGTACAAAAAAACTCGGAGGTAAATTATACGATTAAGATGGGCCGGAAAACACTATTAACGCATGTGAATCGTTTAAAAAATTTTATAAATCATTAAAAAGAGGGTACTCACCATAAGACGATATCGAAAGATGAGACATTAAACCAAAAGGAGGAAGAACGTCTTCGAATAATAGTTTGTATACATATATATATATATAGTTTATAAAATATTGCACTACCCACTACAAACTAAAAAGCACTAAAAACTAAGCACACTTTATAAAATAAGAAGGAACGTTATTGAGGAGAAATCTCCTGCGGTTCCAAATCCATTAGTTCTGCAAAAAGCAATGCTAATAACACATCATCCGGCATATTGGTTAATCGCCAGGCCAGAGCAGGATCCGGATTGTCAAACGGATTGGTCACTTCCAGAACACTATCCGCAGGATTATCATTAAAGGACGGTTCATCCCCGCCGTCGCCCATGGACTCATCGTCAGAGAAGCGAGATAAATCATCGGGGGGAGCACCCCCATCGAACTCGTCCGTGGTTAAGGAAAATTCTGCAATATTTTCTCCGGAAAAATCCGAGAAGGCGTCCCAAACGTCGTCGTCTGATGTAAAATCAGGGATGACGGGAGGAATTTCAAGAACCGGTGATTCGTCGGAATCATCCTCTCCATAGACACTTACACGATTGACAAATGGATTAGGATCCAACAACTGCATTTTTTTTAGATTATTCACGCTCGAATTATAATGAATAACTGACGGCGATGTCGGAGACAGCGATCGCCAAGAAAGAAAAAACTAAAAAGTAGAAGCTGAACACGCGGAAATATGATTGCAAAAAGTAATATCATGCGTAATATGAATAACACCATCCGCTCAAGACAAGGAAAAAAAAGGGGAGAAATAAGAAGACTAATATATAAAATCCATTACAGGATCGGATTACTGACAACCTTAATTGGAGGGCAACGAACAGGCCCACCATTCAATTTGGAAGAATTTACACAAAATCCGGGAGTCTACTTCAAAAGAATAGGAAGAATGCACCCCAAACATGGTGGAAACTGGTAATAAGAATAAATATAAGCTCGCTAATAAAAAGAGCAGAACAATTACAACAAAGTATTCAGCGCACAGGATCACTATGTGAATCAATATTAATTCATACACGCACTTGTCAGAATTTTTATACAATCATGACCAAAAGATACGAAGAGATACAATTATTAATGGACAGCTTACAAACAGTTTACGGAACGGAAATGAATAAACGACGCGGACTGATTAACGGCTTGGGATCGATAGCGAAAACACTATTCGGGACAATGGACGCAGACGACGAACAATTAATAAACGAACAATTAGCGTTACTGCATAATACCAACAAAACCACACAACACGCGTTAAAAAATCAAATTAAAGTAATAAACTCGACAATCGCGCACATAGGCAATCTAGAAGACACCATAGAGCAAAACGAGAAAACCCTAATGGAATTAATTAAACAAATTCAAAGTACGATCGTCGTACATAATCGCCGAAACGATTTAGACGAACATTTCACAATCATCGAYGCGATGATAAGTGATTTGAYGCGCGACGYAGCAGAAACCTTAGAATACTTAATGTATATCAAGCAGGGATCCTTGCACCCGAAATTAACACCGATAGAAAATATTATAAATAACTTAAAGAAAGCGGCTGCAGGATTGCCAAAAGGATTATACTTTCCATTCACTTGTCGAAAGCAAGAATGGTTAAGTATAGAAAAAGTAACTACCATCACTGCGTATTACGATAAAGAAAACATATACTCAATTTTAAAATTTCCGTTAGCAACATTGTCTATGTACGAAATATTACACGCGATACCATTACCTGTGTACGATCACGAGGACATTTTCACAGCAATAGAAATAAAAAACCACTGGATAGCTGTAGATAGCGATAGACATACTTATATCACATTAAGCAACGAAGATTTCCGGAATTGTATAAAAATACATTCCGAATATTTATGCGCACAAAATTTTGTTATAAATAGAATTAATAATAATGCGATATATGAATTAAAAATGTACTTACACAGCGAAAATCATCCGCAATGTAATAATATACATACCACTGCAACGGGTGTCATATGGATAAAAGCGAAAAATTCTTGGTTATACTCTGCACCGACGGAAGAAACCATTATAATACAATGCAAAAATTACCCCGAGGTAAAGAGAATAATCAAGCATACGGGTAAGATAATATTAGAAGGAGACTGCAAAATAATAACAAATAATGCAATAATAAAATCCACACCTGATTTCCAAACTAAATTAATAGAAGCATATTTACCGAAGGTAAACATAACTCTATTACGAGACATGTTTCCAATAGAAAACAATACGGAAGAAATAAAATTAAAAAAGATTAGCCAAAATCCACATGAGCTTAAATATTTAAGCATGAAACTTAATAAAATAAATAAAGATTTAAGCAATAACCAAGTGACATTCTTCAAACAAAAACAATTTATTTATCCGACAACCAGTTGCATTGCGATAGTATTTATTTGACAACCAGTTGCATTGCGATAGTAGCAATAGTTGTATTCATAACTTACATAATAATTGTAAAAATAAAGCAAAAAAATGAATTAGTAAACTACCAACAATAAAGAAAAGAAGCGACTTAGATAATATAAGCAGAAATTGTACAACAACCACCGATTAAAGCGAAAACTTCGTATATCCTCCGTTTTCTTTTTTCAACGGGGGAAGGATGTTGTAGCCCGGTAACTACAACTATATTAGATATTAAGGTCGATATCGCAACAAGAATTGCGATATCGAAATGCGATCACAACTGCAAATTAGGACGAATCTTTCGAAAGGCCTTAAAAGCAAGCTTGCACATGTTACAAGCATTTCGAAAGATTCTAAAAAGAGCAAGCACGCTAAAATCGCGAAGCATCTTCCGAAAGACTCCGTAAAACTCCGTAAAACTTCGTAAAACTCCGTAAAACGAAAGTAGCACACAGTCTTTCGAAAGATGTGCGTTTGCAAAAAACTTGCAAATGCGCGCGGCCGCTGACCGCGCGCATTTGCCTTAACGACGACCCAAAAACCAGGAATATAAGCGCCCGTGACAAGTCAGAGGGTGGAGAGAATTATAACAAGTGCTGGAGACTACGATCGATAAGCGAACACGCGAGTTTGAAAAAGGTAATTGTATTTATTAATGTATTACACTTAAATAAATCAGTGTCTATTGAGTATGTTGGAAGTGATTTTGCCACCCTGTTAAACCACATCTGGGCATTCCTCTCGGGGTCCCTCTAAGGCAGGCTATACCCAAAAAATTATCTTGTTGCACTGAGAGGCACAACAAAATGAACGATTTAGTCGAGAAAGTGTCTCGGTATGCTTTCTCGGATCATTTTGTTATTTCTTTGCAATAATTCATATAGAAGGACATAAATTTATAGGGTCAAAAAATAAAGTAATTTCAGTATTTTTTTAGAAGATTATTATACTTATAGTATAATTTTTTTTATTTTGTAGAATACACATTACAGTTCTTGTTGTTATTTTCATAAATAATCTCTTATTTTTCAATTTTGGTCATTGGTATTCCCGGAATAGTGTCCATGAACAACATGCATCGCGCCGCAGGCCACCACTAGTCACCATTTTGTTATCTTTTTACTTATCAAAATTACAACAAGAACTGTAATGTGTATTCTTCAAAATAAAAAAAAATACTCTATGTATAACCATCGTCTAAAAAAAGTGCTGAACTTACCTTATCTTTTGGATTCGATAAACATGCATATCCGTCTCAAATACAATTTTTTTTACTGGTTTATTTCATTCATATACATATCTACGAAAAAGGTATGGAAATATTAAAAAAAGCTGAAGATATGTCAAATATTGACGATTCTGCTTTGTCGGACGAAGAAGCGGAAGCATAGAGACGTAAAAGGAAGCGACAAATGAATGCGCAAAAGCAACTTTCTTCTGACGACGAACAAAGTCCCGCTAAAAAAAGGGTAAATACTTGCTATTGGTGCCAAACTTTCAGACACCGTGTTGATGTAAGGGACACAAAAATATTCTTTCTTTGTAGTATAATTTGGATTGCTCTTTTTCAGATAACAAAGGGGGCTCTTATTGGATAGATATTTTATTCGAGACCGAATGGTGGAAAAGATAAATTCCAGAGGATAAGAATTTTGGAGGAAAATTTGGATAGCATCTTTTAAATTTCTTTGTTGAAATCTTGGATGTGATAATTGCACGATTTTGTCATTCCTGCTCATTATGATGCTCTTTTTTTGTGTTATTGGTTGTTGTGAGTGAAAGTTTAAGTATCTTCCTGAACATGTAGGTTTTTTGTAGCCATCGAATAATATTCTGTGGTCTTCGATGATAATTTTTACGTCTAAAAAATTGAGGACGTTGTTATTATTGAGTTCTAAGATGAATTGGATTCTTTCGTGAAAGGAATTGAAAGTGTTTAAAATATGGTTCCAATGACTTTTTGGGGCTGAGATTAGGATATCGTCAACATATCGGTAATAAATAGGGATGTTGCAAGTAAGTTTCAAGTGCTGTAGATTCTATGTCTTATAGGACTATATCGGCAATGACAGGAGAAAGAGGGGAGCCCATGGGGATGCCGAAAATCTGTTTATATGTTATGCTATTGAAATCTGTTTATATGTTATGCTATTGAACGAGAAATACGTAGAGTTGAGAATAAGTCTGACTGCGTCAATGAATTCCACTGAGGTGATCGGAGTGTTGTTAGAGATTAGGTTCCATCTTTTTACAATGCTCTGTATGGCTAAATCCGTTGGTATATTTGTGAAGAGTGAGATTACATCTAGTGATCTCATATCCCGGATCCACTTTGGTGTCATTTAGTTTGTGGACCAAATGATAATTGTTTTTTATAAAACTTGGAGGTTCCGGAATGCTATTCTTGATAATATTATGTAAAAAGATAGAAAGTTCATAAAAGAGGTTGTTTATAGCTGAAACGATTATTCTGAGTGGTACATTTGATTTATGGATCTTAGGTAAGCCATAGGCTCTCGAGAGAATGCCGTCTGTGGTTAAAAGTTTCCTGTTAATATATTTTTTTGATTTCCATGAAAACAGAATGGAGCGTAGTGCAGAGGTTAGTTTTTTAATAGGATTATTGTTTATAGTTATGTATGTGGATGTGTCAGATGAGATTTCTCTCATCTTTGTTAAGTAGTCGTCTACATTGATAGCAACAGTAGTATTGCGCTTGTCAGCTTTGATGAAAAGGAGCTCCGGATGGTCCTTTATGAAAGATTCCGTTAACCATAAGGATTCAGTCAAAAATTTTCTATTATTATCAATTTTAATGTCATTATGTAATAATCGGTTGATAATCGAATAAGACAAATTCCTAATCGGTTCGCTTATCGACTCAGGCGTTTTTTTCAAGTTGTTTTCAATGTGTTTGATAAAATTGACAATTGTTTTTTCTTTCGATTGTTGCGTCAATGGTAGCCCAAATCTTCCTCCCAATTGTAGTAGCGCCGTGACTTTCTGTGGTATCTTGATATTGCTCAAGTTAATTAGCCAATTGTCGTGAATGGTACCCAGTTGACTATTTGTTTTAAAAATGTCGGCTGAAATGCAGATGGAATTTGCTTTGTTGCTGTAATTGGAATGAGTGTTGTCCACTGTGATGTGCAATCCGCCGGAATTTGTTGCTACGTTGTTGTTAGGCTTCGAAGTATTGTGATAAATTTGGTACGAAATCGGTTTAATTCTAGATTGAATCTGCGGTGTTTTGATATCAACCATTGGATCTTTCTATTAATTCTATTCTGGTTTTTTCTTTATGAAACAATCGATAACAATTTGTTTCTTGACGATTAAAAAAAGCCGTTTCTAAATACGGATGTAGAATGTTGGATATGGTTTTGGAAATATTGTAAATGGAGATTCTAGTGTGATGTAAATGTTTGTACGCGTCTTCTAATTCTAAACGTAAAACTGTTCTTACATGTCTCTTGTAGATCAAGTCCAATATCTTAATGGAATTGACATCGTATAGGTTAATATAAGAGTAACGCTTGTGTTTGTCTAAATGCAATGGAATTAAATTTGATTTTATGCATGCCCTTAAGAATTGTATGCGTATGCGTAAGAACACAACCAGTTTCATCAATTTAATGCAACTTTTTTAGAATCGAAAATGTCTGGTAGCCGAAATGCAGTTTAACATATTTGAAAAAGGGGAACCAAGTGAAAAAACGCATTATCTCGCCCGCGTGATTTAAAAAGGAACAAAGAAAAAAGAAGAAAACTCTTTTTATATCCAACCACCGATTAGAGTTTGGACACGATAACAGTATAAATAGAATAACACAAAAATTCTAGACTTAGAACCATCATATCACAAAAGACTTATCTCCGAGATGGTGTATATTAAGAAACAACATAAGGGCCTCAATAAACAGAGCGACACGGATTTATTATCTAACACCCCATACAGCACCAATTGTTGTAGAAAACTTTCAAGAAGGTTTCAAAATTATTTCATCCTTTCATATTTTATGTGAAATAATTATGAAAAAATTCTGCAATATGTTGTATGAAATATTGCAACAGAAATATTTCTGAAATTGTTCACATAAAGATAATTTTACAAAATTTTCAGTTGAGTTATCTCTGAAATATTTCATGTAAAATGAAATTCCAAACCTGGTAATGAGCTATTTCTGAAATCTTTTACACACAATAAATTTTAAACGTTTCATTAGTGTTATTTCTGAAACATTTAACATGAAATAATTTTGAAAATCTTTTAGTTGAAGTTGTCTTTGAA
>JANQDE010000949.1:13399-28260 GCA_037157785.1 Cephalotes varians | reverse complement strand
AGATGTTAATTGGACTTGAAACTCGGAACAGAAGACTATTTTTGTCACGTAGTAACTACATTACACTTGATATTACGAGAACGTGAATTCAATTGATATATTTGATGGATTTGAATCGATATATTATATCATTTATCTCAAAATTAGTTTATCATTTCAAAACGCTCCAAAACAGAGTAGAATTATACTCAGAAAGAAATACTACATATTTGCTAAATTTCAGTAAAATTGAGTGCCAGTTAATAGCCTTTCGAATTCACGTCAAGAAAGCATTGGCAATCTCGATCATATCAGATGAGTCGAGCGACTAGAACGAGCGAAAGGGAGGAATTCTCTTGTTTGCTCGGTGCGCCGACTGTTAATTGACAATGAGTAATGCTATTACATGGATAGACAGAACGTCTAGTGCGTAAATGAAGAGAGAAAATCGCAAATTTTCTCGAGAAGGCGCACCTCTATATACAGAGTGTTTGACAATTGTGGGGACAGTTTTCATGGGCAGCTACAGCAGACTAAACTAAAGCGGAAAGTCCTGTAGCATTTTTAAGTTTTCGCAATARTCAACGAGATATTAATTTTTAAAGATTGCCCAATACGCGCGTCTGTCCAGCCTTCTACTGGCAAGTGCACGCCCGTTGCTAGCTCRACGCTCGACTCGCGGGGAGTAGGGAGTAGGCGTGGCCAGCGCGCCGAGTGACGGCGGGACTCACGCGGTGCGGGACGGTTGCCAGGCAGTCCCCACTCCACGCGCCAAACAATTATTCGCACATGTAGAAAAATATCATTTTRGTGAAAAATAAYRACGCAATTTTTACTTTTCTACTTTTAAGTAACGATTAACTTTATAAAGAAAATATTCTTTATAATTACGTATAATTTTACAATACACTTATCATTTACTTGAAACATGTAATATTTATGTACCATTTTTGTACATGTACACGCGCACGCACGCAGGCCCGCACACACGCACGCACGCAATGCATACAGTAAGTGATTCAAATTATGTAAATATTATTTATTTCAAATATTTCATTATTATAGTTCATATCCGCAACTCTGTCATGAGCATCAAGTTTTTTACAAGCATCAAATTTATTCAAAATGTATTCTGAATCTTCGTATTTTTTTAATTTACTTCATATTTAAGAATATGAAGTTAAAACAAAAGTCTGTTTTTTATTCTGAYTTTTYTTCAAGAAAATTTTATAACTTTAATAATGAAATATTTGAAATAAGTAATATTTACATAATTCGAGTTATTTGCTATATGTATTCGTGGGTGTGTATGCGTGTATAAGTGCGTGCGTGCGTGCGTGCGCGTGTACATACAGAAAAATGGTACATAAATATTACATGTTTCAAGTAAATGATAAGTGTATTGTAAAATTATACGTAATTATAAAGAATATTTTCTTTGTAAAGTTAATCGTTACTTAAAAGTAGAAAAATAAAAATTGCGTCATTATTTTTCACTAAAATGATATTTTTCTACATGTACGAATAATTGTTTGGCGCGCGGGATGGGGACTGCCTGGCAACCGTCCCGCATCGCGCATACCGTGAGTCCCGCCGTCACTSGGCGCGCTGGCCACGCCTACTCCCTACTCCTCGCGAGTCAAGCGTTGAGCTAGCAACGGGCGTGCACTTGCCAGTAGAAGGCTGGACGGACGCGCGTATTGGGCAATCTTTAAAAATTAATATCTCGTTGACTATTGCGAAAACTTAAAAATGCTACAGGACTTTCCGCTTTAGTTTAGTCCGCTGTAGCTGCCCATGAAAACTGTCCCCACAATTGTCAAACACCCTGTATATCCACCCGCGATAGAAGCAGTGTCGAGAGTGTACTCGAACAGACAGTTTGTTCTTAACGTTGTGTATATAAAATTGTATTTTTATAAATAGAATACAGATCAATATGTGAAAACACAACAAATTATTAAAAGTGCGCAAACGGTCAAAGCTAGATCTTCGTGCAAATGTTTCTTATGTGAATTTATATACATTTTTTCAAGTTCACCACACGCCTCAGTGATCGAGAAGGATAAGGCACTCGGAAAGTCGAGAGGTCCCAGGTTCGATCCCTGGCTGAGGTGTTATTTTTCGCAACAAATTTATTATAATATTTGGGGGAAAAATGGATTAAAATGCTTGTTCATCATTATTATTAAATTAATTATTAATTTAATACGTGATATTACTATTCTTATTCAACTTAAGACTGTGTTTCAAGACCGAAAATTTATTAGCCGCGCAGTTTGGTGAACTTGAAAAAATGTATATAAATTTACATAAGAAACATTTGTACGAAGATCTAGTTTTGACCGTTTGAACACTTTTAATTATTTATATTTTTATAATTTGTAAAATGATGGTGAACATTTATAACGGAAAGAAATTGCCTCCGTATACGCATGTATTTAGTTTACACAGTGTAATTTAATAGAAAGGTACGAGTTAATACGCATATCAAGTATTCGATGTAAATTAGGTAATAGACAATACCAAGTTCAATAAAAACCTGAAGCGTCTATCTAGATGGTACTGATATAATAAAAACCTGATGCGTCTAATTAGACGGCACTGATTTCATAAAAACTAGATGCGTTTATTTAAACAATACGGGAAAAATAAACCCTTAGTGTTTCTATTTAGACGGTACTGGATAAATAAAAACTTAATGCGTTTATTTAGACATTTAGACGATATGGAAAAAATAAATCCAATATTTCTATTCAGACGGCTCTGATTAAATAAAAATCTAATGCATCTATTATTATATAAACAGTTTTGATGGATTATAATAAAAATCAGAAGCATCTGTTCTGACGATAGCAGTGATTGCAAATGCGTTATTTGTAATAACTTCTCGAATGAGAAAGACGAGAAAAATTTATGATTGCATTTGCACGGAAATGAGCGATGGAGAAGTCCATTTTCTATTTGCAATATTTCAAAACATATAACATGAATTTGAACGTAGTTTTAGTACGCTAAATGTACTACAAACATTTATCACTAATTATAAATATATAAACAGTACATAATAAAAATTTTGTTGTTATTACTGACTTTTGATCAAATCAAAAAAGGAATTATACCGTATGATAAGTAGGATATATAGGAGAGTTTTAACCCACTATGAGTTAGTGAGGGGGTGGAGGGAGATGTGTCTGTGTGAGTCACGGGGGAGGGAGAGAGCTGACGCCCAGAGCTGCCAGTTTCGGGTCGCGATACCTCGCCACAGCGTATGGAGGGGATGACGCACACAGAGAAAGACTCGTGTACGTGTGCGCTCAACTGTTCGGCTAGCATCGAGCGGTAGAAGAGCGCAGATAATCTGTTGTCTCTTTCTTCCCGAACTATAGCTACGTAAGCTACATTGTCTCGTAAAAGCTAACTTAGGCTAATCGGGCTAGCAAAATTTGTCGTCTCGCAATGTTTTGTGTTGCACTTGGCGCGAGACACTATATATCTTTTAAGTAGATTTGAAAATTAAGATTAATATTTATTGAAATAAATATATTATAATATATTATAAATTGAAATTTTTATTATGTATATAAAAAATATAAAATAATTAAAAAAATTACAGAAAAAATAAAAAGAATATAAATAATAAACGAAAAACAAAAATCCATTCTTGGCCAACGTATAACATTTTTTCCATAAAAATCATTTATAATTTATTTAGAAAAAATCTTATTGCTAACATAAGGACAATTAAATTAAATATTAAATGTTATACTATTTATGACTGAAAAAGTTGTTATTTTTTAAGCAAATTAAAATTTAATATAGTAAAATAACAAGATTAAAGAAGTTATTTTTGCAATAATATTGGCATTGTGTATTTTTTTTTTTAAATAAATGACATATATTGCTCAACAGAAACCGCGAAAAGGTGGTGGTTTCTTCCGTTACGAAACATAAAAAATGATCGTTTTAATATTGCAATAATTTTTATGTGTAAATTTTTTTTTCTTTATTTTACAATATGTCAAAATAATTATTTTATCATATTATAATACATAAAAAATATGTTTAGCATAAAATATATTTAGCATAAAAATTAATATAATATTAAAGAAAGCAATATCTTATATTTACATAGGATATAAATAAAGTAGAGAAGATAGACAAAAGGATAGATAGAAGAATAGAACATAGATCAAGAGAAAAAAACAACGAAAAGTGTTTGAGAAATGTGATTGTGTGAATGTTATATTAAGACCATTTTACATGATTTATAATTCACAATAGAATTTGAAATAAAATTTATAAAATCATGAAAAATAAGAGTTAGTGTTTAAAAACATATATACATACGTACTTATAATATAAATCATTTAATGTTTTCTATATTGCACGAAACACAATATTAAATAGAATTATATACTTATTCTATCACGAATTATAAATTATCTAAAATGGCCTTTACACTAGAAGTACTAAATCATTTTTTATAATTTCGATTTTTTAGAATATTATTCTATTTCATCGTCATATTAAAAGTCGGAATTTGATAGAATTATCCGGGTTTTAAAATGAAAATAATTATTATAAATAAAAAGTAATATAAAAATAAAATATTTCAGAATTCTATTCTGTTAAGATAGAAAAACAAAGAATGTCAATTTAAAAAAATCAAAATGATTAAAAATGGTACTTGGATTTGGTACTTTTCTTTAAACTTAAGTGGAAAAAGTGTACATGCTTTACTTAATACAATATAAAGTTAATACACATTTATGATCAAAATATTTCAAATTACGGCTAAACTACAATTATAAAGACTAATTGTTAAAATTAGCGAAACAAATATTTGCAAATATATGTGCTCTGATAAAAGTTGTTTACGAATATTCAAAACATTTAATGATACTAATAACGAAAGTTTTTCGACTCATATCGGGTCATCCTCAGTGTTTCACAAAATAATTCGAAGATGGATCGCTATACAAGAGTTCTTATTGGGTAAACTTAACGTATCTATGACGTGGAACAAATATGTGAGAGTTGATTTCCTCTGATCGAATTGCATTCTTGTATATGTAGATTTTCCTGTTCGACTGATCAATTTCGTAATCCGTTGTCACTGTATGAAACTATCGGTGCAGTCATTGGCAAAGTGGTTGAAACCATAATCAATGTGTGTAACGTCTAATAATTTGAGATACACAAAACTTCATAATATAACGATAATTGACGGTTAACATAGCAAAATGTCAAAAAATAAAAAATATATACAATAAGTCATTTGATGAAAAACGTAATGGAAATATTAATTAACATGTGAAAAAATCACGTGTTAAACAATGTGATAAATTTTGCAATAGATAAAACTGACGGTTAACAGCAAAATATCAAAAGATAAAAGATATGTACTGTGACGATACGTCACGAACAACGGAACCCTCCGCCGTGTACATAGTGTATATAGTGTTTTGTGCCGTGTATTAGTCATAGTTTAGATATAAGAGACTGTAAATAGCGTTCCGCGCCCGCACCGCACGCACACCGCGCCAAGCGTTCCGCGCCCGCACCGCACACACCGCGTCTAGCGCTCGCGCCTCACGTCGCGCACTCCGCGCCTAGCACCCGATCAACGCCGCTTTGCGCGGCCACTCCGTAGCCGGGCCCCGGGTATATAACGGTCCGGCACGGAGCACTAGGGACTAGATCCGATCCACCGAGCTGACGACACGGGTGTCTCGGCTACAGCTATCCTGAAAAGAGTACGGGTGTTCTCGGCTCTTTATCTCTGACACACAAAAGCACGGGCGTTCTCGGCTTTTGATTCCACTGAAGGCTCGGGCGTTCTCGGCCTTTATCCTTGCGAGGTTCGGGCGTTCCCGACTTTGCCTCCGCTTAATTCACGGCACGGACGTTCTCGGCCGTTATCCTTGCAGGGCTCGGGCGTTCCCGGCTTTGCCTCCGCTTTTCATACGAAAGAATCAGCGCCGCTTCCGAAGCCGCGCATCACTGCACGCGACCGTTCAAACGCGCGGCCCAATCCACGCGTCTCGCGCGGTCCGCCGCAGGCCTTCGGCCAACCGATCCGCGCTGTCACAGCGCCCGGCGTCACGGCCCCACGTGCGCGCCAACCACCGCACGCGTTCCGTGGTAAAGACTTAAAGCGCTTCTGCCGATGTACTTTAAATAGATGTTATGTCCGAACGAAACGACAATCTAATAAACTTGCGTCGTATCCGTTCGTTTAAAGCACGTTAATGTATAGTAAAAATAAGACTACCGCTAAATGCCGCTTGTATAAATGCGTTGCACGACGATTAAACTATTGCCTGTGTAAAAGGTACCGTTTAACGGCTAAACCCGGCCACTGTAAATATATTGCTTATCGCTAAACTCCGCTCATGTAAACTCGTTGCATGACGACTAAACTCAGCCAATGTAAATATATTGCTTATCGCTAATCTCCGTTCTTGTAAATATGTTGCATAATTGCTAAACTCTGCACGTGTAATGATGAACTCGTAAAGAATAAATCTGTTACTGTTTTCTTTTTGCTAAATCCACGTTTCTTTATTTCTCACCTGGCGTCCAACGAGCTAGATCCGACCTCAGACTTTCGCAATCCGCGCGCGAAAAGTCAGACCGTTACAGTACAATATGTTATTTGATGAAAAGCATAATGGAAATATTAATTAATATGTGAAAAAATCGCGTGTTAGACAATGTGATAAATAGTCTAAATTTCAGTGAACTTACAGTAAAGAATTTTTTCGTCAGTGATTATAAAGTCGCAGAATGAGAACAGCTCTGCGGACTCGAGCAAACCAATACGTTATAATACATATTACTTCCAAAATTAAGTATAGGAGGGATGTTTAAAGCATTTAAAGCATCCAGGAAAGGAAAAGATGATCTTTGATAAGTTGATAGGTGTTTGACAACATATCCGTATCACTTTGCTTATTAAAGGTAGTTGTTGTCGCTTTATGTGAATCATTTCTGATATCAATATTTTTTTATATGAAACTTCACTATCCATGATTAGAACTTCACCCCGTTGCATTTCGTGGTTCGATTCTAATCTGTGGCTAGTAATAACCGACGGTGTGCCACTTTTTAATTATTTTATTATTTTTAATTCATGCGGGTAGGAACATGAGTTTTAACGGGAATTTTTTTGCTTTTGTGAAATTAGAGTTTGGACCCCGATCTGTCAGATTACTTAAGGATTTTATTAGGTTTTCGAAACAATGTATAAACATACGTTTACGGATTACTTTTCTTAAAACTTGTATTCGCAGAAAATTATCCCCCCACCAAATTATCCCATAATACCCCCACATTTAGATATGAAGAAAAGACACGATAACATTCATTTATATCAACAAAGTTCAATCAGAAAATAAAATAGAATATACTATAATCATGTACAGACAATTCTGCGGTTCAGAATTAAGGGATGCCTATGATCAATTACAATAAATTAAAATTAAAATTTAAGATTTGCAGACGGATTTCGAAGGTGTTGCCTCATTCGATTGAGAATGATTTTTATGGTCATCAAGAAAAGTTTGTTGATTATATTTGAAGAATGGAAAGGTTCAGACTTGACAAAAAAATTGATTGGTTGATTTCACAACACAATTATGAAATGAGAACAAAGGTAAAACCAATAGATTATTATTGCTTGATCTCAAAGTCACAAGAATTAAAGGTATCTCAAATAAGATAGAGCTTAGATTCTCACAGAATTTTTGTTTCCCTCAATGAAATTGTAAAAGAGCCATCATTAGAGAAATTAAATACAGATTGGTTTGTTAATTTAAGTGACACAGAAATACCAAAAGAGGTTATTTCCCTTTTACAATTAGGAGAAAAATTTAGTTTAACGACCACCGAAGAAAACAAAGACAGTTTAGTCATTGAATTCATAAAACACATTGAAAAAAAAATTTACAATTACTATGAACAAACAAGTAGTTCAATCAGAAATGGAACAATATCGATTATTAATAAACTCTTTCACTATACAACTAAAAGTAGCAATAACAACAAAATATTTTTATTACACTATCTTAAATTCAAAAAAAGCATTTCTTAGGAACCATCTAGACATTTTTATCACCAGAGCAGACAAGAGTAACACCACGGTAGCATTGAATCGGGCCACATATGTTAATAAAATGAGTTCCTTTCTGACATCCACACTTACGAACCGTATAATAAAGATTCTATCAAAAATTTAACCAAAGAACTACAGCAACTCTTATCACGGTGAAGAAAGAAGGATTTAATAGATTTACACACATATAGAAAACTTTTGACCACTGATGGGTTACTTCCTAGAGCCCCACGGACGATTCGGACAATGAGTGCAATACCCCACCCACGCTTTACTTACCGCGGCGAACAGCATGCCCGCGCATGGGGGAGAGTCCTCCCCATGGCAGATAAGCGCTTACCCGACGTCCCRCTTCGGAAGGGGCGCCGTCACGGGAACGTCGGGTTATCCACCATCGAAGAAGACTGTCGGACCCCGGCCTCAGCCTTCTAGTTCCGGCACACCGTCGCTCTGGTTTCCGGGACGGCCGGCAGTCACCTCGAGGGATGACCCGCCTCCCGAGCGTCAGAGATGACGGCTACCGARCCCCAGGGTCCCGCCTCAAAATATGTCTGAGCGGTCCCGGCAGCGCCATTCCTCCAAAACAGGAGGAGTACTCCTGGGTTCTGTCTTTGGCAGGGAGGCACCCCGCCTCAGGTGACCGTCTGTAGAAATACCCGCGGATATTACGGGCAGGGAACAACCTCGGGGGGAGGGGGGGAGCGGCCACCAGGCATTTGAAGTCAAGAAGTCGTCTTCCCCTACCGATTATTGGAAAGTCGAGCTTTCTTCACGGAGTTGCCGGGCTCCAGTCGCCTGTCACGGTTTCTCCTCGCCTCCGGAGCGAAGCGACATGCTCCGATTCCCCGGAGTTCATTAGAGATACGGTGGCGGGCTTGGTGAACTCTTAGCCAGGCGCGGTCTCCTTTTGTCCTTAGGGTGTTTAAAAACACTTTAGGGAGACCTTAATCCATTAACGCCCAAGCAACTATTTTGGGACACGAAGAAAAAACTATCTTTTTGGCTATTTAGAGCGATATGGGTTCCCAATAGATAAAATGAGCTGTTCTTTCAAATCCCGGTGTTATTTTTTAGCTACCACCCCTCCTAAGGGGTGAAAATGGGGTGTGAATTGAAGAAAATTCGTCAGATTAAAACATCGTTGGATACACATAAGAAAAAAATCTTCCCTACAGCTCAATAATGGTATATTTTTACTTGTTTTGATACAAAATGAACAATTTTCACTCATAATGCAATATAATTGAACTACCACCCCTAGCAAGGGGCTAAATAAGGGTGTTTTTCTTGAAAATAAACAAAAATTTTTCAAGTATATTTTTACATGGCTAATTGGGGATATTTCAGAACGTCAAAAATTATATAAGAACCCCTTAGAAAACGAAAATACACCTCTATATGAGGGTGGAAAAAGACGTTTTTATGAATAAATGTATTTGCTCACGCTTGCAATGGATATTTACAATATTTGATTTCATTTTGAAACAAATTTAGACGATGATCATGTTTTCAACACTTTTTCACCCCAAAACAAGGGAAATACATAGGAGTGGTTTTTTGCAAAAAAATATTTTATATTTCAAAGAACTTTTTATTCTTCCTTTTTTTACGCGAGCTTGCTGATATCAGTAAAGTGGTTGAAAAACTATCCCTTCCTGAAAGATGAAAAGGGGGTTGATTTTTTAAAAGAAGAAAAAAAATTGTATGTTGAAATTTTTGATACTTTATGGAAAAATGATTATGAATGAGATCTAATACAAGATTTTTTTATATTTTGTTTCGTTTTTTGTATTTTTTTGTTTTTGTTTTTTTTTTGTTTTTTCGTTTTTTGTATTTTTTGGTTTTTGTTTTTTTTTAATTGAATTATTCCAAATTTATGATAATCGCCTTCAAAACATTTTTGCAAATATATTTGGAGCAATCATTACAGAATCTTTTTACACGTACTTTACATTCTTCATTTGAACATTCTCTTTTTTCTGTTTTATTTTCACATGTGTTTAATTCATGTAAATTTGTAAAGCATTTATTACAAAAGTATTTTTTGCAATAAAAACAATAACTCTTTACTCTTTTTTTACATGATTCACACTGCCTTTGTAAATCAATGTATAAAAGCTTGTGTCCTTGCAATTTTTCTTTTCTAGCTTTATCTAAATAATGATCGGCGAGAACTGTCACAACATCATAGGTACTTACCTTATCTTTTTTATCCTTTACGCATATATTGTGTAAAACTATTACATTTGCCGATTCTATTATTTTCAAGAACACTAAAAATGTCCATTTTTTACTATGAAAATGAATTTTAGCATCACCACAACATTGGTCATGGAGGTCAACCCCGCCCATGCCATAATTGTAAAGTTTAAAAACATATGGAAATGGAATCGCAGTCTTTCTTCTTTCTTCCTTATTATATCGATCCATTTCAGCAAAAGGTGTAATTCCACCAGCAGAACTAAGAATGGAAACTACCTTTGAGTCCTTTACTGAAACATAATTGATATCACTTTTTTCGTCATGTTTGACGACATATGTGCCTGGGTTACTCTTGCTATCAAGCCCGACAGAAACTGTTTCTTTCTTTTCTTTGTTCCCTAACGTTGTCAGTTGATAAACTCTATCTTGTCTGACTGTACCAGTTGCTTTGAGGCCTATATTTTTTAAATGAACAATCAGATCAGGGCTACTAAAATAATTGTCAAAGCATATATGGTAATCTTTCAATTTTTCATTTGGCACTGTCATTAGAAATTGATGAAGCATGTTCAATACTATCCTAGAACCAAGATTACATTTCTTTAAGTTTTGAACATTTTCATTCTTACCGCAGTAAATGCTAAAATCAAGTAAAAAGAAATCGTACATAGGGCCCATAATTTTATGCCAAATCTAATAGGTTTTATTCTCACATATTGTTTTATACCGAGCCGTCCAAAAAACTTGAGCATGCTTTCAGCAATTGAAAGTTTAGAAGAAAAATATCCATATTTCTGAATGTTTGTTCTGAATATATCGACAATTTTAGCAACTCTCCAGACTTGATTATTCACATCTTTATCAGAGCTTTTTGAAAACTTTATCAACCGTTTTATATTTAAAAACGCATTTCTACTTATGGCTGATACTATACGATCATTTCGCAATAAATCATTTTTTGACCAGAAATCTCGTTCTCTTTTCCTTGAATTTATAATTGAAGAAATCAAAACCCCTAGAAATACATTGAATTTAGCGGGAGAAAACTCATACCCATTTTCGGCTGTAGCTTCAATTATGTAGGATTTTAATTCTTCTGAAAAAAAATTTCAAATAATTCCATGAAGTTCATTCCAAGAAAAGAATGTTTTTGTTCATCGGTCAAAAAAATCTCTTCCTCTTCAGGTAAGACATCATAATTATGTTCACCCTCTAGCCATTAGTAAACATGATCTTTTTCCAAAAGTTTTTGAGTGTCATTATAACTATTGAAAAACTGTTCATAGGATCCACCTACCATTTCGTCTAAGCATTCTGTCTCAATGTCATTATGATCATCATTTTCATTCTCGATGTATTCATCTATAGTTGCATTTAGAACAAATATCATGTCAAGGTTTTCGTCATTATTATCGCTATCAGTATTATCTAACAGCTGCTCTAAAAAACGACGTGTAGAACGTTTTGGGGCCATTTTGAGGAATAAACCTAATGCAGCAGATTATTCAAAATAAGAAAATAGAATATCTAATAAAAAAATGTCAGATTACATAAAACAACTAAAATTGACAACTCATTTGAATATTTAAAAAAAAGATGCAATCAAGAATAAATTTTGCGCTGATGTTCATCAAGAGCAACACTTGAAACTGAAGTACAGATATTCAAAGATGAAAAAATAATTCTTGTATATATAACATAAACTCTATTTTCTCTATTGTGGAAGAACAAAAAAAGAGTATAGCCTCTATTGGCTAAACTTGCAACTAAAAAAAAATTGTGTTGTACCTCATCAATATACATAAAATCGTAACTACGTGTGTATGTAATGCTACTCCTCGGAAACCACTGGACCGATTGAGCTCAAATTTTTACAGTATATTCGTGTGATCCCTGGTAAGGTTTAGAGACATTGAGGTTACCGTTATGTAATGCGGAGGTGGCTGTATAATACACACCTGTTTCTAATATATGTGGGTATATATATAAAATCGTAACTACGTGTGTATGTGATGTCGGTCCAGTGGTTTCAGAGGAGTAGCATCACATACACACGTAGTTACGATTTTATATATATAGATGTAAAGACAAAGTGGGTTTTTGTTTGCACGCGCTAAACAAAAAAACCTACTCAATCAATCGAAACCAAACTTTTTTTAAACGATTGTGGATAACAGAGAAGGTTATAGGATAGTTTTTATATCGAAAATTATATACTCGGAAGTATTATAATTTCAATATCAAAATGAGTCGGTCACATTCATATCTCGGGCGAAGCCGAGACGGGGGGCACTAATTTATAATAATTTTATTATTTTATAATCATTTTTCCGTAAAATATTAAAAATTTCAACATACAATTTTTTTTTCTTTTGAAAAATCAACCCCCTTTTCACCTTTCAGGAAGGGGTAGTTTTTCAACCACTTTACGATATAAGCATATATCAGCAAGCTCGCGTAAAAAAAGGGAGAATAAAAAGTTCTTTAAAATATAAAATATTTTTTTGCAAAAAAACCATCACTATTTGTATTTCATCCCTTGTTTTGGGGTGAAAAAGTGTTGAAAACATGATCATCGTATAAATTTGTTTCAAAATGAAATCAAATATTGTAAATATCCATTGCAAGCGTGAGCAAATATTCGTAAAAACATCTTTTTCCACCCTCATATAGGGGTGTATTTTCGCTTTCTGAGGGGTTTTTATATAATTTTTGACGTTCTGAGGACATTCTGAAATATCCCCAATTAGCCATGTAATCGATAAAAATATACTTGAAAAATTTTTGTTTATTTTCAAGAAAAACACCCTTACTTCGCCCCTTGCTAAGGGTTGGTAATTCAATTACATTGCATGAGTGAAAATTGTTCATTTTGTATCAAAACAAGTAAAAACATACCATTATTGAGCTGTGGGGAAGATTTTTTCTTACGTTTGTCCAACGATGTTTTAATCTGACGATTTTTCTTCAATTCACACCCCATTTTCACCCCTTAGGAGGGGTGGTAGCTAAAAAATAACACCGGGATTCGAGAGAACAGCTCATTTTACCTACTGGGTACCCATATCGTTGCTCTAAATAGCCAAAAAGATAGTTTTTTCTTCAGTTACGTCCTGAGGACTCCACGATTTCCTCCTTTCAAGGACGGCTAATAAAATAATCTATTAAAATAAGAAACTCGTGTGGTTATCTATCGGCAAGCCGGCAATAAGCCCGATAGAGTTTCCCTTTTATGATTGTTTATCTCGAGTAGAGTTTCCCTTTTATTTTCTGTATGTCGGTTACCTCATATGCATATGCTAAACGGAACCTTCCAGAAGAAACCTAAATAAACGAAACTAAATAAGAGCACGATTTTGCCGGTCTCGTTTGATCCACATGTAAATAAAACTGGCACCAAGACGTGCCAAGGACACTGAATATACTAGAATAACAATAAAATAATATCTAAATGTGAAACAGAAAACATTTTTTCAAACGAAATCGAGCATTAATATGGGACGGTGAAATCGTGTCAACATATGCAGAAAGGACGAATGCATAACCTTTATTGGACCCAATAATTTCCAATTCCAAGAGACAACAGAAACATGCTCTATTTACTTTACGTGCGCATTCGTGTTTCCGGCAACCTCTAATAAAAGAGAAATCGTCGCCAAACAAAAATAGATAAAATAAATAATATCTCTGGAAGGTCCCACGGGATTCATCTTGCCCTCTCTTCAGGAAATGGGGTAGGCAAGTGGAGACCCGGGCTTGCCAATAGATGATCGTAAGGAAATCATACTGCCCTACAAATAACGACGAACACCAATAAACAAGCGTACGATAAGATTTGAGTTGCGGGTGGAGCTGAGCTGATGCGAGAAACTCCAACTAAAATTTGGAGATTTGATCACGGAAGAAGGGTAACCCACCAACCAAAACCTTGAAATCCATTTGAACCATCCCACAAGAAATCCACTCCCTAAGAGATTCCTATATAACCACGACATTTTGAGCTCAAAAAGTCGATCCAGTCAACTGTTGTACTCGTCACTCCAGTTAACCGCCGCACTCCAGTCAATAGTCACTCCAGTTGCACTCGTTCACTCAGTCTCAACAGTATTACTTCGTCTAAATTCGGGAGAGCATAGCCAGTCTACGAGTTACGCGGTTTGTAAGTGCCGGTCTTTGCCGCCCGTACAACGATTTATCATCTAAGACGACCAGACGGCCACAGAGAAAGAGAGACCAGCTCACCTGGGACTGCAACCAGCCGAACTGTTCAATCAATACACCAATAGTAAGTCACCCCAAATTTATATATATATTTTTTCTTTCCTTTTTCCTTTTTTCGGATACTCTAACCCGTTTTGCAATTCGCGCACCCCTTTTTACTAGATGTTAAACACGATCCTACATTCCTTATTTTTAACTTCAAGAGGCTCACTAATAGCGTGGTCCTCCTATTCTCCTGTTTATTTTCAACTTCAAGAAGATCACTAATATCGTGATCCTCCCATTCTTCTGATTATTTTTAACTTCAAGAGGATCACTAATATCGTGGTCCTCCCATTCT
>JANQDE010000949.1:0-12804 GCA_037157785.1 Cephalotes varians | reverse complement strand
TTTATTAAAATGAATTGGAATATTCAGAGATGTTAAAGGAATTATCACATTTCAGTTTTTCTTCCCCATTCTCCTATCTTTTATAATTTCAACGCCATTTTTTTGAAATTCTTTCCTCCTTCCTCAATTACCTTCTCAAAGGTAATCGACAACCTACAAATGAATACAAGTATATATGAATATATTTATTCACTCTGCTCCGCTCCACCCGTACCCTGTCACACATTTCACACATTTGAACATGAATACGTTGTAAAAAAAATTCACCTAACACTCTAACAATGTATCGCGGTTACTTAGTAATTACTTATATTTTTATATTGACTGTTTTATAATAAAGTTTAAAGATAGATAATAAAGTTAGCGAAGATCGTTCTCGCTCTTATTAATTAAATTACAACGACCTCGGCCTTTCATTTCCTCACACTCGAAGATCACACGTGGTCTAGTCCCGAGTTAAAGAGATTAAGTTCCTAGACTCGAATTAGGACCGACGATCGCACTGCTCGTGGAAAAAGGTGTTATAGCGTCCTTTCGGGGCGTTGACCCATATTCCGGAGCCATAAAAGTGCGTTCGACTCGCAGCACGCGTCTCTGAGCGTATACCTGCGAGACAGTTACTGTTTACGTCCTTCCACACCTCCTCCTTCTCTTTCCTTCCAACTCGTATAAACAAAACCTTCGGGGTTTGGACGTAACATTTCGAGTGTCCCAAAATAGTTGCTTGGGTGTTAATGGGTTAACGCCTCGCCCACAACTCCTACACCACGCCAAGGTGGTCCACCATTGTGGGAGTGCATCCACACCGTAAGCGATAGGGTGCCGGATTGAGTGCCGGATCTCCCATAAGGGCGACCCTTCCTCCTATTTAAATATCTCCATCTCTGCCCGCCTAGAGGGAGATACACCATGCACCTAATGATTTCCCAGGTTTATTGTCCCAGGGAAACCAGGGCCTTACACACTAACGCGAGCTGTCTTCCGAATTGTTTTAGAGTAGGATGAAGGACAGAAATCTCACTATGCGGACGCCTGAGTTGGCGAAAGGACCGTCCATTCCCCGGAAGCACCCGGCTAGACCGAACAGCAACCCAAGGCTCCTCGCAAGGGAAAGCCACAAAGGAACACCGCCGAATGCCTGCCGAGCAGTCCGTCCCCGGCGGGTAGGGAGAGACTGTGCCATATGTTCCAGGGTAAACCGAACCAGGATCAGGCATACCAGTAGGCATGGATCACATCTTCCCACTGTCAGGCTACACCGTAAGTTTACGGAGTTGCTTCTACCATGCTACGGAATCAATCCCGACTGCGCCCGCCTCCGTTTGTTTATCCAGGGGGAAGGCGGACTTCTGTTTCGGGTGAGATACGACCAAGAAGACTCCCCAGTACCGGGCAATTTCTCCGAGCGCTTCCTTCCCACGCACCGTTTGCCTCCCGCCAAGAGGCAACGCATCGCCCCTACCCGTGTCCCTGCCTTCAAGTTTTTATACGAGGAGGAAGGCAGACCCCTGTTTGGAGATGCTTCGTCGCAGGATGCACATCGATCGGTGAAGCATCTCCGGAGCCCGATGTTCAAGGCGAGGCTATTTCCCGAACAGCCTGCCTTAACCATTATCAAGGCAGGAAGGAATCTACCCGGAACCTCCCATCGTGGATATGTAATCTATTCAGGGTATAGCCGGAGAGCCCTGGATCAAGAGTTCCTGGAATCGAGCACCCGCGCAGCCGGATTTATGTTCCCTAGCGAGACTGAGCCGGCTGCTGTGTGCAATGGCTAGTTCCTAGGCGTTTTCTACCCGCTTCGTCCTCTTTCGCGCGCATAGGGAAGGCGACCGCTGTTTGGACAGCCCTTGCATCACAGAATGTTGCATGGGCGATGTCAACTACCCATCATATCACTCTCTTCATATTCGGAGAAAAGAGCTACCCTAGACAAGGTACAGCCGCCCCGGAGTCTCGTCGGCTCACAGGTCCGCTCTAACCTCATAGACTCCATTAAGATGAGGGCCACAAGAGACCACACCACCGTGAACCTGCGAGCGGCCATCCTTCGTCCACAAGCGGGCGCGGAACTATTTGTTTGCCGATTCGGAACTTCGAGCAATGCTCTAGATCCCTTCTCTTTCGGCCCATCCCAGTGGGAATTCCTGCGTTCTCTCTAATCGGATGTGCTAACATCCTCGCGAGACATCTTCGAGGAAGCCGACCGATTCCGCCCAACCACGGCTTAAGGGCATTCCTGCCCCAGGCCTAATTGACAGACGTTCACAAGCTTTCAGCCGTGACCGTTGCACCCGTGACAAAGACCGCGCTCCTCTCCAATGTCTATTCGTGTCGATACATCGTGCCCGAAACCAGAGCCCCGTCAAGGGGATATCCCGACGTTACCGACTCTCACCATCTAGAAGTGGGTGTGGCATATGGACCGGTCTCTTTCTGAGAGTCGGCGTATATGCCGATTTAAAATGTTGGAGAAGACGGAAAGGGAAGAAACGTTTAACCACAATACCATCGGATATTTAGTATAGCAGTACCATCGGGTATTTAGTATAGCATACTATGTACACTGCTCGTACGACAATTCATTATTTTTTATCGGTTTCGCTGTGATAAAGATTGTGTAGCATGGTTCGCCGAGGAACTTAGACTTTTAATGCATAGTGTACAATCTATACTTTTCACTAACATACCCAGATTTCACGCGAGACGATTGGGAAAAGTTCAACAGCGCTACGCACTGCCACGTATGTGAAAAACCGTTCGCGTTAGATGACAGGCAAGTACGCGATCATTGCCATTTGAATGATCGATACAGAAGTCCCATTCATTCAAATTGTAATATAAATTATAAAGATTTGTATTGCTTTTCCGTAGTTTTTCATAATTTATCAGGATACGACGCGCGTTTTATCATAAAAGAAACTACAGCGTATGAAGGACAAGTAGAATTATTTTCGATAACGAAAGAAAAATATATCTTATTCACAAAAAATATTAAAAGCACCGAAGATAAAGAAAAAGTCATAAAACTTGCATGAAATTACGATTTACTAATTCATATAAATTTCTCGCCTCAAATTTAGTAAATTGGCATCATTTCTCAATAAAAATAAATTACAAATATTGCAACGCGAATTATGTAATTTATCAGCAGAAAATTTTAATCTACTGACACGAAAAGGCATCTTTTCGTACGAGTACATTGACTGCGTCGAAAAATTGGAAAACATGTGTTTACCACCGCGTGAATCGTTTTACAGTTCGTTAACAGGCGATACTGTATCCGAGGAGCACGCCGCCAACGTGTGACGGAGGTTCTTTATTCGAATCTTTGGCGAATCTATACTGAAAACTGACGTTTTGTTATTGGCCGACATATTTGAAAACTTTCGCAACAGTTGCGTCGCTAGTTACGAACTCCATCCCGCGTATTACTCTACCGGGTTTTACATGGGACCATGGTGGAAGAAACCAAGGTGTGCTATTACGCATCGTAGTGAATCAGCCAATAGGAAACTGTTCCCAGCGTCGTCCATCTTGTCGCGGTAGAAACTTTCTTTTATAAAGTCACTTTTTATTTTTATAAAAATAAACTCATACTATCCATACAAACATAAGCAAATATTACATATATCACACTTGATTAGCTTTTGTAGCACATCTGATAATATTGAATTATAATTGATATTCCCTTGATATTGTTAACACTTATAATTTTACTGAGTGAATGAAACTTGCTGAAAAAATAAAAAAAATAAAAAAAATAGATAGGTCAACACAAAACTAACATGAAACTAATTTTTCTGACGTAAAAAAAACATTTGTACTTTAGCAAAACAAAATTATAATATAAACATTTTTTATTTTTGTAATTTTCAATACAATTAAATGCAAAACGGATGGGGTTCTTAATAATTAGAAATGGAAATTCGAAGAAGGTTTAAGAGGGTACGTATAAATAAATTAATACATGTCTACTATTCATTTGTTTTGTTTATTACCAATAATTACCAATAATTTTTGTCATTTAATATAAAAAAGTCGATATATAATTGCTATTTATTTTTTTTTATTACCAATAATTTTTATCATTTTCTTTTTTTGTTTTTTCCAATGCGCTTTCTGTGCCAACCTCTTATTTATTTCTCGAATTCTGATATACGTCCGCGTACGTACTAAACAGAGAAGTACTTCTTCTGATATATCAGCAAATTTGTCGTTGTTTTGCACGGTAAGTTTCGCGATATTCTTAAATATCTAAGGTTCTCTACTAATAAATGCGCCATGATATTTTTCAAAAACGGTATTCATCGCCTTGGTCACCTCCAAAAGCAGGGGTGAAGGTATCGTCAATTTTCCTCTTGATAGAAAAGAAATCCATTCATCGTTTTCAACGGGAGGTAATTCTCCGGTCACAAATCTTAATGTTTTATATTTCACACGAAAACGCGAAGCCACATAACCGGCTATGTAACTGAGTCCCTCCTGTTCTATTGCATCTACGGCTTGAAAATTATTAAGCTCATCTAAGAGATCTAGTTCCTCGCAATTCGGTATATAATTGATGTCGACGGTGTGACCTATTTTTGCATAAATACCAATCAAAAAATTCAAATTTACATGTACATATTTGGGGAGGATTCCAATTAACCACGAACTGATTGGACACAAGTCACTCACAGCAGCCGGTGCCTAGAGTTTTCTGCTAGACAAGCTTGTGAGTGGTTCGTGTCAAATCGATTTGTGTTCAAACGGAGGCCGTTCCATATTTGTGCCAAATGTTGCTGCCTGAAATTTACAGTTAGATGTAGAAATATTCTATATAAAAAATTAATACGCAATTGTACCCATACTTTGAAGATACTTCTCCACTTCTTCATCGGCCTCATCGTTTGAATGTGCACTTTCTTCGTTTTCGAAACCAAAATCAATGTTGGAAGTTAAACAATATTCCTGTTTATCTTGGATGTTCTGAGCTGTGTTGGTATGATCAGTAATAACATGCGATGCATGCTTCCCCAGAATATACCACCTCAATCTATATCGGAAATCCAACGGTGTCGGAATATCGTTACTTCCAGCCATGGCTCGAATATAACCAAATAAGTTCTCGATAACGTCTTGATTTAAACGATTCGTCAACAAGTATGACACTGGCCGTTTCTCGCGACCAAACGCTTCCATCAATTCGGTCAAGAGGTTTTTCAATGAGATGTTGCTAAGAATAATGCCCTTTTGAAAAGGGAGCAAACTTTTTGACTTGCCGACTCTCATGTCCTGCACCGTTGAAGTTACTTCTTCAAGAATTTTGTTTTGGTGTTCGATTTTGACACCATATGCATGAAGACCTTCATGTTTTCCGAACTCGTTGGTACTATTGAATAAATCGAACCAATCGTTAAATAATTTCAGTACCCGTGCCGTCTCTGCCCATTCTGGTTCGTCGTCCATGAATCCTCGCAACCCACACCATCGAATGGCAGCCGCGTTTCGATCGGAAAAGACTTGTGCGGCTAATTTGACGTTCTGCCTTTGAGAACCTTGGACATCCAAATGAGTACGGGATAATTTGAAAGCAATTTTCAAGTCCTCACTGTTAAGTTGCAACAGTTTTTCCAGAGGTGATTGGGATACAAAATGTCCATTTATCCAAAATCCAGAGTCGAGAAAATGGTTTCGTAATAACTTCATCAAATGCGGCACGTCTGCGAAGACATAAACATTAGAATGCGCGTCACACGGATGTTCGAAATAAGTTTTAGCATCATCATCGATTGCTTGTATTCCGAATTGTTTTAATAGCGCCTGATTCGTTGAACCCAAATCACTCGTCATCGCGACAACCTTATAACCAATATTATGCAATTGGGTTATAGCATCGAGTATTATTTCCTTGGTCATATTTTGGTCAAACTTGTAAAAAATGGGCTGTTTCCATCTTGCGAACAATCCTCTCACCACCATCACTTGACATTTTTTAGCGGGTCCAATAACCTGCTCTCGTCTTTTTTCGATGCCTACTTGTTCCGATACACTAATCTCGTCAAAACACAGAACCGTAATTTTTTCCAATGCAGACATCCCTTGGCCTTTCGAGTGCATAATTCGCAAGACGTCCTGTAAGATTCCTTCTTCTAAATTAAAATTAGCTACCCACTTCCTCAACGTCGACAAAGCAGGCAGGGGGATCTTGCGTACATTYCGTAWATATCTATATGCCTTCGGACTCACGCTCCGCAAAGAAATTGCCGCACATATATCTTCTGCTGTCCAGTGGGTCTTTTTCGCTCCTGGTTTCATGAACATTTTCATCTGTCCTGGTGTAAAAGACTGGCGCAATATTTCCTCGATTTTTTTCGCAATGCGCATTTTCTCCCTCTTCTTCTGAAGTTTCAATTCTCGCTCCAAGGCTCGAATTCTTGTTTTGAGTAGCTTATTTTCATTTCGTAACTTCAGTACTTTGTCGTCAGCTATCACGGATGGAATTACTAATAAAATCATTAGTACACGCATATATATTTAGAATAGATTGTTTAAAAATGCTCTGCAAATATGTTTAATCTCTGTGATTTAAAACTTACAATGTTCATCGAAGTCATTCAGCTGTGCTGGATGAGTGGGCGTTTCTTCTTGACCTGGACTCTTACAGTGCTTATCGAAGCGATTTAGTTGCATCGCCTGATTGTGTGTTCCCTCAGGAGCTGAACAAGACGCAGCAGATTCTGCATTACAATAAATATTCTCTCACAAAAGTATACTATTTAGAAAAAATTTTTATAAGTGTATTAAAATATAAATTACGTGTAACTAAACATCATTAATTAATAATATGTAGCTTAGTTAAATGATTTTAATAAAAATACGTTTATTATATTCCTATATATATACGATACAATACGAATAAAAATATACAGAAATATTTATACATATCATATTTTTAAACAACGGCCAAGGACGAGCTATATTGGATGTCAGTCAGAAAGCAATATTATTTATTAAACATATTATCCTTGATAAACAAATAAACAAAAACGTTTTGACTTTACTTAGTTTTCATCAATTTGATTATAAATTAATTTTAAAATAATCGTTACATGAATAGTTACGTTTTTATAAATTTTAAGTAATAAGAAAATGTTTATGTTGTGTTGTTTATGTTCTTCAAATTGATGAAAACTAAAATCGAAACGTTTTTGTTTACTTGTTTATCAAGGTTAATAAATAACATATGTTTAATAAATAACATATAATAGATAATATATAATATATAATACATAATATATAATAGATTGCGTAAAAACACCCTGTGGATAATTCGAGTTTTTGCGATTTCACTTATGATACTTATCGAACCCAGCTGCATCGACTGATTGAATTTTGAACTTACCATCGAAGTCATTTAGTTGCACTGGGTGACTGGACGTTGCCTCATAAACTGAAGATGCAGGATGTTCTGCAATAATATAAATGTTTGCCATGAATTGTCAAAATTTAATATATGAATACATTTATACTTACCGTGCTCATTAGAGTGACCCAGCTGTAGCGATTCACCGTGTGTTCCTTCTTGGGTTAAATGAGATAGTTCGGTGGGAATAGCATCAGGTTTTAATCGCCTAACTGTTTGTGGCGATTTATTTAAAAGTGGTCTCATCCATGAAGGTTCTTTATAAGCGTCGGCTTTGAAATGGTCCGAACACACACGAGCTACAATATGAAATTATTTCAGTTCCACTGTTATGTCGAAATTGCTAAAAAAAAATTAAATCAGTAACAATAGAATAATATTATAATTTCGACTCACCATTCTTAACATTTACACTTTGCCCACATGCTTTAATCCACTTATTAATATAAATCGAGTCGTGTGGAAAACGAAAATATCTTATGACTCTTTCATTTTTTCGACGTGAATCATTTGTACAATTTTTTACTGAACATTTTTTGGCATCGAAAATATTAATGGTCTATGTCTGTAGAGGTTAAGATACCCTTTGTAGAGGTTATATCAACTGTCAAATCGTCTGTCAAAAATAACAAGATGGCCGCCGCTGGGCACTGCGCAGAACAAGCGAAAATTGGTCATCAGAACGAGCACACCTTGGTTTCTTCCACCATGCATGGGACGCGATGTTAAATGCGTATCATGCAATTTTGAACTACTCACCGATATCGATAAGATCATGTTTATCAAACGCAGTATACGCGGCTTGAGTCAATTCCGGCAGGTACGCGCGGGCCAACAACAAGTATATGGAGTCGTACGATTCATCGAAACCGTCATCATAATGTATTTTGTACTTTGTACCGATTTTCGGATCAACGACGTAGAGAATTTTAACGTTATGATCATCGCATTAGATTCTCCGACAGGCTATATTCTCGGTAGACTTAAAGTACCTGCAACATCTTCATAACGATCACGCGGACCTACCATTCTGTTCAACGCGCGATAAACCACCCGGCAAACAGGAGAACAAACTCTTTGCAACATTATACAAAAACAGCGTTACATCATACATTATCGTAATCTGCAGCAACGTACTCATCACGGTCTTCGAATTTCAAAGATTCACTGCGTATTACAATTTGCACAATCTCCATAGCTCCGCGAATGCGTTGAATTCAACACGAAATTTAGAAAATTAGCCGAGAATGACTTTGAAAAAAATGTATATAAACTTATAAACAAGGGTATTTGGCAAAACAATGGAAAATGAAATCACGTCAATGTAAAATTATTATCAAAATTTTTAGAATATTTTTATATTCTAAAAATATTTAATTAATTTTTATTTTTAATATTAATATTTTTGACGCTGCCAACAGCTTCTACTTGAAAAAATATACGAATATACACATTACATTGGCTGCCTTCGATCAGATGCTATTAGCGCTGAAAATCTATAGTACACATCGTGCACTATAGATTTTCAGCATTAATAGCGTTTACCCGCAGCCATTAAGGTTAGAAAGAATAGACGGAGATAGTATATATATCTTTCTCTCTCATAGCATTTTGCCACAATCGCTCGTGTCCAAACTTTGGTACAGGGTCTCTAGCCGATGCTTAGAGTTTTTCCATTGGACCACCAATCAAAAAATTTTATATTAAATTGGCCAATCGACGATATAGACTATCGGATGTTACTTATTCGGACGTTTTAGAAAACCCTATGATTTAAAATAGCGATTGTTTGAGGGTAAAAATAAATTTGGGATCGATCTATTTTGCCTGCTAGAAAGATGAGGTAAAACAGAAATAAACAAGTTCATTTCATAATGCGTTTCTTTCTCTCACAGTCACTTTAGAGAAAACTCTATACTTTAACACGTTCGCTATGGTTAAGGGCAGGTTCTCATGAAACTCGATTCGAAAATTCGATATTTTTTATTTCATTTTTTGATAGCCTATTATATGTAGAATGTATTCCCCAAACCGTTTGACTGAAATAAATTTCATAAAAAAGTTATGGCATAATAATTCGACCCACTTCTTTACGCGAAAATAGAGTTTGCGCGGTAGTATGCATTCTACATCAATATTTTTTAAAGGTGCTCCTATATGTACGTTTTATGGTAAGTATGGAACAGTATGAAGTCGAAGAAGGATTGATATATGACCCTGGAATTGCTAATTAGCCACAAGATACATGTTTTTCCATTAACTCAAAAAAATCGTTAACCAAATCTTTAAATGCGTTTCCTGAAAAACGATGTTTTTAATATCTGTCTCCACGATAACTTAAAAACTACTCAATGGATCACTATTTTTTTATTTTTATTTTGAAATTCATTTAATTTATTGGAGGATAAACCTAAATGCAAATAATATTTGCTGTTTTTTTTTATAGCACTTTAAAAAGCGAAAAGAACGTGAAAAAACGGTACCGAAAAATTGCATGTCCGCCATTTTTTAAATTTTCGACTTTTTATTGATATTGTTGGTACAACTTCCAACAAATATTATACATTTTATAAAAATTTTTGGTATTTTTATTTCAGAATTTCTACAAGTGCTACAGTGGAGACCGATAAGTAACCTTTTTTTAAAAGGGTCACGTTACAACACGTATAAACAATTCCCATGACGTTATTATTCTTAAAAAAAAATTTTTTTTTGTACTTTAAAACTCAATAAATAAGTGTCAAAAACCTTAAGTTGTTTATACTTTCTTCTATAAAAAAAAAAAATTCAAGACAATCACCTTATTTTTTGGTCGCTTGATGAGAACTTCCCCTTAAGTTGGAAACCTCCCCCCCAATGCCTTTCTTGCAACAATTTTACAATTTTACAATATGTTTTAATATGTTGCACGTATTTATTTGTACACATATAAAACACATATACGAGTAATCAATAGCAATTGATAATAACAATTGATAATTGTTAATTAATTTTACTCATATGAGTAATCAACAATGTCACACATATGTAACGCCGAGATCTCGAAACGAATCGCTGTGTCACACATATATGACGCGTGATAGCAAACGTGTTAAAGTAATAATTGTTTTATTTTAACAAGCAAAAATGTGCAATAACAGCCTAAAATGCGAGAGAAAAGGCGATTATTGCAGATGAGATGAGGATAAGAAATAAACGAGAGTTATAAAATATTGAATTTATTATTGCAAATTCTTTTCCATAGGAAAGTACAATTCACTCGTGCAAAAGTAAAAAGTCGTAGAGAAACACAAAAGTTACGATCCTCGATTCGAAAGAATTGTATGAAGGATTTCGTTAAAGCATAGTGAAATTAATTCTAAAAATACTATATTAAAATATATATCTAGAAAAGTTAAATCATTAATTTGTATGTACATTACATTCGATTTCGTCGTAATTTCCTAATATTAATTTTATAATATTGCAATATATGTAACTTTTAAAAAACCTTAATTCGATTTCTTTAATTAGATATCGCGCGCACTCATTCATGTTATGTGCTAAAGACAGTAAATGTTTTAAATGATCGTCGACGCATTACATTTTTTACAATTTTTTTCAATTTTTGGAAAGTAGATAGATAGATAGATAGATAATTATGTTTATTGTCCCCTTGGGATTACAATCTCCTCCTTACATTCCTCCTACTAGCCCACGCACTTGTTTCTAACTTAAAACTACGCCTCTGTTATCAACTTGGCCATAGGTGCGGCTGTCCACCTTGGCCATAGGTGCGGCTCTATCCGATGACACCCTCCACCTATGCCCTACCCTTCGTTAAGTGCACACTCACACACGCCGCTAAGGGATTTCCGTTTCCTTTTGCTTAATGTACATCTATGAGTCTATTTGGCTTAACTTCTCTTTAACTGTGGATCCTCGACCTCCAACCTCATCTCATGTGTTCATTCTCCACTTTATCCCTCTTTCTTTCTCTATCACTCTCTTTCTCATTCGTGCCTCCCCTCTCCCTTTCCAATTCCCTCATCCATCCCTCTCCCTCACCCTCCTCTCCCAGAATCATTCCCACCATCTCCTGCGAGTTTCCTTCTTCCCTCTCCTTCCATAACCTACACACCTCCCAGACATGCTTCCATGATTCCCTCTCTCTTCCACATAACTTATACATCTTTTTCTCTTTTTCTTCCCAATAATTACTCTCTCTCATCTCGCAACAGTCTAAATCTCGCCTTCTCCATCTGCTCTCTCCCCAACCTTTTTTCAAATATCCCGGAACCTCTGCCTCCTTAACCCTTTTGTACCATCTATTAAATTTCGATTCTTCTATCCTCTCCATCTTTCCTTTCTTTACCTTTCCTTCTCACTAGTTCTCCGAACCTGCCTCTCCCCTCCTCACCCTCCTTTTCCATTTTTCTCCAATTCTCTCATTGATATACCCCTCTCCTCCTCATACCTCTCTCTTTCCCTCTCCCAGCCTGACAGTTCTTTTCTAACTTTCTTTCAAATCCCCACGCGCGCTTCCCTGCCCTTCCTCTTATTTTCTCCCTCTGTAGCTCCTCCCTGACCATATACCAGGGGGTCCTGTAGCCTACACCTAGTACCCATCTTAGGTATCTCTCCTCTATTTTCTCCATTCTCTCTCTTTCCCTCCATCCCCAAATCTCTACTTCATATGCCATCACAGTCCATACCAGCCTGTCGAACAACCACAATCTTTTACTCCAATCCTTCCCAAATCTTTTTTTCCCAATTCCCCACACTTGTCCCATTATTGCTACTGCCTTCTTTATCCTCCCCCTCACATGCGCCTCTTGGTCACTATTCCCTTGCAGGGTATACCCCAGATTGGTATACTCTTTCACCTCTTCCATCCTTTCTCCTTTCCACCTTCATTCTATCATTGCCATTTTCCCACCCCCTCTACTAAATCTCATAATCTTGGTCTTTGCTACATTATGATGATACTGTTGTAGCCCAGTAACTACAACTATATTAGATATTAAGGTCGATATCGCAATAGTCACAAGAATTGCGATATCGAAATACGGTCACAACTGCAAATTAGGGCGAATCTTTCGAAAGGCCTTAAAAAGCAAGCTTGCACATAATACAAGCATTTCGAAAGATTCTAAATAGAGCAAGCACGCTAAAATCGCGTAGCATCCTCCGAAAGACTCCGTAAACGAAAGTAGCACACAGTCTTTCGAAAGATGTGCGTTTGCAAAAAACTTGCAAATGCGCGCGGCCGCTGACCTTAACGACGACCCAAAAACCAGGGATATAAGCGCCCGTAACAAGTCAGAGGGCGGAGAGAATTATAGCAAGTGCCAGTTGGAGACTACGATCGAAAAGCGAACACGCAAGTCTAAAAAAGGTGAATGTATTTATGTATT
>JANQDE010000948.1:15963-29285 GCA_037157785.1 Cephalotes varians | reverse complement strand
ATCCGTACCTGACCGCTGCCCGTCCCGTCGAGTTCCTGCCGCAGCGCGGCCCGGATAACGTTAGATTTAAGTTAGTTTTAGTGTAGCGTTAGATTAGGATAAGTATTTTGCGTGCGTTAATTGTTCTCTTTAGATTTAAGCTTTCGTACAATTGTTCTCTGTAGATTAAGATTAAGTTAAGTATTTTTGTTATTCCGTTACTCCGTCCGATCCGTGCGATCATAATTTTTGTCGACACTCGCTGTGATACCAAAGCCGTATAAATTACTAATTACCAAAGCCATTATTAATTTCATATTGATTACCAAAGTAGTATTAATTCCATTTTGATTTATGTTTATTAAATAAAGAATATATTTATTTTTTTTTTGTAAATTGGTGTTTCGTCCTTTCTCGAACCCTGAATCCGGCGAGCCGATCCGAGCGCAGCGAGAAAGTTGAAACGTTATATCGTCATACCTTATGTATTTCGATGTAAACAATTTGTACGGTTGGTCGACATGTCAACACCATTGCCTTACGCAGATTATCGATAGATCTACGATACTTCAAATTTTAACGTCATGGATATTGCGTTACATTCCCCGACAGGTTACATTCTCGAAGTTGACTTACATTATCCGCAACATCTTCACGCTGCACATACTGACCTATCGTTCTGTTCGACGCGCGATAAACCGCCCGGCAAGCGGTAAGACAAACTCCTCGCAACTCTATACAATAAGAAGTGCTGCGTCATACATTATCGTAACCTACAGCAGTGTACTCGTTACGGTCTCCGTATCGCAAAAATTCAGCGCGTATTGCAATTCTCACAACCTCCTTAGTTTCGCATCTATATCAAGCTTAACACGAATTTTAGTACACTCATCAAGAATAATTTTAAGAAAAATTTATACAAATTGATGAATAATGCGGTTTTTGTCAAAATCATGGAGAAATGTCGCACGTCGATGTGCAACTCGTGAAGCAATGGGAAAACCGATACGCACACTGTTCCCCAGAGATTCAAAACCACCTAGAGACTATAATTTTTGATGAAATAGAAAAAATTTTGGTTGAGGATATTTGTGACATTAAAATGAAGAGACTCACGAAGCTATTTTTCCAAAAAAACCAAACTTTACTTTTAAAAATTCAAAAAACCTAAAAAATTGAAATATCAGAAATAAAAATAGTATAAAAGTAAGAAACTTAAACCTTCTTAACCTTCTTAACTCTTAAATCCTAAACTCTTAAATCCTAAAACCTTAAACCCCCCAAACCCTTAAACCTTAAACCTCTAAATCCTAAACTATCTAAATCCTTAAACCCTTAAACTCTAATTCCTTAAGGGGGTCATCCCGTGTGACGACCGTTTTTTTTAAGGTTCTTTTGCATTTTTTTGCGGCGAAATGAAAAAATACAGAGCTTCCAAATTTTTACTATATATTTATTACATCTTAAACTATATGTGTAAATTTTTTTATTTAAAAATATGGCGTCGATGGCGAGTTACATCACTGGAATGGCACCAATGTAAAAAAAAGCAGACAAACGGTGCCCACGATTCCGGCAGACTGGTTTATCTGAAATMAAAAAATCAAATTGCATTTTAATCTATAGGTGAATGGCTATCGTGGGAACTAGGATTTTTTGAAAATATTAAAAATTCAATTTTTCGCATGCTTTTAAAAATTATAACTCAAAATAGCATGATTTTTTGCGACTATTTTTTTATGCGGACAGAAAACGGTTCAATACTTTTTAAAAATTCTAGTTCGCACGATAGCCACACATGTGCTGAATCTACCATTAAAATTTTATTTAAATCCATTGAACCGTTTTCGAAAAATCATGGGCACCAGTTTAAAAAATCCAGTTTTGAGAAAAAACGCTTTTGAAAGTTCACGTGTGAATTACACCATGAAATTTTTGCTTACCACTAATCTGCTATTCCTGGTGCATAGAGTATCCCTTCCTCTTCTTCTTGCAAATTTCGTAAGGCCGACTGCTCCTCCCTGGCTGAAATTCTAGCCTCTCTTGCCGTGTCGCTCATGCGCTGCTCGGAACGGCTGATTCGGGCTTCGTCGCGGCGCTCTACATAAGCGTGCGCTGATCGTCCATTGAATAGCCCATCGTATGCATTATCTTAATAATGCCTTGGAAGCCTTCATTAAAGATGACGACGGCCAAAAAAGTTGCAATCTGAACTATCTGAGCGCTTGAATGTAGATGCTTCGGAGCGAACGTCCAAATGAGTGAATTTAACGACTCATTATTATTCTGCGTCTCTGCTCCTAAACATCGGGTCAAAAGAAACGTCCTTGGATAAATCTTCATAGATAGATTTAACTACTGCTTGTATTTCCTTGGATGATGGGGCCTTCTCGTGATGGAATTGGTCGAGCGTGCTCTTAGCTTCAGCCTGCCGCCATTTACACCAGCTACCTTCGCCTGCTGGACAGTTCTGTTGAGGATTTTCATCGGTAGAGCATTTGTGGTAGAATGTGGCCCAAACTTCTTTCTTCATTTCTTCTAATGAATCAGGATGGCGACGAATGGCTAAGCCATAAAATTTTGTCATTTCAATAATTAGCTTGTCCGTTAGCTTGCCCTGACCTTTGCCACCAATACCTTTATTCTTTTTAGCATTTCGGAGTCGTGTTCTCATCCGTTTCTCAACATGTCCAACACACTCTTTTTTAATAACAGGAGAGTCATTACCATAAGGCTCAGCTTTTAAAATGCCATTGAATGTCTTGCTGTCACCGTCGCCGACATACGTCAAATATTTCACGCCGTGTTTTTCGATCGAGCGTAAAAACATTGCGACAATGGCATCAATTTCCATTTTACCGGAACTTCCTGTGTGATTTATCGAACACTCAGATTCATGATCTGCATACCATGCCTCGTATTTCTCTGGTTCAGTATTTTTTAACTTTTTCCACAGATTACAAGCACCACAAAAACTACTCATAACCATCGCATCTATCACTTTCCCAGAATACTTCCCAATTAACGTCGATACTCCAAATAGAGATAAAAAGCCGCGTTTTTTCCAAGTTCCATCTCCGGAAACTGTTAATTCAATTTGCGGCTTCTCAGCTTCTTCATTCATATTTTTTTCTTGTGTAGCAACAAAGGATAGAACGGACTCATACACTGCAGATGCGGCTGTGTGAATATTTTCCAAAAGCGCGGTATATGTCGAGTTTCTTATACCTTGACAAATGTCCAATAAACTGCAGAAAAGATTCGCTCCTTCGTGGCTAACACCTAACAACCGCATCGCAAAAACGAAGCGCCGATTAATTTCAAAAGAATTTTGAATCATTGGGCCCGAGTTTATCGTTTTATCTGTACTGCACTTACACGACATAAGAATTTTAAAACCCAAACCTCGTAAAATCGTCTGACTAAAGGTCACGTCACTTTTACACTCTTTGCATATAACATTTGCTGAAATTGCCGAAAACACAGATGCAAATTCTAAGATACAGTACGCAAAGTTCGAAGCAACAGGGTAGCATCCTGTTTTTGCTTCCGCAAGTTTCTTGTAAGAGATGAAAATATCTGCATTCTTTTCTTTAGATTTTCGAATCGTATCATACTGCCACCGAGATAACTTTGCATCTTCAATAAGAACCAAAGACTGCTTCGGTAAATGTAAGTAAGTTGCATTCATCATTGTTTAAAAGGCCTTCAATAACTTTTATCAAATGTTTCTTTCCAGAATCTTTTAAGTTTCTATAGAAAGCTTGTTTTATTTATTTTTCTGAATAATAATTATCTGACAAAACTAGTTGTTGTGTCTTGGGATTGTAGTGAGGATCCGTAACACTAAGCAAGTCGATTACTAAAACCAGATTTTATTACATCCTGGTAAGCATACCAGAAGAAAGTTGCAAGCTCGCGGTCTCCGGGTCGAGTGTTCACACACAGACCGCTCCGCCACACCACCTCATGGCGCGGCATGCAAAATCAGCGATCGGAAAAGGAAACCGATCGCCCCCTGGTTGACAATCGTGCGCGTGAGCAAGCGCAGCTCACCGCGAATACGAAATACATAACATCTCTTCTCCCTGTAATTAAATAATGTCGTGTATAATACTGTTACGTCCAGACCCCAGGGTTTTAATTTCTTTATTTTGGGAAAGAAGGAATTTAGGATAGGAAGAGTATGGAAGGACGTATCAGATATCTCTCTCGCAGGTCAACGCGTTAAGACGTGAGCCGCGAGTCGAACACACTTGTCTCAAGTCCCAGATATGGGTCAGCGTACCATATGGTCGCTATGACACCGTCTGGAACAGTGCGTTCGTCAGTCCTTTAAATTTTAGGTCAAGGAACTGAATCCATATGACCAGGGGAACGGACTACGTGCGATCTTTTCGAGGGAAACAGGATAGTACGAGGGTATTTAAATTAAATAAAGAGGTTTAAAAATAAAGAGAACATTTAATATCGTAATTTAATTAGGTGCGTAAAAATTAGCGTAAAAATTATCATTAAAATAAATTATTATTAACTACAATCTAGTTATTAGCTACCAGCTAGGCTCTTAGCTTTAAACATTTATATGTTGTGAGCCAGTTAATATTAATATTATATTCATTATATAATATTATAATCATTTACGACTAAGAGTGTAGAGTGTAAGTGTAGCTTTTTACAATTGTTGTGTTTGTATGTGTGTAATATATATTGCGACCGCACTCACGAGTGACGGGCAAYTTCGTCGCGATCCCGCGATCTTCGGTACTTCCGAAAACGAAACCTTTCACGAAATTCGTTAAGTTGGGCACCAGCCACTCTTACGCGAGGTTTACTCGGACCACACAAGATACGAAATTTTACCGGAAATCGCGAGTCACAACGGCCGCGATAGCCACGGCAACTCAGCCACGGAATTGGCAGAGGGGCGGTTCGGTACGTGGATGGGAAAAATCCGGGGAGGCGAGAGAGGTTGCAATTACTTAACGCAGGCAGCTAAATAATAACAAGAATATATTTCTTGACTCTCGGCTCTTACAAATTGAGCGGATCCATAGTTAGTAGGCCGGTATAATGTGGCCTTTACGTCTTCCTGCGCGATTCGATTCGAACTCTAACGGATGACCAGGATTCTACTCGATCCGCTTGGTAAGTAATGCGGGGCGCGCAAAGTACAATGGGCGCAGATTTGCGCCTCGACGGCGTTCGCCCCGTCCCGTGAACTAGAAGGGCGACCGCTAAAGACTTTACTTGAGCGTTATGTTACAGGCGATATTACAGAAATGAGCCTCCCGACAGCTCGACACGACAAATTCACGCAATCTTACAAAATCACGCCCGAACACCGTACAATAAGAAACGATAACGACAACGCACGAGTGACTGCGCTGTGGCGAATAAACGCGGGAGAGAGAGACGCACAACACCTAAGTCGACAGGATGGCGTGGCAGCCGATTACGTTAACGACCGTTTCATTACCGAATCCGACCGACTATGCCGCCACGCGAACCTCTCAATCTGTTGAACGAGTGAACGACTGCGCTACGCGGATTCGTCTCACCGAAACGGCGACCCTGACCCAAGTCCTTCCAGTCCTCGCGTATGGGATCCGATAGCCTCTTTTGGGGTCCTGTGCTCCTCGACAGCTCTCTTGTACGCACGCAACAATTGACGGCCACAGCGACAGTGACGGCCCGTCGTCCTGCAGGAAGCTCGCTCCCCGCCGCTCCCACCTATGGGCCGTGAATTGTTTTCCAATTGGATGTCCTTGCTCACGCGGTCCCCAATTATAGGGCCAATCAGGCGGGACCGCGCTCTCGGCACGCGACTCAAATGGCCAATCGCTAATGTAGCCCTTGTTTTTTAATATTCCGTAGGCCATTTTCGACGATCCGAGATTCGGTTCACAGTTCCTTTCCTCTGAGCGGCCTCCCTTGTCGGGTCCTGCATGGACTTCGGGTCCTCAGCCTCTCGAGGATCCCTCCTCCCGGCAGTCTCTTGGCTTGACGGCAGCAAATATAGAGCGATAAACACAATTCGATTAGGCAAGGGGAGAGCGGAGGAGACGATACAACTGAAGTCCTTCCTCAGACCGTCCTCGCAAGCTCTTTGATAGTGGTCCTCTTCCTTTCCTCCTCGCCTCGCCTCGGGTGAGATTCGCCGCACTCGCACAGTCTTATTCGCTACAATAACTAGTACAATAACTCTAAGATCAATTACAAGTCAAAAAATAAGGCGCGCGAATGAGTCCTCGCGACTCCGCTATGCCTCTCTCCCGCAAATTGTGAGAGCACAGGACCGGCGTGCTTGTAATTAAATGTTTTAATTACCAGTGACGGCGCCTACAAGGCGTCACGTCACAATATATATATATATATATATATATATGTGAGTATATGATTAGAGGAGAGGGAATAGAGACAGGAAGTAAGGTTAATCTATTTCATGGATAATGGTTGTTGAGGGAGGGAAGAGATTGTAAAAGAAACGGACAGAGACTTCATGTGAAAAGGGGGAAAGAGGGAAGAAGACGGGAATGATAGCGTCGGGATTTTGACCCGAGATGGCCGATCTGATCTCAGAGATCAAAATCATCGGGCCCGATGGAGAAGGAGCCGGGAGGAAGAGGAGTGGTGCGCTAAGGGAATTGGAGGATTAGGTTATCTAGTGATTGGTGGGGATCATAGTAATAGTAGTGACGAGGACGAGGAGAAGGAATGCGAATTTCGTCAATGAATTCCACGCTTGAGGTGGAATTCGCGGGAGAGATTGGGCGAGGTGGCTCGGGAGAGGAGATTGGAGAGTAGGAAGGGGCGAACAGAGGGAGGAGGAGAGTCTGGGAAAATTCGGGATGTGATTGCAGAATGGGGGGAATCGGGTTGTTCGAGAGGGAGTGTAGGGGAACATGGAGGTGAAGGAGCTTGATTTAGAGAAGAGGAAGGTTGAGGAGAAAATTGAGGAAAAAGAGGAGGAAGAGGAGGAGGAGAAGATGGCATGCTTACTACACTAGAATGATTATCGTTATTATTGTCATTATTACTATTGTTAATATTATTGTCATTATCACTATTATTATTATTAATTCGCGGCGTTAATCCACGAAGGTACTCGGCGTAGGCCTCGTCTAACAGTTGTCGCGCGAGCCTGCGTCCCCGACGCCGAAACCGTTTTGCCGCCTGACGGGTGCGGGGTCGAATTCGGGGCTGGTCGGTCGCTCACTACGAATAAGCGCCCGAGTTGTAATTTCTGCTTTCTTTAGGAAAGAATGAAGAAAAAGGAAAAGAGATGGATTATGGTTGTGAGTTTACCAGATTTTATCAAAAAAGGAAAGTAGGGTAGATGAGTGGGCAAAAGGATAAGAGGTCTGCCATATTGGTTAACCCCTTGAAGTGGGAAATAAGTTCAAGTACATTAGATATTATCCATGAACTTTGAGGGGATTAGGAATATACGATCGAGTTCAACAACAAAGCTGTTGACCTCAAAGGAGAGGATTGAGGTTCGCCAAATTGGTGACCCTCTGTTTTATGGATTAATGTTGAATTAAATTCATCGAATATTATCCATGAATTTTGGGGAATTGAGAATAGGGAACGAGTTCATCAGAGCTAGTGAACTCAAAAGGAAGGATCGAGAGGATAATTTATAAAGGTCAATGATTGAAGATTGCAGAAAGCAAGAAGGAAAAAGATCCGTGGATTGATTCTATCGTAGAACCCGAGAAGTGCGCGTATGCAATAAAAGAGGAATCCGCGATTTGAACAGGATATATATGTATATGTATATGTACATGTGGAGCGACTTACTATTTGATACGGCAGAGTTCGAGATAGATGGGCTCGAAGATCCTCTAGTTGTTCGCAGAGTGARCGGTTGTTTGGAACCCTCGTGGACAGTTGAACAGTCTGACACTTGTCGCTTCACTCGCGAGCYCGGACAACCAAGTCAAAACTCGGACGAGTAAACTCGGATGGAATGATTGAGTAACTTGGATGAAGAGATGMCTCAGAGAACGAGAGCAAGTAAATTCAAAGAAGACCAAGCGGAACGAGAGCGAATCTTACGATGTCGCGGCTTATATGGGAATCCCTTCGTTCTGTGGGGGTGTGCTATATCGGTCGGATAAGATTTTGGTTGGTGGGATCCTTTTTTGGGCATACACTTTTTAATTTCTTAAACTTTGATTGGGAAGTTTTTTATGGAGTCGCCTCCATTCACAGTCCAGGATTTAGCAAAGTAGATTGGAAATAGTTTATCCTGACTGTTTTCTGTTTTAGGATTGGTCAAAATTCGAAAGGCGTTGTCGAGGAAAAAGGGGGATGATTARTAGGTGRGASTTARTTAAGATTTRTTATCCTTGTGTCGTRTRTARRTCTTTCTTATGTTTATAGCTCCTTAGAGTTATTGAAAGCAACGAGATCCCGTCATCGCCGATCGTGAGTGCGGTGTCGAATAGCGACAAACAAAAGCTCAGTTCTTAGTCTTAAAGCGTTATCTTTTCGTTTTATGATTTTTAGGCGCCTGCAACAGTTTATCTCAATATGAATTCTAAATCAAGTGACACTTTTAGTCACTTGTTACTATTGGTTGCAGCGTTCATATCTCTGTTTACTTTTTCYTAGAGAAARAATATTYTRTGAYATTTGTTTGGTTTTCTAGAGAYCACAGRCTCTGAGCTTCAGTTTTTATTGCTTCTCAAACAACGCACCTCTCAATTGATATTTTTTTTAAGCGACTTTTATGAGTTCTTGAGAAGAAATGAATGAGTCCGTTGTTCGAAAAAGGCTGAGAATTGTAGGCAATTGGATCGATTCGATTCTCTCGCGTATGTTTAAGAATCATGACGATGACCAGATCTCTTTGAAAGAAAAGAATCGTGGAGTCCACAGGACGTAACAATACCATCAATTCCAATTGTAAAACATAATCCTTTCACAAGGTCAAAAGGATAAATATTCACCAAAACGCTCTGGTGGTTTACATAATCTTGTCGATCGTTCTCGGCTCGCGGCCGGGATAGGTGCTTCTGGGAAAGCATCTCGATCTAACTGCCCTTCTTGCTTTTCATCCAACAATGTGTCCCGAGCCTTCGCATTCTCGGCAAGCTTGTGGGAAACCTTTGACAACCTCTCTCTCTCTCTCTGGATCCGCGGACGTCAGCGTACGTGCCTCCCCGCAAACATCCGTCTCAACATTAACATTTATATTCAGATCGCCGTAGTCTAATATCTGAGTTAATGTTCTCTCAGTCAATGCTGATCCTACCGCTTGCGTTTGGTTAACCTTTTTCAAACTTTTCCATCGTTCAACTTAATTCTATAATGCAATTTCTCCAATTTCTCTATAATTTTACTAAAACATTATTTAATATTCTTATCTAAATACTCGCGTACAGCCACACTCTCTCCGACCTCGAATTGTGTGATTTTCATATTCTTTATATTATCATTTTCTATTTTCTCTTCAGTTCTTGGAAAAAGCAAGTTCAATCTAAGTCTTAAGTTTTCTTCCAAATATTAATTCTGCTGGTGACTTAACAGTTTCCTAGTGTGGTAATAACCGATAATTAAATAATACTTTCTGTACATTCAGTTTAACATTTTGTTCGGTGGTATTTAATTTTCGCAATCCCTACTTTAGAGTCTGCACAAAACGCTCAGCTAATCCATGTGTCGCCGGATTATATGGTGCCGTACACTTATGGAAAATATCGTTTCTTTTTAAAAATGCTTGAAATTCTTTTGAAATAAATGTACGACTGTTATCCATTACTAAAGTTTGCGGTAATCCAAACGTGGTAAAAATTTCCCGACATTTCTCTTCCGTCGATTCTGAATTAATATTTTTCATTAAATGCACCTCCGACCATTTGGTATGTGCATCCACCAAAACTAGGAAGTTACATCCCATAAAGGGTTCTGCGAAATCGATATGTACCCGCTGGAACGGTTCCGTAGCCGGTTCCCAACGATGTCTAATTTCAACCCTAGGGTTATTGCTAAAAATATTGCACGCTTTACAATTTTTTACTAATTTTTCGATATCTTTATTTATGCTTAACCACCAACAATAGCTTCGACTTAAATTTTTCATTTTAACTACACCAAAATGAAATGACCTTCATGTAACTCTTTTAGAACTCCTTCTTTTAAAATCATTGGAATCACTACTCGATTTTTTCTCAAGTATTCCTTTTTGTAAAGTAAACTCATTATTTTGGAAACCTAATGGCACCAGACTTTTGCCCTGTTCCAAAGCTTTAATTATTTTATTTAATTCTTTATCTTTTCACGCTTCAACATATACTTCTTTAGCTGTTACCGGCAATGTTTCTAAATTATCTATTTGATATATATCTATCGGATTATATTCACTCGTACGCGTTTCGACTATTGGTAATCTAGAAAAACCGTCCGCGTTACCATGGTCTTGTGATTTGCGATATTTGATATTAAACTGGAAAGCCTGCAAGAAAACAGCGTAATGCTGCATTCGCATGATACTATACGCCGATAAACCTTTCTGTGGATTGAAAATTTGTGCTAACGGTTTGTTGTCCGTCACTAACGTAAAATAGTTTCCAAAAAGAAACTGGTGAAACTTTTTGATTCCAAATATTATGGCATAAGCCTCCTTATCAATTTGTGCGTATTTTTTTTTTGCGTTTCCGTTAACGAATTTGAAGCACACTGTATAATACGCTCGCTTCCGTCTGAATATGTGTGTGACAACATAGCTCCCACATCATACGGGCGGGCATCGGTGACCAGGACAAGTAGCAACTTAGGGTCGAACGGAACTAATATTTTATCAGTTTCAAATTCTGCTTTTGTCTTTTTAAAAGTCAATTCACACGCTTTAGACCAACGGAATGGCACGTTCTTTTTAAGTAAATTGTTTAACGGACAACATCGCTTAGATTTCTGATAAATCGTCCATAATAATTAATCAGTCCAATAAATGCTCTTAATTTAGTCAAATTATAAGGTCTCGGCATTTTCCATACTGCCTCTATTTTTTGTTTCTCCTTTGAGATACCATTTTTCCCGATAATGTAACCGCAGTAAGTAATACTATCCTGGAGAAACTCACATTTCTCCTTATTGATGCGTAAATTGTACTTCGACAATTGTTTAAAGACTAATTCTAAACGTGCCATATGTTTATTCAAATTTTTCCCCGAGACCCTTATGTCATCCAAAAATACTGCTACCCCGGGAATTCCGCTCAAAATATTTTCTATAATTCGTTACCAGATTGCCGGGGCCGCTGCCACTCCATACATAAGACGGTTACATTGATATAATCCCTTGTGAGTATTTAACGTTAAACTCTTTCTATCTGACTCCGCTAATGGCAATTGCAGATTGCCTGTTTTAAATCAATTTTAGAAAATATTTTTCCTCCTGCCATTGACGCGAAAAGTTCATCTATCGTAGGCAGAGGATGTTCATCCACGATCAACAAGGAATTGACGGTGATACTAAAATCACCACATATTCTGATTTGCTCGTTCTTTTTTAAAACTGGTACAATAGGCGTAGCTCATTTTGATGATTCTATTTTTTCTAAAATTTCCGCTTGGACCATATTCTCTATCTCTGCTTCTACCTTTTCTTTTAATTTAAAGGGTACAGTTCTACTTTTCAAAAATGTCGGCTTCGCGTCTTCTTTCAATTTTAAATGAGCCTCCATTTATTGTATTAACGCAAAGTTTTCACTTATTATATTAGTATTTATGAAACAATTGTTCTAATCTGCCGTGATGATGAACTTCTTTATTTCTTCTATTTCTTTTAAACTACATTTAACTTTTCCCAAAATCTTTAATTAATTGATTAATCCACTCTCGGCCTAACAGCGGATTTCTATCGTAATGTACCACGTGGGTATTCTTGTCCAGGAATTAATTAAGCCAGACACTCCTACAGATATAATTAACAATAATAATTATATTTGTACTTTTACAATTAATATGCTCGAGACGTATCGTACACCGATGATCAACCGCGAATGAGTCCATTGGCAGGATTGCGTGTTGACTCGCCATTGGTGTGTTGGCCGAAATCGTGGTTGGCTCTTATTGGTCCGTCTCATAGAGCCGCCACAACCACGTACGCATTTAACTCGCGCATGCCATCTATATTGCGTACTTTAATTTTAACAAATACCAACGATGCAAAATTTTTCTTACAATATGAACGCAATTTTAAATCAGTTTTATATGATATTGTAAATTGTAAAAAAGGAAACATTCGTCGCAACCAGTTTCTACTCACTAAGGTGACCACAGCGCCGCAATCCATCTCGAAAGTCACTCGCTTATTCTCCAAACAGAGAGAGAGAGAGAGAGAGACACTGTGTATTTTTCTCTGTTATTGTTAAGAATCGTATTTGATCGTATAAATTACTTGCAAAAATGATCCAGTCAAAGATATCAATCCTACAATACTGTTCGCATCAAAATAGTACCTCCTGTCTCAGCAAGGGGAAGAGGCAAAAACTATCCCTACACGATACCCTGCTAAAGGTTCTAAGACTGAAAAGCTATGAACTTCTGGGTTTTATTAATAAAAGACAATAACAAAGCATTTTTGGCGTAGTTTTTGAAAACTACCTCTCAGGAGTTGCAAAAAACCTACCCTAATCTCGAAAAATGTTCGAACAATAGTACTGTGTTTCTCAATTTTTTTTAGATTGGCCTTTTTTTAATTATTTTCAACCCTTAACAAGGCTTGGTTTTGTAATTTTTTCGAAAAACAAAAAGTTATGCTTCTCTTAAAAATGCCCAAGGATTAATATGATATGAATACAATTTCGACTGCGTCTTTCCTGTGTCCGTAATCGACTACCGAAAAACGTGCGAATTTCAGGCTTATTTTGCGGTCACTCTTTCTTTTTATGTTTATAAATGCCTTATCTCTTCGATTTGACCTCTGCTGCTTGTTTTCTTCGATGTACACGCGCCATGGCCCACAAACTCCACTGCAGCGTTTTCATTTGTCTTCAATTCCTGAACGCCCCTCTCCGCCAGCTCCATCCCGCTGGCTACTTTCAAGGCGGGTTCCATTGTTAAATCCGGGAGGGTCTCGTTAGCGCACGGTGCGATAGCCCACATCCCTATAGCACACGCGAAATTTAACATAATTCCCGATAGCCCACGTCCCTATAGCACACGTCCCGATAGCGCACCAAGTAAAAGGAGCATTATCCCGATAGCACACGTCTTAAAAGAACCTTCGTCCCCATAGCGCACGTCCCGATAACACACTTCTTAAAAGAACCTTTATCCCGATAGCGCACGTCCCGATAGCGCACGTCCCGATAGTACAATTCTTAAAAG
>JANQDE010000947.1:11264-24222 GCA_037157785.1 Cephalotes varians | reverse complement strand
GTGATACGTTGCCTTTCGTCCATGGATGTAAAAAAATTTTTTTGTGAAAAATAGGAGACTTGTTCTTCATTAGACGATGAGAACAAAGGAGTCCAAAATTAACCAGAATTGGTAGTCCAAAAATTAAAGCATGATTTACAGTCATCAATACGGTAAAAAACTGAATGAACATAGAATGAAGATGATACAAAGTTATAATGAGAACGCAATAGAAATTGTGTAATGAAAGTTACAGAGTTAAAACTTACAGAAGGAACAAAATTGACGGATTAATAAATTATGTTTCGCACGCAACTATGACCGAAATGTTAAAAGCTTATGTATGTCGACATGTCAACGTCAAACTCGCAAGTGGTAAATAACGGTCCGTAAAGACAATATAAAGTAAATAAGAACGATAATAACATTAAGATGTACAGTATGTGCGATATGATATAATACATGTTTAAAGGCATAATAAGCGAGACCAACACTTTATAGTAAGAGGCATAAACTCTACATCTTGGAGAGCAYATCAAGGATGTCGAAATAAGAGTCGTCCAACAATTCAGTGTCCCTCTGTGCATTCAGTCCATTTGGTTGCTCCTTAATGTGCAACATTTCAGATACACACCTTTTATAGTAATTCGATTCTGAGTCTAAAATTTGGATGTTTTCCCAATCAAATGTATGACCAAATTCCAACGTATGCTCGGTTACTACTGAATGTTTAGACGAGACAGATTTGATGTTGTTATTATGTTCCTTAATGCGGGTTTTTTAGCTGCCTTTTCGTCTGGCCAACATACGAAGCATTGCAATTTTTACAAGAGATTTTGTAAACTCCATTATTGTTTGAGAATAAGTTATTCACATCCTTGTGCACCCTGATATATCCTCCAAGATTAAGGACACGATATCCCGTAATATGTTTCGATTTATCGACAGCGGAGGCCACTAATTCCGATATTTTATTAATATACGGCAGCACTAAAATTTTTCTGTTATTATTTTCTATTGTAGAATTATTGTTCTTGCTGGATTGGTTAGCGGATTGATTGCATTTATTGTGTATAAGTGTTTTGAGTCTGTGGTTAATTTTGTCAAAGATTAATTCTAGAGGATAGCCGTTCTCTAGTAATAGATTGATGGTGAGTTCCAGGTTTTTTTGGTGGAATTTCGGATGTGATAGGAGAAATGCCCTTTCAAAGATCAATTGAACCTACTCGAGAAGAAGATGACCACGATCCAAAATAACATTCAAGGATAGACGGCTCACCGCACAGAATAGATAATCACTGAAAAGATTTGTTCGACGCCATTAACAAATTATATGTGGAACTGCGCGTTAAAAACCTTGACGAATCAATAGAAAGAATCAGATGAGAGATTGACTTTTACGATTGACGATTAGTTATTAACGGTAATTATAATATAGAAGGATAACGTAGCGGAAAACAAAAACTATTACTCATTTTTTAAAATAAAATAAGACCTTAAAAAAGTTAAATTATCAATGCTTTCATCAGAAAGACTTGAACGAATTTTTGTTAATAACAATGCAGAGGCAGAGAAAGCTCTTTCTGCCTCCATACTAGTTGGTCTTACAGTTTTTAAATAATTGCAAACACGGCTTAAATATTTGCTCTTTATTCCTTCTTCATTATAATAATTCATTTCGGCTCTGATTATTTTCCTAATTTCGCTTCTTGATTTATTCTTAACTTTTGTAACTTGTTTTGTTCTTTCCATCACCCTTTGTTTAAGTTTCTCTTTTAGAGTCAATTGTGAATTTGTACTGTTATCAGGTATTTCAACGTCATCTGCTTCCTCGCTATCTATGTTTTCACTTTCAGTAACTTCTGTTTCTGTAGCATCATTAAAATATAATCTTTCAATTAGGCTAACAATTTGAGTTATAAAACTTGATTTAGATGTTTGATTAAAGATGCCATAATTAATCGTGTTCCCTTTCTTGTATGTTAGGTTCTTGCAAAAAATTAAACAAATCTATATACTTATAACGTCGTTCTGATATCCGATTTAATAAAGCTGTTTTAAGTTTTTTGCTAAGAAAACTTTCTTGCTTAGATAACTCATCAAGCATAAACTCTAATGTGATATCTGCTTGATACAAATCAGTTTCTCGAGAACACAATGCTTCGACAGCAAGTTTGACAGGAGCCAAAGCCGCTATAATAGAAGAAACTATGTCTAATTCTTCTTTTGTAAAAGAGATTTCAATTTTAACATCAATTAAAGCTTTTTGTACGCAGCTTTTTAATTGATAAAACCATTCTAACATGAACAGAAGACTATTCCACCTGGTTTTACAATCTAAAATTAGCTTTAATTCTTTGCCTAGTTCAGCTTTGACATGCTTTTGTAGAAAATCGTCATTTCTAGTCGGAGATCGTCGGAATATTCTTACTACTTTCCTAATTTTTTCAGTTAACGGCCCTATAATCTCATTTAAACATATCTCATCATTTATTTCTCTTTCTTCATTATGAATTTGCAAACCTAAATCTTCATCGTTTTCAGAATCAACTTCATCATTTTCATCAATATCTTTTAAGTTTGACACTTCACGTTCACTCTCTTTCTCTATTTCTTCAAAATATCTCTGTTCTATTTGTCTATTATATAATACTTCTAATATAGCTAGTTGAATACCATGTGCCAAGCAAATTTGTTGATCAGCATTAATTATTTTTCCCACTTTCTTCATTACGGATACACCATCCGTTGTAATGGCAACGATATCATAATCCAACGATATATTATATATTTTCAATTTAGCATCGACAATGTTTACGCACTTTTCAGCCGGCATTGTCCCATTCACACGACATAAACCAAGATTCCAAAAGATTTTATCTGTTGCATGCACATTCAAGTTTAAATATCTTCTATTTTTAATCGAAGTCCATTCATCGWAAGTCAAACTAAATTTTTGACCATCTAGTTTTAATTTCTTAATTTCTATTTTAAGTTGTTCTCTAACTTTATCACCATAATTTTTAACAATATTCGAAACACTGCTTACTGATTTAGGAATATCGGAGAATCCTCTAGTTGTTAATCCTAGTCTTATATCTAAAGATGTACATATTGTTCGAAAGGACAATCCATCTCGACTAGTTAAACGTGCCAATACTGCAGGTAAAGAASTGTCTGTTGGAAAATATTGAGTAATCAATCCACTTTTGCAAAAAATGTTTGATTTTTTGGATAATGTGTCATAACTGCATGACGACGAAGATGATGTTGAAGCCGCACTCTCGTTTAATGATGTCCTTCTTTTTAGCAAACTTGTATTATGAATTGCCTTTAGATGCGTGTGCATACCACTAGTGCTCCCTCCCGCGCAATGGATTATTTTGCCACATGTCGTACACTTGGATTCATTTTTATTTGTTTTGCCAYGTAAAAAGTAAAACCAAACGGAATCTTTGTTATTAGAATTTCTGTTAAATTTTTCAAATTCTTGTTCTTGCATCATGTCTGGACTGGAATATTAAAATTATATAAWGTATATGTTATTTATAATAAATAATCTAATAATTAAGCAAATATATATATATATATAATATATACTTACTTGCATACTGCAAACTAATTGCACTTATATACATATAATAGTTCCTGTTTGGTTACACAAAACACAAGACGCAAATAGGAGAATCCCACTCATTATAAACAARTAAAGATCAATGGCCAAACGTTATTTTGTTATTAAAGAATAGCGCCATTTATTTGTTTACTGCAGGCGCGAGGTGCGACGGCCGACGGAGCGACGCACGACAAAAAAATTTAATACCGAAATACCGGTATTCAACATCATTAATACCGATATTTTCGGTTTTAGATTTTGGTCGGTATTACCGGTATTCCGGTTTCGATAATACCTGTACTGGAATCCCTAGCTCAGCCACTTGTCATCCTCGCTCGGCAACCTGATCGCGCAATCATTTATTTGTCCGCAATCCATAGTGTGAACCTCCAACTTTTCACTCGAGCTGAAAGTGTAGGCATCTGTAAAATAGAAATATAATTTATTATTATTCTCTCGAAGAGTTATAAAATATTTTATAATTTTTATTTAATGTATACCGGTCGCAAAAATACTTTCTGTGCTCCTTTTTGCTCAATTGTGAGCTCACGAGGCGAGATAGATTTTTTATCCACGCGAAATGTCTCACATCATCATCGTTCTGCACAGATAGCAAATTAACATGCTTGTCTCTCTTTGTATCAGCGAGTCGAATCGGAAGGATCGAGAGTTCCTTTTTTTTTCTCGATGCAGTACACGTTGATGGAAATGTCGTTAAGGTTTTCAAATTTTTTTATTTATTTGAGTTAGCGTCATCGGAAACTCAATGTCTTTCAGATTTAACACTGATGTGTAGTGAGGATATGAAAACACCCGATTTGTGTTATTTTTAGCAGGATGTAGAGCGGCCACCACTGACCACGCGAAGCATGCATTATCCACAGATTGAACGTTGATTACCGCTTTCTTCGGCTTAATTTCCCGCGGTAATTCGATGTGACATCCCGCGTGCAAAGGATTGTATTTGTTTATATTAATTAATAAATTGATAATACGCGACAATGCCCATCCACTATCGCGTTCCTGAAATTCCTCCAGCGATGTCAAAATAGGCTCGATGACGCGCGACTCGTACCACTCTTGCAGATCGGATGAGCGAAAGAGTTCGTAATTTCTCGTGGCGATACTTTTATTGGCGCGTTTGTCACCCGTCACAAATTCGCCGTTAAACACTGTGTTTATCTTGATGTTGTTATGCTCCTGCATGACGCTTCGCACACGCTCGAGCACAATTTCTCTCGCATCTTCGAGGAATTGGCGAGATTCGATCTGCTTGAAATTTATTACCGCGCCGGTCAGTATGCGGTTTTCAAACGTCGCATCAATTTCGCACCATCTTAATCTTGCACTGTATCCGGCACCGACTTGCACGAAACGTCCGCGCACTGCATCTTTCAAATTTTCGAGTCGCGCGATACGAGCGACCAACGATTGTTTCACACCAATCGTGGACGTTTAATTCGGCTCTGTTCCTCCAGCGATTCGATAAACTCGTCGCAATGACATTCCCACGCGATAAACTCCTCTTGCGTATTCAATCGGGTGGCTTGCTCCGTCAAATCACACTCCGTTTGCTCCATATTATATGCTATCTTTTTTACTTTTCTTTCACTAAAAAACACTCTGTCACTTAAGATATAATTTGCACACACTATGCGAACGTAGCAGGTAGAACTGACAGAATGTGTCCTAGACTTTTCGTTTTTATACGTTACTAGTTGAGGTATCGTTTGGTATTTACGAGGATATCTCATCGTTGAAAAAAAACATAGGGAACAGATAAATGCTCTCGATGATGCATTAACAGAAAGCTTGCATTTTTCCTAAAATAAGTTTACACTGTCGATAAAATGTGGAATCCTAAACATTCAGTTTTCGTTTCTATACTTTACTTATGGGATATCATTTGGAAATGATGTATTTACGAGTGTTTGAGGATATGTCATCGTTGGAAAGATAAATAAAATTCCACAAACGATAACATGTGAACTGATGGCGTATTATCTTTAGGGAAAGAAAATCTTTTTAGCAGATAATCACAGACATTTTTTATGTGATTCATAATGGTAAAATATTCCAGATTTTTGTTAGTCAACGTTTTTCAGTTATTGTCACTCCGCCTCTGAAAAAAAATATCAGTGGAAGGGAACACTACTTAAAAGAAGGGCAACGTTACCGCATCAGTCGCTCTGCGATCGCTCTACGATCATTATAGAAAAATATAAGTGTGTGAAAAAACGAGAATGGATAGATATTGTTCTTCGGTGGTACATTTACTTCGTGGAAGAGAACTTGGATTGCGAAACGTGCTTACTGGCAACGCGACGACATGGTGTACTAAACATAAGATGTTGCAGACGTGTGATAATATCATTGGTTGYAMTAGGCTTTTTTATGATAACGTATATTCATCCTTTGATACATGTCATAGTGTGATTGGCAGATCTTGCAAACAAAAGTGCAGGGAATTTTGGCCACCTACATGGGACGCAGAATATATATCAATATTTGATAAATATGATATATGTGTTCAACATTGTTAAAGAATATGATGACATCTATATTGAAGTAAAAAAATATTTATACGGAGAAGTTCGTATGACGATTGATGCGAAAAAAATAATTCCTAAATTGAGTGTGCCGCTGGAAGATGAGGAAAAATTAAAAGAAATAAGAAATTGGGAAGCACTAATTAGAGAGACTTATGGCAGCATTATTACGGCGGTCGGTGAATTCACTCATTCAGCAGCGCGCATATTGAAAAGCAAAACTACCGATGGTATGTGGAAGGGATGGGAAATTAAAAGAGGCGTATGGAATCATTATTACGTCAGTTACTCCGAAGAGTTTGAACCGATTCTACTACCTAGAGCTGCGTTTAAAGACGAACTGTAAAGAAAAATGAATTATTACGTCCCGATTCAACAAGATGAAGCATATGAGTAAGTTTCAATTTCATAAATTTTTTATATATTTTTTAATACATTACAATTTTTTCTATAACTAATTTATTTTTTACAGTACATCTCATTCGGAACCGCGTCATATACCCCGCATATTAGGAAGGAGATTCGCCTTCTACAGCTTATAAATACCTGGACATCGGTATCAGCGTGGGGCCAATGTCCTCTGTGGAAATGCTGCTTGGCGATAATAAAGGCAATCAGATAATATTATCTCACGCAACATGGAAAATATTCATCGCAAGACGTGCTGACATTGAGAAACTCATGCAATCAATCGCACCTGCATCATTGTCGATACGAGATCTAGTTATAGACCTCGTGAAACTACGTAATGCCGATATTGTAAAATTGACACTGTATGATATTTGTATGTATATGAAACCAGCGACTATACTATTTTTATTCACACTCGAACATTGTATTGAGCATTATATTTCGGGCTACGCACATGGTTAGCGAAAAATTTAAACATTTTGTGACATATTTACTCCGAAACTGTATCACCAATAAATGTGATGCTGCAAATATTTTGCGCAAGATTTGTGATACTGAATCTAACATAGAATGTGAACTAATAGCATATGCCTTAGACAATATTGTGTATGACGCGTTCCATGAAAAATAAACTAAAAATAAGATTTAAAAATGTTCCATTTGTTCTCATCTATCTCACCTACCTCAACGGTTTTAGATTTATATATTATAAGAAAATGCGTGGTTTTTTTCTCAAATTATCATTAAAATAAAAACTATTAAAATGAAAACTATTAGAATGAAAAAAAATATTAATGCTTTCTAATTCTAAAATATATATACCTCCTTCTGTGACATCATCTACCTGCACGTTCCTGTTTTCCCTTATCGCTGAAAAGAATGTGAGAGAGAGAGAGAGAGAGAGAGAGAGAGAACGAGAAGATGGTAGGTATAGAGAGAGAGAAGATGGTAGGTATAGAGAGAGAAGATGGTAGGTATAGAGAGAGAACGAGAAGATGGTAGGTATAGAGAGAGACAGAAAACACGCGGCGGCAATTTTTATCTAATCGAAAATATAAATTAACAGACTTTCAATTTGTTAAATTATCTAAATTTATTTAAATTAATTGTTTATATTTAATCGAAGATATAAATTAATAGAGTTTTTATTAAATTAATTATCTAAATTAATTGTTTCTAATCTAATTGAGGTTATAAATTAATACAATTTGAATTTGTTAAATTATCTAAAGTAATTGTTATTATCTAATCAAAGATATAAATTAATAGACTTTCAATTTGTTAAATTATCTAAATTAATTGTTATTATCTTGTTGTGTCCTTAGCAGGTACGGGGAGTACCGATATGGGGCACAAATATACTCTGATCGTATATATTAACTGTATCTCTTTATTCTGTAACTCGGCGTATAAAACCTGGTACATCGTATGCGACTCAACACGGAACTGCCCGTTTCCTTGCCCCGCTGCGACATCTCACGGCCTCCGGCCGTGATACCCAACATCTTCCTCCTTAAGAAGTTACTGCTGGGTGTAGCTTTTGGCAGACGGGTCCAGTATAAGTTTTCTCGGAGCCCTTCGGTCTCGCGCGGGCCTAACCGGGGTTGGTTGGGTTGCTGGGAGCTCCGGATTTTGAACAGCTGGACTTTGAGCTGTAGAAGATGATTCTGGCTGCTGATCCGGGGCGGGTGGAGAACCTCGCTGAGGACTCTGCGGCGCTTGTGGCTGATACAACATCCAATCGTCTTGGCTCGTAGGTGAGGTCGATGAAGGTGAACCTCTTTTCCAGATGTGGTTGATATGACGATCAACGATTTTACCATCATCGAGACGTACCGAGTAGTTCGTCTTAGATATAACCTTTGTGATAACACCCTTTTCCCTTTTGTCTTTCCGCGTGAGTATCACTACGCGGTCTCCCACCGCTAGCTGACGCGGACGTGCACCATGGTGTTTTGAGAACTGCTTTACCATGGTCTGTTGTTTCTCGACGGAAGGATCTGTGACTGGTTGTGGAACCTCCGGTCTCGGGAACCATTTAGTGAATGGACAATTAATGCGACGTCCGAACAGGAGCTCTGCCGGTGCTTTTCCTTCGAAGGCGTTTGAACACGGTGTATAACGGTAGCTATACAGGAACTCCTGAAGCTGCTACTTCCAATTGTGCGGGTCCTTCGCGATTGCCCTTTTTATGGTATCCACCATTCTTTCGGCCTGGCCGTTTGATTGGGGATGGTTAACCGGGGAAAGTATATGGGAGATCTGCATGTTCTTACAGAAGGTGGCGAATGTTTCAGAAGTAAATTGCGTTCCATGGTCTGTGACGAGCACGTCAGGAGGTCCGTATCTGCAGAAAAACTCTTGGCATAATTCGACAATACGGTTAGCCGATATTGTTGTTGTGGTTGCTACGTCTATGAACTTGGAATAGGCGTCCACGAAGATGAGGAGGTACTGTCCTTCGATCGGTCCAGCATAATCCAGATGCACTCGTTCCATAGGACGTTTTGGGGCAGGCCATGGATCTAGTGGTATTTTAATCGGGAGCTTTTGATTTAGTGCGCAAGGATCACATTGGTGTATGAGGCGTTCAATGTCATCTGACATTTTCGGCCAATATACGTATTCACGAGCTAATACTGCTTGGTTCTTCTTATACCGGGGTGGCCTTTATGAAGGGCAGTCAAGATTGTTTGTTTGAGTTTCTCGGGGATGACTACTCTGTCACCAAGGAGTAATGTGTCGTCAATGCTTAAGTCCTCCGATCTCCTCTTGAAAGGTTCAGATTTGGATCTATCTTCGCTTTCCACCCTTCCTTGATAGCCTGGAAAACAGCGCGTAGCAGGGAGTCCTCCTTGGTTGCTGACTTCAATTTGTCCCGAAGTTCTTTTCCAAAAAAATCAATTGCTAGATTTTTTACGTGTAGGATCTCTGAGTCAATTTTGTGAATGTAAGCTACTTGTAATTCTTCAGCGTTGTCTCGTCGGAGGTTGTCGATCAGGCGAGAGAGTGCGTCTGCCTGGCCAAAATCCTGGGTACGTATATATTCAATTTTGAAGTCGTAGTCTAACAGTCGTAGTGCCCAATGTTTAAGTCGAGCTGCTGTCGTGGGTTTAAGTCCTTTTATGTTACTAGGTTGGAGTAAGGCTAGTAGAGGTTTGTGATCTATCTGCAATAGGAATTTTCTTCCCCAGAGGAATTTATGAAATCGTTCGACGGCTGTGACCAGGGCGAGAGCTTCCTTTTCGAGCTGGGAGTAGTTTCTTTGGGAGTCGGTGAGGCTTTGGGCCATATGATACACTGCGCGTTCATGACCATGTGAGTCCCGTTGCAAGAGAACGGCGCCGATTCCAGTGGCGGAAGCGTCGGCTGCTACTACAAATGTTTTGGTTGGGTCGTAATGCTCCAATAAAAGGGGGCTTAACATAATCTTCTTGACTTCTTTGATAGCTACGTCGTGAGTTTGGTTCCACGTCCAAGGACAGTTCTTGCGAGTAAGTTCTTCTAATGGTTGCTTCATTTGGTGTAGGTGAGGGATAAATTTGCCATAGTGATTCACCATTCCTAGGAAACTCTGTACCTCTGAGACTGTAGTGGGTTTCGGCATGTTGGCTATTGCTTTGGTCGCTTCGGGGTCAGCTGATATGCCTTGTGAGTTTATAATAAATCCTAAATATTTGATTTCTTTGAGGGCGAAACGGCATTTTTCGGCTCTCAATTTCCACCCTCGGTCTTGTAAGCGTTGTAGAGTTTTATACAAGCGGTCGTCAGGTTCTTGTAGAGAGGAACCTTGGACTACAATGTCGTCCAGGTATACATGTACTCCCACGATATCGGAGAGCGTAGCGTCCATGGCCTGCTGGAAAATAGCTGGAGCGGTTTTGATTCCAAAAGGTAAACGTTTAAATCTGAAGAGCCCCTTCGGTGTTGTGATGATCGTGATTTCCCGATGAGCTTCGTCGATCTCTACTTGAAAGAATGCGTCGCTAAGATCCAACAGACTGAAAAAACAACTGCCGTTTAATTTTGACACGATATTTTCCACTGTAGGTAGCGGGTGTTTGTTGTTCATTATCGCATTGTTTACTCCTGTGGAGAAATCGACACATAGACGGAGTTTGCCGTTTTGTTTTTTTGCGATAACAATGGGCGATGTCCAGTTCGATGTTTGTACGCGTTCGATAATGTTATTTGATTCGAGACGTAAGAGTTCTTCCTCGAGGGGACTTTCCATTGCGAACGGTATTTGACGGCATTGAGTTTGTACTGGTCGAGCGTTGCTCGCAAGATCGAACTTTGCTTTAAAATCGCGACACGTGCCTAGTTTTTCGGCGAACAGATTTGCCGAAAACGGTGGAGGACGCTCTCGAGATATGGGTTATGTTTAGGCGCGATTTCATGGATGTCCGTATTTAGAGGACATTTGCACTGTTTGTTCAGTAGATTCGTGGCAGATACCATGTTTGATATCGGTGCGCCAGTGTTCTGCGCACGTGACACGGAGCTAACCTGATGTAGCTCGGATAAAGGCATAGACCACAGGTTGAGGCTGTCTATAGCGTTTAATCCGAGTAAGTTGATATCGTCGCGCGACGCGACGTTGATATAAAAGTTGCCCGTACAGTCGCGGGCTTGAACGGTGCAGTGAAATTTGCCGATAACATCTAGGTCACTTCCATGTGCCTGCATGTTTAACGACCTCGCTCGCAGAAAGTTTTGGAGATCCGATACGGATCCAATCTTTCTTACCGATGACCGTAATATCTGATCCGGTGTCATACTGTAGAGTTACAGGGTTACCGAGTACTGATATTGTTATGTATTGTCGCCGACGTTTGCCGATCGAACAAAGCGATTGAGTCTTGACGCTACTTGATTTAGCGGCGGTTTCTCCTCCTGCCTCGGCTTTCGGTTGTTCCGCGTTTGAGCGACACACTTTCGCGATATGACCTTTGATCGAACACTTATAGCAGATCGCGTCGCGAAACGCGCACTTTGATCGTGGATGCGCGCCACCACAACCGTTGCACTTAGTGCTCACCGCCGGCATTTTTCTATCTTCCGGGGCAGATTTCTGTTTCGGAGTGTTTTTTCTTTTGTACTGCGTTAACTTTAAGACGGATGGTTGAGAATGTTTCGTAGGGTTCTCGAGTGTCTTCATATCCGAGGAGACATTCATGTGAGCTTCGAACTCTGCGACAACATCCTTGAGCGAAGCATTTTGGTTCTTTTCAATTACTTGGAGAGCAATTTTCTTTAGCTCGTCGTTATCCTGTGAGAAGCAAAATGATTGCAATAACAGGAGGATGCGAAGATTATCATCTGTCAAATTAGTTCGGTCGAAGTCGGCCGCATGACGGTTGATACAGTCGATATGATCGGTGATCGGGGTGATCGGGGTTGACTTATTGTAGCGATAATTTAATATTTCTATACGATGACGAGAAATGGGAACTTTGTCTTGAAATAATTCTTTCAGAATCGCGATGAGCTCTTTTTGAGGCATGTGGGTTGGATCTGTAGGTGCGATATGATCTACTAATCTGTCAAACTCAGATTGTCCGAGCTTGTCTAACACAAGACGTGTTTGCATTTGAGGTGGCAAGCACATTGCTTCCGTGACCACGGTGTACTCGTGGCGTAGTAGCCATTTTGAAAATGGTTTTGTTTCGTCACCTGAGCCGTAATGATATTTCTCTACCCGAGCACTGAGAAGATTGTATGTCTCTGTGTGCGGTGCTGTGTTAGCTTGTGATGCGGTTTCCTGGCCGCTTTGTCGCTGTGTGAGTTGTAGTTGGAGAAGACTGTTAATGGCGGCCGTGAGGGTCTCGATCTGTTTCGTCGTGTCCGACATCGTTGCTTTCGTTTTTCACCTTTTCGTCTCGTTAATGTCCGCAGCGCCAGTTGTTGTGTCCTTAGCAGGTACGGGGAGCACCGATATGGGGCACGAATATACTTTGATCGTATATATTAACTGTATCTCTTTATTCTGTAACTCGGCGTATAAAACCCGGTACATCGTACGCGACTCAACACGGAACTGCCCGTTCCTTGCCCCGCCGCGACATCTCACGGCCTCCGGCCGTGGTATGTACCCAACATATCTAATTAATTAATTGAATTTTATTTAATTAGATTATCTAAATTAATTATTAATTAATTAAAAAATTAAATCGATTCCCCCTCCCCGCGTGACGTCATACCCCCCGCGTGACGTCACTTACACGTACACCCCCACCACTCACCAACACATAGTGATCCAGAATCGGCCTTACTATGCTACTTATAAGAGTATACAGGGTGATCCATTTTAACTTAGACAGCCAAATAACTCGAAACATCGCGATTAAATAACAAAATGTTTAAAACAAAAATTGTTGGATATGAAGGGGCTGATTGAACT
>JANQDE010000946.1:0-15831 GCA_037157785.1 Cephalotes varians | reverse complement strand
ATCTAGCTTTGACCGTGAGCGCTTTAATTAATTGTTGCCTTTTCTTATCCCTTTTTCACTCATTGCCTTGTACAACACTCCTTGTGTATCACTCCCTTGTACAACACCCTGTCCACAGAGTCAAATGCTCTCAGGTCCACGAACAGTGCCACCGCTTTCTTCCCTACTCCTAGTTGCTTGTTTATCATGTAGTTCAAGACATAGATATTATCTAACGTCCCCATCCCTTTTCTGAATCCAGTTTGATTCTGCGGGATCACCTCTTTCTCCTCGCACTCCGTCTTTAATCTCCCAGCTAGCATTAGGTATATCTTGTACAGAGTCATCATTAGAGTTACTCCCCTGTATTCCTCCACTTTTCTTCCCTCTCCTTTCTTCACGATCGGAATTATTACACCTTCTTTCCATTCCTCCGGACCACCGCCAACCTTTCCCTTTCCACACCCTGTTACAGAATCCTACTGTCCAATCTAATAATCTCTCCTCTCCGTATTTCCACACTTCCCCAGGTACCCCGTCCACTCCTTCGGCTTTCCCATCTTTAATTTTCCTTAACACTTCGACAATTTCTTCCTTGCTTATCTCTCTCTCTTCCTCCTCCCTCTCTCTCTAATCTCCCTCTTTTATTCTGTGGTCCACTCCTCCTAGTATCCTCATAAAATGCTCCTTCCACTCCTCTTCCTCAATCCCGTCATCTATTGTTTTTCTCCTCTTTCTTCCCTTATTTACAATGTCCCAGACGTCACTTTCTCTCCTGACTTGCTCTGCATCTCTCATCCATCTTTCCATTTCCTCTTTTTTCTTCTTTTCACATAACTCTCTGTATTCTTTCTTCTTTTCGATGAATATTTCCTTCTTCCCCTCTATTCTTCTCCCTTTCCTTAGTTCATTTCTTACTTTCTTCTTCTTTTTTCTGCATTCTTCGTCCCACCACCCTCTTCTTCTTTTCTTTTCCTTATTCTGTTCTTCTTCTACTTCTTTTAATGCTCCCTTGATGGCCTCCTTCATTTCTCTCCATTCTTCTTCTAACCCCCTCTCTTCTCTATCTTCTATTCTCATTTTTTCCCTGAATTTCTCTCTTCCCTCTTCGTTCCATGCTATTCTCCCGGACTCCTTTGTTTTGCCTTTCCTCCGTCTGTTAAATGTCCTCCCTTTTGCGTCCACCCATATTTCCAGAGGATGATGATCCGAATCTACTTTGTCTCCTATTCTCATTTTCCTTATTCTTTCCTTCGTTTCCTCGTCTCCTATTACGTAGTCTATCACTGTGCTTCCCATACCTCCCATGAAAGTGAACTCTCCCTCTTCATCTCCTGCTATGTTTCCATTCCATATGCTCCATCCCCTTTCTTCAATCATTTCTACCAACTTCCTCCCTTCCTTATTTATCTTTCCATCTTTTGATCTCCTACTCTTCCAATCTCCTGACCTGTAGTTCTCCTCTCTTCTCCTCGCTCCCTCCTCTCTCCCTGTTCTCGCATTAAAGTCCCCTCCTAATATAACTTTTTCACCTTCCTTTTTTTCCTCCATCCATTTCTCCAACCTACCTCTATACTTCTCGATGCTATCCTTTACATACACTTCTATTATCCTCCATTTTTCCTCTCCAATTCTCACACTCCCTTCTATCAGTCCTTCTTCCTCTGTCTTTAACTCCTCTCCCCTATCCCGCAGCTCCTTTCTTATACCCATTATCATACCTCCTTTCGCTCTTCCCTTTTTCTTTTTTCTCGTCGCCCATTGAGTTTTCCACACGAACCCTCTCGGCAGAGACTTCCTCACTTTGTCCCAACTTTTCTCCTCCACCCACGTCTCTGAGAATACAATCACATCCCAGTTCTTCAGCCCTTTCCAAAACTCTACGTCCTTATTTCTCAAACCACCACATTCCAAAACATCACTTTCCATTCATCCTCCGCTTCTACCCTCTTCTCCTCCATCCTCCACAATCTCTCCCTCCCAAAGCCCTTCATTTCCTGTCCCCCTGCGCTCCTGCATTCCCTCCCGCGTTTCCTCCCTCTTCTATCAGAATTTCTTTCTCTTCATCCCATCTCCACCAACTACCTTCTATCCTTATTCTTCCAACCCTAACCCATACCTTTTTCCCTTCCGCCATTTCCCTTCTTGCTATTTCTGCCAGTCTATACCTTATTTTCCTCTCCCTCCATGTGGGGTCTTCTCAAATTCTCTCTTTTCTTCCCTTTAAATTTCTCTTCTTTCCCATTATTTCTCTTTTCTGTTCCTCATTCCCCAGCTTAACTAGTAGCATCTCCCCCCTTCCACTCTCTGTCGCTGCCCCAATTGGTCCGCATATATTTTCGCTTTTATTTTTACTGTACTTATGTGAGATTTAGCCACTTGTTGTGTAGCTCTTAATCTCTGCTTCAATTCTTCCGCGTAATCATCGTACGTGTAGGTAGGCTTCGGTGGTAGTGACAGGGCCGTAGGTAGTGTAGCTCGGTGCCCGTCAGATCAAGTCGAACGGGGTATATGCTGTCGCCGTATGTGGTGTAATATTGTAAGTAAACATTGTGTATGGAATTCACTCATCCCAGTATGTTTGATCTTCATTGATGTAGTGTCGCAGACTCGATCAGTGTTCTATGCAATCTTTCCAAAGCTCCATTACTTTCGGGGTGATACGCGGTTGTTTGGACCTTGGTAATCTTTAGTAGCTTACATACGTTCTTAAAAACCTCGCTCAGAAAATTAGTACCTTGATCCATCAAAACTGTTTCCAGAATATCGTGTTCGCATATGATTTTCGTTATGAATTCTCTAGCCACTGTTGTTGCCTCTTGGTTAAGTATCGGTATGGCTTTACTAAATTTTGTAAAAACATCCTGGAAAGTTAGTAGATATTTGGATGTCGTAACATTAAGGGGTCCGACAATATCTAATGCGCATTTTTCAAACGGTTTGCTTGACGTTTCTGTTAGTATTAGCGGCATTTTTCTACTTAATTTGTTTTTTGACAAAATTCGCATTTCTATATATTCTTCTACATCTTTCGTTATACCGGTCCAATTATGTGTTAATCGTATGCGATTTAATGTTCGCGTTACTCCCTGGTGTCCTTCGAGGGAGGCATCGTGATATTCGCGTAGTATTTGTTGTTTCTCTGTTTCGCTGTATTCGCGTTCCTTCTCTTTCTGAACGATGTGAAAAGTCTTCGAGTCGTCGGTGGCTGGATTTCTGCTTAGCGCGTCAGTATTCGTGTTACCTTTTCCGGCGCGGTGAATTATCTCGTAGTCGTACCCTTCTAACTTGAGTCGCCACCTTATCAATCTTGATCAATCCGGGATCATTCACACTAAAGGGCCATATTAACGGCTTGAGATCCGTTATTATTAGGAATTTGGTTCCGTAAACGTATAGTCGAAAATGTTTCACCGCCCATACTATGGCCAATAATTCCTTCTCAGTCGTGTTGTAGTTTTGCTCCGCTTTATTTAGTATTCTATGGCAATGGGATGGTCCTGGCCTATCGGTCCCTGCGACAGCATGACTCCGATGGCGTAATCCGACGCGTCCATCGCGATAGTAAATTGTCGCGTGAAATCAGGATAATGTAATACCGGCGCGGTAGTTAGCTTCTCCTTCAAGATATCGAACGCTTTTTGTTGTTCCAATCAAATTTCGTATTTTTCTTCGTTAATATCGTCAACGGCTTAGCAATCTTGGAGAAATCCTTTATGAATTTTCGATAATATCCAGCCAACCCAATGAAAGATTGAACATCCTTTATCCTTTTTGGAGTCGGAAAATTCTTTACTGCACTTAATTTTGATGGATCGGGCAATACTCCGTTTTCGGATATGTGCCCTAAATACATAACTTCCTTGCGTAGGAATTCGCACTTGTCTATTTGCAACTTTAAATTATGTTCGCGTAATCGTTGTAGCACTTCCGTTAATCGTTTATCGTGCTCCTGGAGAATCGCTCTGTATACCACGATGTCATCTAAGTATACGACATCGGATACCTTGTAAACCGGTGAGCATGGAGTTTATTAACCGTTGGAAAGTCGCCGGCTTCTTCAAGCCGAATGGCATTCGATTAAACTCGTAATGCCCATATGGCGTGGAGAACGCTGTTTTATTTTTATCTCTCTCGCGATTTGATGATAACCGGAGGTGAGGTCTAAGGTCAAAAAATATTTCGCACTTCYTAGCTGATCTAAGATATCGGTAATATTCGGTAACGGGTAGGAATCTCTGATCGTCAAATTGTTTAATAGTAGTTTTCGAAAGTCTATTACTATTCTTAGCTTTTGTTTTCCTGAAGCGTCGCTTTTTTGGGAACCACCAATATCGGCGCGTTCCATTAGCTTTCCATTTGCTCGGACGGATAATTCCTTCATTCAGCATTTTTTCGATTTGGCGATTTACTTCTTTCTTGTGCTTCTCCAGAAGGCGATACGGGCGGATATTCATCGACGCGCTATCTGTACGCGTATTAATTTCATGAGATACGGCCGTTGTGCAGGTTAACGCGTCGTTCTCTAAATAGAAAATGTCAAAATGTCAAAAATAAAATTTTTCACAAATTCGCTCTAGCGCTTTCTTTTCCTCTTCACTTAAATGTTCCGTTCGTATTAATTTCTTTACTTGTTCCTTACGTGCTAGTGGAGGTTCTTTGCCTTCACGTTGTGTCATGTGCAGTACGGGCTTCTCCGCGTTATCAGGGATGGTCTCTTCTATGTTTACCAGTGGCGTTGGTATCGCTACTTGCTCCTCTTTAGTATTAATCACACTGATCGGGCACGTGCCCTCCTCAGGTTCTACCAAACAGTTTCCGATAAAAATTCCTGGCATTATCTCCTCAGAATTTATTACTCCTACACATTGCGTGTTAGTTATCGCTCGCACCACTGTCTCGCTGTGGTACGTGGTTTTAGTATTACGGTTGTGTAAGGTCGGAGTTTAAATATTTCGTCGCCTATGCGAAGTTGCTTCTTGCCGAGATCGCATTTAGCTTTTTGCTTTTGAAGAAAGTCTATTCCCTTCGTATTCTATTGGGAAGTCGTCCTTTACTACGTATATTGTGTGACGAATTCTTCGGTGTTCTAGAAGTATTGTCACTCGTATTCTCCCGATAGTATGAGTTTTATGTCCCGTAACTCCTGTTAGGACCATGCGTTCTTCACGTACCGGCGTTTCATCTTTTAGATTCCGTAATTTTATTAGGGTGAGCGCTGGTCGCTCTGGTGTCCAGTAAGAAACTCGTTTTACCCTTTTTTGTTTCTTGTATGGGTAGAATTGCTAAATCTAGACTCGTTTTAGTCTACGATTTTCCTTTTATTTGCGTCACCTTGTATTCTCGTGCTGGTCGCGATGATTTTTTCCTTGTCGTTTCTTCTTCTTCGTTTTCCTCACTGCTGCCAGATGAAGAGTCGGAGTTTTCGTTTCGCTTTGTTTTCTTCACGAGCGCAGTAGTGTGTTCCTACTTCTTATTGCTGTTCATCTTTTGTGGACGTCCTTGCGTTTTCTCAGGGCGTCCATGCAGAGTCCAGCATTCATTTCGGCTGTGTCCGGCTCTTTTGCAGTGGGTGCAATATTTCTCCACTGCGTTCACTCCAGTATTCTTCTCTGATCTTGGAAGTGTGAAGCGGTTAGCATATCGATTGGTACGACAGTCTCGACCATAGTGGCCATTTTTTCCACATTTGTGACACTGGATCGTGGAATACCGTGTTTGCGCACGTCCAGCGTTAGTTTTTCCTCTGGGAAAGTGTTGGCTACTCCTTTGGTTTGGGCGTTTTATTTTTTTCTCGGCGCTGGCTCCGGCTATCGCCTTTTATAGAGTGATATCGTTGCGAACGGACCAACAACTTGATATCGTCGTGTAGTCCTACTTGATAATTGTGCAATGCTTGTAACTTGACGTTATCTAATATTGCACGCTGCTGCTCCACCGTGTGGTTCTGTCGATCTTCCATGGATTCAAATAATTCCATGACTAGGACTTCTACACGACGTCCGAAATCTTGCGCACTTTCTCCTGCTTTTTGTTTGAGCGAATTAAATTCTATTTGTAGATGCGCGGTGCTTTGTTTGCCTAAGTACTCGATTTCTATTTCGCGCCTGAGTTGCTCGTAGCTGCGCACATCTCGAGTGTGAAAGTTTATCATTGCTTTTCCCTTAAATTTGGTGTAAAGTATGGCTTCTAAGAGCGTTTGCTCATCCGCTGGATGAATATTCTTCATCGCGTAATTAGCCGCGTTGAGGAACTCTCGCACGCGGTCCCTTGACTCGCCGTCGATTGTCGGTATCATATTTCTTGCTTCTTTCAACGTTAAGAAGCCGAATGTAGGTCCCGATTGATTACGCACGTTTTCGTGTGTTTCTCCGTATGTCAGATCTAACGGGTGACTCGATTGTCCGAAGGTTTCTCGTCGTCCACTGTCACGATCTCTGTGTTCGTTTATCGGCGGTCCTAGTAGTTGCATTCGTAGCTCAAATTTCTTGTAGTAATTCGCGTATTAGAACATTTTCTCGTTGGTCATCGAATGTGACTCTTCTCGAAGGTTCTGCTTCGTCGTTTCGTGGTAGTGAATTTCTTAAACGCAGAATTTCTTCGTCTATTTCGTTGCATATCGGAACTTTCGGTGCGCGTTTCGGCGTGTGTGTCATTTCGTTGCTTAGTGCTCGAAGTACGTCGTTTAGTTCGAATAAGCTTCTGTCAAATGAGTCTGAGCGTCTAAGGTCGTTAATCTGCCCCACTCTTAAATTCGCGACGTTACCGTTATTCGGCGCGATAAGACTATAATCATTCGCGTCGTATGGATACTCGCGTTCTGTAATTACATTTGCTGGTACGCTTGTTTGGCTTTCGTTGCTCGAATTCGCGTTGACCATGGCTCTGCGCACGTATTATCGCGTATAGTGGCAAGCGCTCTACTCGCAATTTGTATTGACGTTAATTCGATCGGTTCTCGCGATGTCGAATTCGGGGACTGTCTGTTACGCGTGTGTCTTTCGCTAGACATTCGTCTTTACGCACTTGCTTAGTCTAAACGTTTCGCTCGCAATTTTGCAATGAAAATTTTTACGGACTTACATTAATGGCGCAAAACGCATCGTCGTAGTTTCGTGTGTAGCTCGGGGCTGGCGAGTCATCGTGCGGTAGGTCAGCGTCATCTCTTGCGTTGCTTATCTGCTTGCTGGCTGCTCTACCGGGTGTTCTCTCGCTCTGGATCGGGCTTTTGTTTTGCTGCTTGGCTTCTATGTTGTCTCTTACTGATCCGCTCCCTTTGTTGCAGATTTCCAGTTCACCCTCCCGGACGCTCCGGGATCCCACTTCTGACACCAGTGTTGTGCCAGGACGGCACGGATTTGGGATTCCCGGAGGGAAGGAGGGGCGACGAGCGTAAAACACTTTATAACTTTTGTATAACTTTTTATTAAACTTATGTGATTTACACGCGCGTTACTTAATTTCGACAAACCGACCCTCACCCGCGTCCGCTCCTTAACCACAATTGTCCCGCGCCTTCTTTTGGCGCATCGTTTTTGTAATGCCCAGCGTCGGTCGGTTGCTGGGCTGATTCATCTGGTTAGCACCGGCATCGTCAGCTAGTTTGCAGTTACTTCCTTGAGGGGAAATGTCTGCGATATTCGGGCTAGTTTCGTCTTGCCGTAGTCAAAGTCAATCATGACTGCGATAAGCGAAATTAGAGAATCGTATTCCGGCGTATCGAGGCACGTGTTTTAGCGCTAAGCGTTATATCGTGAGGAATACACTCACGACAATTATAATAAGTCTAAAATTGTAAATAATTATCATCTATGGAGGTATTTATTAAACGTTTGATAAGATTATATAATTTGAAAAATAGATTAATATATAATTTTTTATTGTTCCTTTTTCCTTCATGTTTGATGTTTTATTTTAATTAATATATTAACATATTCATATATAATGCAAAGATTCGTTGAAGGACAAAACCATAACAGTCATTTTAAAAACATTTAAAGCCGTCTCTATACTACATTCGCGAAACAGGTATGTCGACACTATCTTAGATATCCTATGTTATACTATGGTCAGCAGCAATTCTTATATAACTTAAATTATTTCAGCTTAAAGAGTTTATAAATTGGAATTATGGTAAATATGCATTTTAGGTCACACATCTCCGATTTCGATGTGCTTCAGATATGTTGTAGGGCAGGTCATACCGAGTAATTATGTGAAAAAATTTCGTGGGGGACGGCCTTRGTTTAGGAGATATGGCAGTTCAAAGTTTTGGAACAATATTAGTATTTTTGTTCTTTTCGTTCGTGTTGTGAGCGTGTAGGCAGGGGGGGCTGCGCCCCTCCCCCTGCTCCCCCCTTCCGATTCTATCAGATTTTATACAATAAAAGAATGAGAAAAATAACGAATTACTTATATGCAAATATTTTATTTTTTTATTATATTGAAGGCGGATAATATTTTGCCATAATATCGAAAAACGCCTGTATGCGTTCGGTAAATGGATATTTTCGTTTGAAAAGAAATTCTGCGATATAGGTGGCATAATGTTTTTTCCGAATGCCATATCGTGGTATGTTTCCYCGAGTTTCTCTCCATGCTCTTTCAATGTGTTTATTGTATAAAATCCGATAGAATCGGAAGGGGGGAGCAGGGGGAGGGGCGAAGCCACTCCCCCTGCGGGGGGGCGCAGCCCCCCCTGCCTACACGCTCACAACACGCCATATCTCCTGCTATATCTCCTAAACCAAGGCCGTCCCCCACAAAATTTTTCCACACAATTACTCAGTATGATCTGCAACATATCCGAAGCGCAAAGAAATCGGTGATGTGTGACCTAAAATGCATAATTACCGGAATTATTACAAACTATTACACGAAGAAGATTCTAAAGACCAAGGAAAATTTTGTGTTGTCCCTAAATTGACTAATAATCAGATTCAACCAATTAATACTATGAAAATGAGAGTGTCTTTCGCAACTCAATATAATTTTATTTATAAATTATTTTATAACAATTATATTTTACTTCTATAAAAAACTACAGATATTCAGCAAAAATGTTGCGGATGGCTTAAAATTTTATCAAGTGAGAGATAAGCGCTTTGCGCAATGTCAAGGAACAATCAAATTTACACTGCAAATGAACAATATGTTTGATGCTTTAAATCGAAGATTTCTAAAGGAAGGAGTTACATTAATTAGTAACGATTTCTAAGTATATTAATTATTTAAATCTTAAATTAATTCTAAATGGCAAATATATATTAATGAAAATATATATACGATATATATTTACAATGTATATATACGGTATTGCATTATAGGTTCTTCAAGAATTTCTTACATAGGCTAAATGAGTGGAAAAATGAATTGCTCAGTGAAACAATAACAAAAGAACAATTTTTAACAGAAAGTACAGTAGGAGGTTTGCGAGTTACATTGATGTCTACCATATCATTGATAAGAGATTTAACTGAAAAGTTTGATTTTAAATATGTTCTGACAGGAAAAGTTACATAAGATTGCTTAGAGGTATAAATATTTTCTAAAATTGAAATGTAAAATAAAATACTTTTTGTTAGTTTCACAGTCTTAGTTATATTATTTTCATTTTTCAACAATTTTTTGGAACTTTGCGTCAGGCCGATTGTCAGAATGATCATCCCATATTTCCAACATTGTTACAGTTATATCGATTGCTATAAATAGTGCAATATATAAAATTGTGAAACCTCCAAAATTTGGAAATTGTAGTATTGATAATGACATCACAAGACCATTCATTATACGGGAAAAATTCCACACAATTTTCAATTCCAAAAATAATTCCAAAAATAAAACTTATATAAAGGAACATTTATTGAAAAATAAATTAGATGGGTTCATTGAAACATCTGAAAGGGAATGTGATGATATCATTGAAGAAGATTATGAAATGGCATCATTGATTGTATTATTTATTATGTGTCAGATTTTATAACTAAGAAAAAACATATCAGTTGATACACTGCTGAGCTTCATTTATACAACATACAAGTTCAATGCGAGAAGCAGAATTAGTCAATTTAACCCTTATATGCACAACCAACTTTTTCCACGTTGTTGCACAACCGGGGTACCCGGGTATCCACTGCGAGTTTATCTTAATTTTTGACAGTTTAAACAAACGGAATCGTTTGAAATAAATTTATTTCATTAAATAAACATCAATAGAAAGTATTTAAGTCATATTGGAGATCCTGAGCCCGCCACAGCATTCCAAAAAATAAACATAACAATTGAATACCGGAGCGCTGCGCAGATACGAAGGGGATCGGGCGACCTTAGTCAACCGGCTGTAGTGGGGATGTAATGGGGATAATACGGCAATAGCAGAATACGGAGAGCCACACACGTGTAGAAGCGTGTTGAATACATTATATTAATCAATGTTATTAATTAATTTCTGAGCGAAAACATAATTTTACACCTAGTGGATACCCGGGTACCCGGTTGTGCCCAACGTGTATGTGTCATAAAACCATGTAATTTAGGTTAAAAAAATTCGAAAAAAAATTTTTTTTCAGTCGTTTCATATTCTCAAAGAGTTCAACGAGGCATTCCTAGAYGGAAAAATCGATATTTCAATTTTTCATGAAGTTATACGCAAAAGTATGGAGCGGTGGATACCCGGGTACCCGGTTGTGCACATAAGGGTTAAAATCTCTTGGAAGATTAAAACATCCTAATAGAATGTTATATATGTTATTTTATAATGCTGAAACTTTTTTCAGAAAAAATTTAAATTACGTTGATGTTTACGAACGAACTGTTAATGATATAATATTAAATTACAATTTTACATTTCCTTGTGAAGACCATAAATTAGATATATTAAGCCATTGTATTTATTATTATATTATAATGCGAATGCGCCAATATGCCAAGGAAATAAATAAGAATTTAATAAAAACAAGTCGTGAGAGAAAGAAACAAGCTCGTTTATACAATAATTGACAATTTGAAAAATTTACAAGATATATTATCAGTTCTTTAAACTCATGCTACAAATGTTTCATAAGTTTATCAGCATGTAATTTAGATGCTTATCTATGTAATTACGAGGGTCGTTTGATAAGTCAGGTAAAAAAGTAATAAAATCACTTATTTTTCAGAAAATTTTTTTTCACTTTTTGACGTAGTCTCCTTCGAGTTCTACACTTAGTCCAGCAGTGTTTCAATTTTTTGATCCCTTCAGAAAAGTAGGTAGTCTTGAGGCCTTCAAAGTACGCATCCACAGCAGCGATGACCTCCTCATTGGACGAAAATTTCTTTCCCTCAAGCCAGATCTTGAGGTTTGGGAATAGAAAAAACAAGAGTCCAAATCAGGAGAATAGAATGGATGGAGCAGCAATTCGAATATTAATTCATGCAATTTTACCATTGCGACTGTGAAGGCGTTTTTGATCGATGGTCAGCAATCGCGGCATCCATCGTGCACAAAGCTTTTTCATTTCTAATTTTTTGTACAGGATATTATGCATCCTATCTGAGATGCCTACAATCCCAGCTATGTCATGCACCTTCACTCGGCAATCTTTCATACGACGATACGATGGATTTTTTCAATCATTTCTGGCGTGATGACTTCAACTGGACGTCCGAGGCGCGCTTCATCTTTGTTGAATTTATTAATCCAAAAATAAACGGTCTTCAATGCTAATGCAGAGTCCCTGTCCACTTTTTTAAATAAAAATGTTTAATCACTGCATGGAATTCGTCTTTCTCCACTTTTACGACAACTACTGCCAGGCTCACTTCCAACGTCTGCAACATGTAAGCTAAGCGTTGCTTTTGGTTGAAGCTTGATATGAGGAAATTTGAATAGTGTATTCCTGGCCATATACTATACAATTCATTGTGGCGCCATCGCGCAAAAATTTACCTGACTTATCAAACGACCATCGTATTAAAACAGTTTCTTTATGTTCTATTAAGCATCTTTATGTTTTATTACATTATTCAGCTGTTTTTATAAAAAAAATAAGTTTCTTTCTTTAATGGCAATTTACTGAAATTATAGAACTTTATAAGTTTTGTTTTTGTCTAATTCTATACAAATAACAAATAAAAAATAAGTATATATGTAATAAACATATGTATTTATATCGCAAATATTTAAATAATTAAAAAATTATATTCTATTATTATATTATCTATATTATAAATTGTAGTCTACATGTATTAATGAAAAGAATACTTCCAAATTAACGTATCAAATAGTAAACTTACAATAACTTGTTAACAATGATAAAATTATTTACTATGTAATGGACTATATTCAACATGGTCTAATTCACTGGGATCTTACTCATGTCTCTTGAAACGCTTTTTGAGGTTAGGTGTTGCACACATACGCCACCTTCTGTTTAACTGCAGAACGTCCTCAGGAAATCATAGTGATTTTATATGAGTAGAGACACCTATCAGGACTCACGGTAGTGTCTCAGGTGTCAAGTATATCGAGCGATATTCAAGTATATCGAGAGATATACGTCGCCTGAGTTACCGTGTATCTTTACGCGAACCAGCGAGATGCGAGGACCTAAGATTTTTGTATCTAAAAAACGACTGAACTGATCAAATTCTAAATAGGCTCAATCGATAGCTTGAGTATGAATTATATAATAAGTGTTTTTTTTTCTTTGCATGCACTACGAGCGGAGATATTGCGATGCAAAGTCTGATTTTAAGTAATTTTACATTAAGAAACGTCATTATCATTATTATTAACATTATTATTAACATCGTCGTCGTCGATTTTGTACGGTTGCAATTTTCGTCACGAGAGGCGCTAGCGATCGAGCTCAAGCCTCTGTCAGTTTCGGGTCGCGCGTGGAGATTACACACACACACGTACACACACGCGTCCACGCGCCTACGCTCCCACGCGCGGATGGACGGACGGACGGACGCGCCTACACGTCCACGCGCGGACGCTCCCACGCGCGGACGGACGGACGGACCGATGGACGCACCCATGCGCCTACGCGCTCACGCGCCCACGCACTTACGCTCCCACGCGCCCACGCTCACTCGCTCCCACGCGCGAACAGACAGATGAACGGACGGACGCACCCACGCCCCCACGCGCCCACGCTCCCACGCTCCCACGCGTGGACAGACAGACGGACGCGCCCACGTTCCCACGCGCTCACGCGCCCAGGCATCCACGCGCCCATGCGCCCACGCGCCCAGGCGTCCATGCGCCCACGCGCCTACGCGCCTACGCACCCACGCTTCCACGCTCCCACGCGCGGAAGGACGGACGGACGGACGGACGCACCCATGCGCTCACGCGACCACGCACGGACGGACGGACGAGCCCACGCGCTCACGCTCCAGCGCTCCCACGCGCGGATGGACGGATGGACGGACGGACGGACGGACGGACGCGTCCACGCGCCTACGCTCCTATGCACGGACGGACGGACGGATGAACGGACGGACGCGCCCTCGCGTCCACGTGCTCACGTTCCCACGTGCGGACGGACGGACGCACCCACCCACCCATCCAGTCACTCCACCCCACCCAGCTACCATCACCCACCCCTCCTACCCCACCCCCATCCACCCAGCCACCCCACCCCCCCATCCCTCATCCACCCACCCACCCACGCATCCGTAGGCCATCGGGCTAACGAAGTTCGCCGCCTCGCAATGTTTCTTGTTGCACACGGCGCGAAACACTATATGCTTTTAATTAGATTTAAAAATAAAAATTAATATTAATTGACATAAATATATTATAATGTATTATGAATTTTTCATTATGTATATAAAAAAATGTAAAGTAATTCAAGAAATAACAGATAAATAGAAAGAATATAAATAATTAGCATAACAGAATAACAGAAATTTGCTCTTGGCCAACGTGTTTTTTCCATGAATATCATTTATAATTTTTTAGAGGACAATCTCACTGCTAACAAGAGAACAATTAAGTTAAATATTAAATATTATTTCTTACTGAAAATGATATTGTTATTTTTTAATAGCAAATTAAAATATACTGTAGTAAAATAACAAGATCAAAAGAAGTTATTTTTGCAATAATATTAACAATTCTGTATTTCTTTTTTTTAATAAATGACATATACATTATTGCTTAACGGAAACCGCGAGAAGATGGTTTCTTGCGTCACGAAGTATGAAAAGTATTATCGCCTTTGATATTGCAATAATTTTTATGTGTAAATTTGTTTCTTTTTATATTACACTTTGTTAAAATAATTATCTTAYTATATTATATTACATAAAAAGTATGTTTATCATAAATTTCCATAGGATATAGATAAAGTAGAGAGGATAGATAGAAGGATCAATAGAGAAATAGATACAAGAATAAAACATTTAGATCGAGAAAAAAAATATTGAGAAGTGTTTGAGAAATGTGTGAATGCTATATTAAGGCCATTTTACATGATTTATAATCCACAATAAATTTGAAATAATATTTATGAAATCATAAAAAATAAGAAGTATATTTAGAAAAGTATACAGATGTACTTCGAAATCATCTAATGTTTTCTATATTGCACGAAACACAATATTATAAATAAAATTATATTCTTATTCTATTACAAATTATAAATTATCTAAAATAACCTGTTATCCCGTGGGATCTTTTGGATGCCGCGAGGAGGGACGTCGAGAAGGAGTTGATTCTTTCAATTAAATTAGTAGTCGTAGTAGTAGTGAACTAATTACACTTTTATTAAACTGCTTGGYTTACACTTTRATTCAYCCTTACTTTTAAGTTATAAGTATGCACACGCGGTGCTCTGCCGAGCAGAGCCTTCGGCCGCAACACGTTTCGGGATAACTCTCCGATGTACGCTTGACACCGGCTTTCATATCTCAGCCAATCAATCGTGATTGGCTGAGGACGAATCGAACGATATCAGATTTCCGAAAAGTRCAATGCGGACCATTGCATCTTTTCGGCCGCGCGTGCGACCTTTGGCCAGCGCGTCCTCGGACGCGCTCTCGTATATCGCCTACTAATCGCTGACTGGATCCTTGCGTTGAATTCCAGTCTTTGTGAGCGAAACTAACAAGCATTAACTAAACTATAAAACCCGTGGTTGAAATGTTATGTAGTAATTATCTGGTGAAATATTACATAATAATACTTAACTTGATACCTATTACGTAGTGTGGCTTACAACAAACCTTTACACTAGAAACACTAAATATTTCTTTTGATTTTAATAACCTTTACATTAGAAATACCAAATCATTTTTTCGATTTTTTAAATTAAAAATCGGAATTTGATAAAATTATCGGGGTTTTAAAATGAAAATATTGACTTGGAACAAAAGTTCGTAGCGATTTTTTAGCTTAAAATTGAAACCGGCATCTCATGTCCGTGACAGTTGGTCATTCGTTGAATCTATCAAAAATAAGACTGTTGAATCACACGAGGTTATGCTGTCACTGGATGTTACGTCACTCTTTAATAACATTCCGAAGGAGTTAGTTATGAGAGCGGTGGAGAAAAGATGGGATRAYATAAAAAAATCCATWAAAYTCGATTTACCACAGTTCTTACACGYGATAGATTTGATTTYAAGTTCGACCAGTTTTAGCTTCAATGGGGAGTACTATGAGCAGATTTATGGCARCCCGATGGRTTCGCCACTTTCTCCCATATTAGCTGATGTAGTTATGGATGATCTCGAATCGCAATGCATAAGTAAATTAGATTTTGAAATCCACACMTATTACAGATATGTGGACGACATTTTTTTGATCATTCCAAAAACAAAGATAGACGTTGTGTTAAAAACTTTTAACGATTACCACCC
>JANQDE010000945.1:5564-27643 GCA_037157785.1 Cephalotes varians | reverse complement strand
ATGTATAGAAACTGTCAATAATTATATATAAAGTATATAATTTTATATAATTATACATAAAATTTTTTTCCGTCAATTCAATAATAAATATATTCAACATTTTGTTTAATAAAATTACCATAGTAAAATATATAAGGAGGYACTGGAACTGGTGGTAAAAGTATTTYATCGTCCATTATATCGTCTATCATTCCTTCTAATATCTCAATATTTATATTATGCGCCATTTTAATCAATTTTGCACGAGGATGTTCGAGCTATTTTGAACAAATAACTAAATGAATTAATATAAGTTCTTTTTTCCTAGTGAATTCACTAGGATTCAAGTGCAAAGAGTGCAAGCAACGCGAACAAACCTACTGACATTGCTATTAGGTCCTTTTTAACTGACTACATGAGTTCAGAATTTTATCTTTCTTCTTCTAACATGAAGGGAAAATGATAAACTGTGGACTTCAGCTAAAAAACTACAGACATACTATTAGTAATATACACCACCCCTACATTACTAGTGACATTACAGCATTACTAGTGACATTAGTAGTGAGATTTCTGTATTACACTAATAGTGATACTACTAGTGTCACTATTGCGAATGTACTACTGCATTATTGCACTAGTAATGATATTGCACTAGTAATGATAATGAACTAATAATATTTTTTTACGAGGGTATTGTCTATCCCGACAACAATTTCGACCTTATGTTGATCGACACTGTGCGCACCACAGGGATTATTCGACAGGAAACCGACACTTCCTTCAACAACATAGTAATCATTTATTGCACATAATACAATTAATAACTCCGCTGAACTGTACACAACCGATACTCCAGTTTAACCGATAACGACAGCTGAGCCTACCCGACAAGACAATTACGACGACACGATGTGCGGTGCACTGATTCCTCGGTGTCCAGACTGAACACCATTCTGAATGAGAGTGTCGAACGAGAGCTTCGACCGCGTAAAACAACGTGCCGGCGTACTTTCTCGCATGCTCCGGAATATTCTTATCGTGACGCGATTTCCGGAGCACCACGTGGTTTTGATTTTTAACATAATCGCCGCATCGGCGTGCCGCTCACTGTTACCCAAGATGTGGTGCCCTCGCGCAGCTGATTTCTTACAATCTACACCACATTGGTTATCAGGAGACACGGTAGTGTCTCGGGTGTCAAGTATAGATATGTCGACTGAGACGCTACCGTGTAYCTTTACGCGAGCCGGCGAGATGCGAGCACCTGAGATTTTCGGATCTCAATAACGACTGAACCGATCAAATTCTAAATAAGTTCAATCGATAGCTTGGGTCTGAATTACATAATAAAAGTGTTTTTATTTTTTCTCTACGTGCCCTATGNTAAATTTTTTAATTTTATATATATTCATATTTTTTTATAAGTTAAATATTTTACGCAATAAAAGATATCACTTAAATTTTATTTTTTAATTTAATAAATTTAATAAATTTAATAAACAGTTTTTTCACACACACAAGGTAAAAGATATCACTTATATTTTATTTTTTAATTTAATAAATTTATTAAATTTAATAAACAGTTTTTTCAAGTCGAGACAACCTGAAGAAAAGAAGGGACAATATTGCGCCCTCCGAGATGTTAGTCGGGTTTTAATCGCCAATATCGATCGCTATGATGCTTGACATCAGAAGATCTCTACCAATTAGTCGGTATCAAGAAAATCAACAAGCGGAAAACTGATCGTTTACGTTCGTGCTGAACTTTGATTGTTTTGCTTCTGAACGTTGTACAATTGTTCTTCCGTTTTAATAAATTTTTTTTGTGATTCGACGAGTCTTCCTTTCGTGTTATTTATGCACGAGCGCGAGCTCCGGGAGTAACAATATTGTAACGGTGACCCGTTACCAGGTAACTTAGTTACAACCAATTACGTTAGTACATCCTGTGAACATGACCTTAATCGCGGTGCGCTTGAGTAGTGAGGATTTGGTCCGTGCGTGGGGAGAATCTCGCGGGTATAAAGTGAGCTGCTTGGCGGGATTGAGTCAAGTTGAGTCGGTTTCGGCCCCGAGTGTCCCTTGGAGTCGTTACCAAGGCCGAGCGTTTTTCTCCCATCCTGAAAGCTGGGCGTTCTCGGCTACCTTACCTGACTAGGCGTTCTCGGTCTCCTCGGGCTGGGTGTTCTCGGCTTCCTGCCTTGGCTGGGCGTTCTCGGTCTCCTGCAAGCTGGATGTTCTCGGCTACCTTACCTGACCTGGCTGAGCGTTCTCAGCTTCCTGTCGCGGCTGGGCGTTCTCGGCTTCCTGTAAGCTGGATATTCTCGGTTACCTTACCTGACCCGGTTGGGCGTTCTCGGCCTCCTACTTTGACCGGGTCACCGCATTTGTCTTGCCGATCAGGCTCTCTTCTGCGGTGTTTGAACCGAGGGTGCACCGCGAACCTCCGCTACGCGACATACCGTAATTCGAAGGTGTCCTTTGTTACAGTATTCCATCCACTCGGACCGAGGAGCAACCCGCTGTCATACCGAACACGTCCCCGGCTTTAATTATTAGTAGCATAAATTTAGATTTAAGTTGCGTAGATATAAGTCGTTAGATTTAAGTTGCGTAGAGTTAAGTTGCGTTGCGCTTGTTAGCTAGTAGGTTAAGCGTAGAAGATGTAAGTTAGTATATAAGGTAGATATTAAGAACCGTGAACAAAAGAGCGTACTGCGGAACTCCAGGCCCATTGGGTAACCTGCGCTAACCGCTGTAACCTTTCTTTCTTTGAAAATATAGTGCTTACAAACTTTTCTCTCAGATTGGTGTCTGTTTCCTTGTCTTCACCGAGCTATCGCGATCGAACCGCTTGTAATATCGCTTACATACTCGTGACCGTGATTGAACGTTACAAATAGCGTCTGAACAGAGACCTGTTTCGTGGGACATTAATATCGAGAGGAAGGACTGTCTTATGGCTCCTACGAAGAGCTGGTTGTATCACCTCATGAAAGGACAGCAAAAGAATTAGTAAGATTCGATATGGACAGTGAGGGTAGCGCGACCGAATTGCGATCACGTATGAGCCATTTTGCTAACGAGCATCCGGAGTACATATTCGGAAAGACTAATATCAAGGAGTGTACCATGAATCAGCTACCGGAAGGCGAGGAGTCAGCCCCTGACCATAGCACCGTCCGAACTGACATAGCCGAGGTGATTAACCAGATCCGAAAATGGCGCTGCTACTTTGATGGCAAGGATCTTCTTTCTGGAGAGGATAGAGGAACTCCGCCGGGAGAGGGATTCTCTGGAGACTAGCTGCTGTTGGGACTGTCTGAGCTACTACGGAAAGAAACGTTACTATAGTATTGAAATAACCGAGATATCTGGACCGACTGGAATGAATTCTGTCAGGAATTCCGACAACAATATTTACAATATTTATCCCGCCGATATCGAGCTCAACTCAGCCGCGAGATACAAAGCCACATGTAGCGCTCGGACGAGCCCTTCCACAAGTATGCCACGGCGATGCTCACCAATATGCGCCGAGCTGGGGGATTCTCGCGCGAAGAACAAATCGAGCGCTTATACGAAAACATGCATCCGGAATATAAGCTATATATTCGCTTCAACGACGTCACAAGCCTCGGAGACTTGAGTGCCCGCGCCGCGGAATACGATTGAGAAGCAACGACGGGATGTTCGGGCCGAGAGGAAGACCGCGACCGGACCAACGGTCGCCGCGGCCTATTGCCGGGAGGAATGCTGTTTGAAGTGTAAACAGAGGGGTCATATCCGGACCGACTACAGGAGACCGCCGAAGAAGTTTTGCTCCCGATGCGGAAAGGACGGGGTGCTCACTCGATTGCCACCCGTTCTCGGGAAATGCCACTGGGAGAGGATGCCGTGGCTACCCGGTCCTCGCCAACCTGCCATAAGATACCAACCGCGGCCGCACATCACGATGACGTTCCGACAGCAACCGTATGACGCGCTGATCGACTCTGGTTCGGAACTCTTTTTTATGAATGCCGAACTGGCTCGACGAGCGGAGGCATTGGGGTATCGGATCCGTAACCAACTCAGCACTGTTCACTTGGCACACACCAACCGAAGTTCGGGTTAGGGCGGTTAAACTTGTAACGATGCATCTTTTCGGACGAAGATGCATCGTTACCGCGCGCCTCACCGCGCGTCGAATTCAAGCCGCGTCAACGGCTAAGTCCGCGTTCGGATCCGTCCGCCAGACCCGAACTTATCCGAGCATCGGCCGCCCTACTACCGCCGATCACGGGCCCCTCTCCGCGCCGATCTCCAATAGAGGGGAGCCCGTTATTAGGATTAATTACTTGCCGATTTTTGCYAGTAAGCGGCCGGCCGGGTATATAAACCGGTCGAACCGCACGAAGGGAGCCAGTCCTGGAGAGCAATCCTAGCGACCAGCATATTCCGAGCTCCTAGAGATATCGAGACCGAGAGTACTCAGTCTCCGTCGAGCGTACTTGACGCTTTGAAATCCACTACCGAGAAATCGGGATCGAGAGTGCTCGATCTCCGCCGAGCGTACTCAGCTCTCGTTCGTTCCGAACCACCTCCGAGAAACCGGGATCGAGTGTGCTCGATCTCCGCCGAGAATACTCGGCCCTCACACCTGGCACCGCAGGCCTTGGCATCGGCCCCGTTGCACCGGAACGGCAATCGAACGACACCGCCGCGCGTATGATTGAATTTTCTCAACTGCGCGTGCGCCGCTCGCGCCCACCAATCGGCGCGCCCGATTCTACCGCGCTCGCGTATGATACGTTGCGCGTACCGAACTCTCCCAACACGCACGAACCAAGGGCGCGAAAACTGCATCCGCGGCCTGACCGCTGACTCTGAGGCATCCGCCCGATCTCACCGTACCGATACTCCGCATACGTCGCGTCCGGATTCAGAAAGTCCACCAGTATCGACATTCCGCAATCCCGCGTTTGCAAGTACCGCGTGTATCCAGTATACCGAGCACGAATACAAGGTGCATACACACCGACCTTGTAAATACCGCGTTCGTGCATACACACCGACATTGTGAATACCGCGTTCGTGCACACACTCCGACATTGTAAATACCGCGTTCGTGCATACACACCGACATTGTAAATACCGCGTTCGTGCATACACACCGACATTGTAAATATCGCGTTCATGCACACACACACCGACATCATCCATCTCGCGTCTCTCGCTTACCACGTACACATTTCAAGTGCGACCCCACACACAGATACACGTACACACTGCGAATTATAATCGACTACAAATACACGCATCCACACACACACACACACATTGTAAATATCGCCACATGTTTTTTTTGGAATAAACGTTCTTTGTTATCTGATAAAATCTAAGTAGAGTCTCTGCTTTGCCCGAACCCGGAAATCCCGACGAGCATCTCCGGCAAAAACCCGTTTCCGATTACCGGAAGACGAACCGTTACAAACTATCGATTTGTGTGGAGAGTAAAAGATTCTCACATCAGTTCCTAATGCTAGCACCCCTCCCCCCCCAGGACCCAATGCTGATCGGAGTCGACCTATGAGCAAAAATCAGACTTACACTAAAACCACCTCCCTGGAATCCGATCGACCGGGAGCTCATCGTCGAGGCGTGCTCCGTGGGACTGTCCCCTCGGACGGCCGATGAGAGATGTCGGCTGCAGGCCTTTCTGGATCAGGAGTTACCGAGATTCAATAGCGTCAAGGAACCGACCGATAGGATCCAGCACCGCATCCGTTTAAAAACTGACCAACCAATCAAATAACGAAATCGGCCGTGGAATCTCGCTATACAAGCAATAATCAATCAGCAGTTGGATAAAATATTGGAGGATGGCGTCGTGGAGCCGACCCGTAGCGCGGAATTCGCCTATCGTGGTGATAAAGAAGGACGGGTCGCACCGTTTCTGCATGCTCTTGACTTCCGGAGTAAATGATGACCGAAAAGGACGCGTATCCGCTTCTCCATGTGACCGCCACGCTGGATAAGTTGAGAAGGGCCCGTTACCTTTCCACTCTCGATCTAAAGAGTGGATACTGGCAGATTCCCCTCCATCTGGATAGCCGACCAATTATGTGCAGTTCAGGGTAATGCCGTTCGGCTTGCATTCGGCATCGACCACCTTCCAGCAGTTGCTGAACGAAATCCTGGGACCCGAATTGGAGCCGAACGTACTTGTGTACCTGGACGATATCATCCTAATGAACCAGACGTTTGAGAAGCACCTCTGACACCTAACGGAGGTCTTCCGGCGCTTATGGGAAGCCCATCTGAGACTAAACCCAAAGAAATGTTTTTTCTGCCGGGAACAGCTGAAATACCTGGGGCACATCATCGACCGCAAGGGAATCTGTACTGACCCGGAAAAGGTCACCGTCATCGCTAACTAGCCAGTGCCTACAGTACGCCGGGTCCGCCAATTCCTGAGGATGACCTCCTGGTATCGTCGTTTTGTCCCGGGATTCTCCAGCATAGCGGCCTCTATCACTCGACTTACAACAGAAGAGCGACAGGTATCCACCTGGGGCAAGGAACAGGAGGAAGCTTTCAAGCGACTTAAGGAGGCACTAATAAGCGCACCGGTGCTGGCATGCTCGGACTTTAGCCGAAGATTCACACTCCAGACCGACGCTAGTTCCCGGGGACTTGGGGCTATACTGACTCAGTACCAGGAGAACGAAGAGCGTGTGATCGTTTATGCCAGCCGTTCTCTAAACGAGGCAGAGAAAAATTACAGTGCCACGGAGTTGGAGTGTCTCACTGTGGTGTGGGGAATCCGCAAAATGAGGGGGTACCTAGAGGGTTACATTTTCACTGTGGTGACCGACCACCAGTCTCTACGATAACTTCACAAATTGGAGGAACATGTCGGCCGACTGGAGAGATGGCTCTTCGAGTTGCAGCAGTGCTATGACGTTTGGTTCTATAAAGGAAGCCTCAATCGTATCGAGAGCGGATATCCTCTCCAGGGGGCCGGAGGTATGCAGTGCCGTAAGCGTCCCTAAATGCAGGTGGTACCAGCGTATCTTGACCAGAATAAAAAACCGGCTAATCGATTTTCCCGACTATCGGGTAGAGCGTAACTGGTTGTACCGCCACATATTGCACGACCTGGATTTTCGGGAGATCGACCCGTCGGAGCAATGGAAGATGTACATACCTCGGAGAGAGAGCGACCGTATTGGAGAGACAACACAACGACCCCTGCCGGACATCTGGGGATAGCTAAAATCATCGCCTAGATTATATTATTGGCCAGGCATGTTCCAGGACATCACACGGTATGTGCGCTACTGTCCCATCTGCTTGGAGCATAAGGTACCCCCGACGAAGCCTGCCGGACACCTCCATATCACACCGATTACTGCACCTTGAAAGCAGGTTACCCTCGACTTGATGAGGCCTCTATTGTGCTCCACGAAGTGTCTGTCGAACGGACCAATAAAACCGTGAAAACCATGATTTCCCAGTTTGTCGGGAAAAATCAGGCGTTGAGAACGAGTACCTTTTGCCGCTACGATTTGTGTATAACACCGCGAGGCACGAGGCTACCGGATATACTCCCGCCTATCTAAACCATGGGCGCGAACTTATCGGCCCGCACCCGAAGGATCGGCAATACTCGACAAATGCAACTCCTCACGTTATGCGCCGACGCCTCGAGGAGGCATTCGAGGTGGTTTGCATTAGTCAAGCCCGTGCGTTCCAGAGGCAGAAATCATATTATAATTTGCCCCGAAGAGACTGGAGGCCACGGGTCGGGAAATTTATATATATGGAAACGCGAGTATCCTCTATCAAATAAAACCGCCGGCTTTAATGCGAAGTTTGCGCCGCGGATTATCGGGTCATTGGAGGTGCGCCGGGTCATCTCGCCGGTCATCGTTGATTTGGACAACGCGCGAGGGCGCTGGTATCGGCACATACACGTGTAGGACCTGAGGAGCGCATCAGCGACGGAACTTTTTTTTTTGGATCTTTGGTGTCCGTGAATGCAGTGTCCAGGTCCTACCTTTAACCTGCATGATAAGCGTTTAACAGTAACATGTATAAATATTTTTTATTGGCGTAGAGTACTACCCGAGTGGAATGTTGGGAGAAAAACTTGCAAAAAATCCGAAATTATAATTTGTCATGATTTTATAATAGTCGTTATTACATTAGTTATGTCAGTATTGATAGGTGAATCAGCAATCTCAAGATTTCTAAGATTTCACACGCTATGAGCAATAAATTAGATAATTTAAATAAATAAACAAATAAACATATAAATTAAATAAATTAACACATGAAAACATTCACAATATAGGGAAAAGCCTCAGTCAATGATTAAAATTGTATATAATAAAATAAAATATAAAAATTTAAATAAATAAATAAATAGACAAATAAATAAATAAATTATTAAATTATTAAATTAAATGTGTAAGTGTAAGTCAAAGAGGTCAAGTCAAGTACTTCCCGTTTCCCCCTCGACGGATCCCACCTTGTCGTGGTGAGGGGGCTCTCCCGGTTCCGTGAACCCCAGGACTCCGGGATGGCTGGAACCCTAGGGTTCCGGACATCCTGGGTCCGGGATGAAGCGGGCCCGGGGGCCAAGAGGATCCACTTGCAGGGGGGCTGGGGCCGCTCGAACTTATTTCGAGGCAGGGCCTGGCCTCCCCGGTAGCCGCGCCTGGAATATCAGGGTGGCGGTCCGCCCCCTTTCGAGGCGGAGGCGCTGTCCCTGGGGCCCCAGGAGCGGTTTGCCGGAAAGGCGGAGCCCGGCGCTCTGTTGGTCCCGAGTCCCCGGGCCGCGGCCGTCCACGTCTGGGCGTTTCGATCGGCCGGGGCTTGGGATCAGGGCGCTGGGCAGGGGAGGCGGGTGGGGCCGCTCGGAAGTATTCCGAGGCGGGGCCCGCCCGTCTTCCCCGGGGAGGTGGCCGGAGCCGCTCGGACGTTTCCGAGGCGGGGTCCGGCCACCTGGTGGGCACCACGTCTGGTGCCCACCGTGTATGGGAGCCTCGGGGCCGCCGGGACGTATTCCCGGGCGGGGCCCGAGGGCTCGGTGGGCAAGTCTGCTCACCGAGCGGGAGGGGGGGTGCGCGGGGCCGCTCGGACGTATTCCGAGGCGGGGCCCGCGCCCCCCCAACAGGTCGGCGGAGCCGCCGGGAAGTACTCCCGGGTCTGGGTCCGTCGGCCTGTATAATGCAGGTGGCGATCGCCCCGAGAGGAAAACTCGGTCATCAAACCGCTTATGATAAAAATATGAATATGGACGCAATGAAAGAGAGTGTGTGCGGGATTTCGGAGTCCCGTGAGCGGCAGGGGGAGGGTATCGTCCCGGCCCTCCCCAGGTCGTGCCAATTTGGCAAATCCAGCGTCGGGCTACCCACGGTGTTGACCGCGAGCACCGTGGGCGAACATACGATCGCCGGGATGGTGGGTGTCTGCACCGCAGGGGTGCCCACCATAAATGCGCCTGCGAAGAGCCGCGTGAATGGCGAATGTACGCCACGCGCTGGCAGAACGGGGGAAGGACCTCCCCTTCGATTAAGGGGGGGAGACGAGAAGGAGGAGTCGGACGGAGACGAAACCCCTTTCGAGGAGGCCGTCGCGTCCCCCATGGACGAACAACCACGGGGTGAACACCGAACGGGGGAACACCGAGAGGGCGAGCTCCTCCCAGCCGGGAACCGCGAACCCGGCACCTTTGGGGCCCCGACCGGGTCCGTCTGGGGTGCAAAGATCGCGCTCAAGAAATCGGATCCAGCCGAGGGCTTCGGGGGGAATGGTAACGCGGCGACGGAAACAAGGAGCGCGCCTGACACGCCAGACGCGCCGAATGGGATCAACGGCGTCGTCGTCGGACTACGTGGGCGATCCGGGCTCAACCGAAAATCTGAGCTCGGATCAACGGGGCGGGGCATCCAGACTGAGGAGGTTGGGGTCGCTGCCATCTGTGGCAGCGATATCATCAGAGGAGGAAGAGGAGACCGGGAAATCCGCGTTCTCAAACAAAAGGGCTCCCCCGACTACGAGGGGCTCTCGCGGAAACGCCGGAAACGCAAGCGGCGACCCACCACCTCCGAAGAAGAAGATGATGGGGCCCAAATCGGCGAGGGCCAAGGCCATGGGGGTGACCGAAGTCACCAAGGCATGGGAGGAACCCGAGCCCGAGCCGGACATTCGAGAGAGGAGGGGGAGGCCCCCAATAACGGGGGAATACAGGAAGCTGGCAGAAGCCAAGAAAGCCGCCAATGACGAAAGAGAGAGGGAGCTGCGGCTTGAAATGGAGGCACGCTCGTACAATATGGAGGAAACGCTCAAGATCCTCAAAAAGGCCAGGTTGGATCCGGAGGATACGGCCGAGAAGGGGAGGATGGCCCCAACGGCCGACCTGGCCAGCCGGATCCGGGAGGCCCAGGGCGAGATCGTAAGAATCTCCAGGATCAGCAACAACCTGCAGGGCCCTATGCAGAGGGCCCTGCGGGCTGCGGCGACGCTAACAATGGGCCTCACCGACGTCCTGAGGACCAGGGCGGACGAGACGGGGGGCAGGTCCAGCGACACCGATGTCAACGAGCTGCGGGAGCTGGTTGCCAACCTCCAGAACGAGCAGGCGAGGGCCAACACGGAAGTGGCCAACTTGCGCTCGGAGATGGAGGAGGCCAGTACCAAGGCCGAGGCAACCAGCCAAAAAATCAAGATGATAAAGAGGGACCTGCAAGACTCCATCCGGAAGAACGGGGAACTGAAGGACCAGCTCAGAGAGGAGAGACGAAAGGTAGAAGCCTTGAAGGCTGAGCTGGCCTCCAAGAAAGGACCTAGACCGGAGCCTATGGAGGTTGAGGTTGAGATGTCCCCACCAACCGGGACGGCGGAGTCTCCTCCCCCGCGGGTGAGGGTTACCAGGGCGGATTTGGAGGAATTCCCGGCCCGGAGACCGCCCATCCAAGGTAAAGTCAGGGTGATCCCTGACACGGGGAGAGAACTTCCCCCCCCCGAATTGGAGGAGGACCCGTACCAGCATAGAGTCTCCTCCAGGAGGGGGAAGGGCAAAAAGGGAGCGGACTGGGGGAGTATGGAGGTATTCTCCTCCGTCCCCCAGGAGCCGGGAGACCTCGAGGAACGAGTGGCGGATCGGGTGGTGGCCAAGTTGGAAGAACTCGTAAGGAGACAAATGGGGGAGAGCGAGACTGCTCMCGCCCCCAAGGCTCCTGCGGCMCCCACCCGAGCCAATAAGGGGTCAGGGGGCAAACCGGCCCCCACTACAACACCAMGAGGAGGCGAAAACCCCCYTACTGYGGGGAGAAAAAGGRGGGGGGTATCGGAGGCGCGCAAGGCGCGCAAGAAGGAGAAGARGCGCATAAAGCGGCAGGAAGAAGCACGCGCGCGGGCCGRGGCCTTACAAGGACCGATCACAGGYCMGAGGGGTGGGGCCAGGGAACCGTGTCCYGTGGAGGAGACCGRCCCCAGGGYAAAGACGCGAGCCGGGGCTCAAACGGTGCCCCCGACTCCCWCGAMGAAAAAAGGGGGGGTACAACCACCCCCTCAACGGGGAGAGTCGAAGACCACCGGGGTGCCGGTCCCAGCTGGGRACTGGCAGGTGGTGAGAAGAAGGAGAGARGAGGRGGCKAWTAGGGGGCCTCGACCAGCCGGCCTCCGCTCCTACGCGGARGCGGCGACTAGGGCCCCTGCCCCCTCCACCGGTGCCCGGGGCCGGGAACCGACGACGGCGGCGGGCGGACGCGGGAAGCAGCAGGCGGCACCGCGGCAGCAACARCAGCGAARGCAGGTGCCAACGAGGAGGCCGCCAAAAACAGCGGCAGTGCAGGTGACCTGCCCTCCCGACCAGTACGCAAGCACCCTGCGACTGGCCAGGGAGAGGGTCAGCCTGCAGGAGTTGGGGATCCCCGAGTTAAGGCCCCGCAGGGCCAAAACGGGGGGCCCTGCTACTGGAGATCGCTGGCGCGGACAGGGTGACCAAGGCCGAAGTTCTGGCAGGGGAACTGCGAGAGGCCCTTAAGGACAGGGAGGGGGTAAGAGTCACGAGGCCCTTCAAGACCGCGGAGATCCGGGTGAAGGACATAATGGACTCGATCTCCGCGGTCGAGGTGGCGGCAGCGGTGGCGGAACAGGGCGATTGCAGCGCCGCCGAGGTCCGGGTTGGCCCTGTGCGCCCGGGAACCAACCGGTTGGGGACGGCTTGGGTCAGGTGCCCGCTGGCAGCGGCCAGTAAGCTGACCAGAAAGGGGAGCCTGACCCTGACCGGTTGGAGTAGGGCCCGGATAGAGGGCCTCCCGGAGCGGCCYGTCACGTGTTTCCGGTGTCTACGGATGGGACACGTGCGGGCGACCTGCCCCGGTGGGGCGGACCTAGGGGGCGCGTGCTACAGGTGTGGCGAATCAGGCCACCTGGCACGGGACTGTGGGGCCCCCCCTAAATGCCCCCTCTGTTCGGGGACCGGCCGCCCGGATAACCACAGGGTGGGCGGAAAGGCATGCCSGGCCCCCAAGAGGGGGGAAAGAAGACGGGGGCTACCAGGGGCCCCCACCAAAGAGGCGGCGAGTGGAGGCGGCAGCCAGGACCCGGAGCCGATGGAGGTGGTGGAAGAGGAACAACCTACGGCGGAACCGAGAGCATCGACCTCCTCCGAGCACTACCGCCTCCTCCCCCCGCTCTCGCGTTCTCAATCGCTAGAGTGGGAGGACTTCGAGGGGGAGGGGGCGGGGTGGGAGCAGGAGCYGTCCCGGTCCCCACGACCGGAGGGGATGATGGCGGGGGGGGCGCTGGCTGTGGCCGGCCCTCTCCCGCCCTCACGGCCAACAGGGCCGATCACGGGAGGGGAGCCGAGCGCGGTCACCGCCCCGCTCCAACCCTCGGGGCCGGAGCYCGTCATTGGGGAGGAGCGGGTACTAAACAAGCGCCGGATATTGGTGCCGGTGGTCACCCGCCACGAGGTAGAAGCAGCGGGCCAGACAGGACCCTCGCAACCCCAACCCCCGTCACCTGCGGGCCAAATAAGGGCCCWGGAGGTGCGGGAGATGGAAGAGGAGGACATGGGCGAGCCACCAGCGGATGCAGCCGCGGGGACTCGCCCAGAGGGAGAGCCTATAGAGGCTCTCCCCAACGCAAACAACGAGGAGGAGATGCGGCAGCCCGCCGCAGCAGATGGAGGCGRTACCCCCAATTRAAACGTTAATGGGAGGTAACCGCCTCATACAAGCGAAYGTAAACCACGCCCCCTCCGCCCAGGAYCTGCTGCATCAGACCATGGCGGAGTGGGGCGTGGACATAGCGGTGGTGGCGGAGCCCTATTGGGTCCCGCCCGCTAACGCGAAATGRGCTGCCGACCCGACTGGGCAGGCGGTGGCCCTTACATGGCGGCCCGGCGAAATGTCCCTCCCCTGTACCTTCGTAGAGGCGGGGGAGGGCTTCGTCGCCGCCAGGTGGGGAAAATGGCTGGTGGTCGGGGTCTAYATTCCCCCGCGGCGTAACCGCACTGAGATGGAGCGCAGGCTAGACYTGATAAAGGGGTGCATTGTCAGACACCCCTCCTGGCCTGCGCTGGTCGCCGGGGATTTCAATGCCCATTCGACTGAATGGGGCAACCCGGCGACCGACAGTGCYGGAATCGCCGTGGAGGAGTGGGCGGCGTCGCTGGGCCTCGTACTGTTAAACAGGGGCTCAGAYAGCACCTGCGTAAGGCCTCAGGGGGAGTCYGCCATYGATCTTACTTGGGCGGCTCCCCCGGTCGCGAGGCAGGTCATCAACTGGGAGGTGATGACCGGGGTGTACTCCGACTCGGACCACCTGTATATACGGGTGGACCTGGAGTGCACCCCAGAGCAGGTGCTAAGACGCCGCCGACCCCGACCGCCGCGCTGGTCGCTGCGCGCCCTCGATGTAGACATGCTCGAGGGCGCCCTTTGGGCCGGGATCTGGCCCGTGGAGGAAACAGCGGGGGACCCGGAGGCGGGCGCGCAAAGGCTCGGTGCGTTAATGGCCCGGGCCTGTGACTGCGCCATGCCACGGGTTAACCCCCGCCCGCGCCGGGCGGCCTACTGGTGGAGCCAAGATATCTCACGGCTCCGCCAGGCCGCCAATGCCGCCAGAAGGCGGCTTAAGCGGATTCGGCGCGGACTCCGTCGCGGGCTGGTTTCCCGGACGGAGGAAGAGGCAGCGGCCAGCGCGTTTAGAGACGCGGCACACGCCCTGAGGCGGGAGATCAAAGTCTCCAASGCCAAGGCTTGGCAGGAGCKCCTCGACTCCGTGGATGAAGATCCCTGGGGGCGCCCATATAAGATGGTCATGCATAAGATCAGACAATGGGCGCCCCCCTACACGGAGTCGATGGACCCCCCACAACGAGATARGCTACTCGCGTCCCTCTTCCCGGCTGACGGGGGCACGGTGGGCCCCTGGGAGGAACCCCCCCTAATCGCCGGGGGGGATTGGAGGGACGAGTGGGGGGTCACCGACGAGGAGCTCCGGGACGCCGTAAAAAGGATGAGGGCGAAGGTGAGAGCGCCCGGTCCTAGCGGCGTCYCCGGCCGAGTCTGGGCCGCCTCGGGCGTGGTGATCGCGGGCCACCTCAGGCGGCTGTTCGATGACTGCCTGAGGGGCGGTGTGTTCCCCCGACCGTGGAGGAGGGCCAAGTTGGTCCTCCTCCGGAAGGAGAATAAGCCCGCGGACTCCCCTTCGGRCTACCGACCGATCTGTMTCCTGGACGAGGAGGCCAAGCTCTTTGAGCGCATTCTGGCTGGCCGACTCGTCCGCCACTTAGRGGAGACAGGCCCCGACCTGCACGGACACCAGTACGGATTCCGCAGACACCGCAGCACGGTGGATGCGGTGCRGCGGGTCCGTGCTTTTACGGAAGGGRCCGTGCAGGAGGGCAGGGTGGTYATCTGTGTGTCGTTGGATATATCCAATGCATTTAACACMCTGCCCTGRGACCGGATCGGGAGGGCTCTGTATCACCACGGAGYCCCCCTGTATATAAGGAAGGTCCTTCGGGGTTACCTATCGGATCGGAGCCTGGAGTTCCGGGGTGACGACGGCGCCCCGGTCGAGAGGGAGGTGCGCCGCGGAGTGCCCCAGGGGTCAGTACTGGGCCCACACCTCTGGAATCTGGGGTACAACGCGGTGCTCACGCGGGCTATCCTTCCACCGGCTGCCAGGTGTATTGTTACGCCGACGACACCCTAGTAGTGGCGGCCGGGGACGGTTGGGGGAGTGCTAAATCGAGGGCGAACGAGGTCCTGGCAACTGTCGTGCGCATCATCGGGGACTTGGGCCTGGAGGTGGCGCCCCACAAAACGGAGGCCATGTTCTGCAAAGGCCTCCGAGGGGCGCCTCCCCCCCCTCCGGGACTTAACGTCCGGGTCTCCGATGTGCCCGTCCCGGTGAGGTCCACAATGACATATTTGGGCCTCACCCTGGATAGCGACTGGAGCTTCGTCGCTCACTTTGAGCGACTGGCCCCGCGTATCGAGAGAGCGGCGAATGCCCTGAGCAGGCTCCTCCCGAATCTGGGGGGCCCAACGCTCGGGCTCGCCGACTCTACGCAAACGTGGTGCATAACCTCGCGCTGTATGCGGCCCCAGTGTGGGCCGCCGAGATGATGGCCACCCCCTATATAAAAACGCTCGTGCACAGAGCSCATAGGAGGGTGGCCCAGCGGATGATACGGGGTTATCGCACCACGTCGTACGCGGTGGCCACGGCCCTGGCGGGGATCCCCCCGCTGGAGCTCCTGGCGAGGATGTATGCCTATACATACAGGCGCATCCGGGAGCTCCGGGAGGCGAATGTCAACGCGCCTCCCAGGGCCGTGAGGTTGGTGAAGCTYCAGGCGCGACGACGAATRCTGGAGGAGTGGTCCGAGTGGCTGACCGACCAAWTRCGGACGGTCGGCCCGTGGACCCAGCAGGTCGTCGCGGCTATCCAGCCCCGCCTGGCAGAATGGCTRGAGCGGGGCAGGGACGGGATCCCGTTCCRAASCACACAAGTCCTCACAGGACACGGCTGCTTCGGGGCCTTCTTGTGTCGGATCGGACGGKATCGCACGACGGAGTGCCACCACTGCGGCGCGCYGGACGACACGGCGTGGCACACGCTGGCGGAATGCCAGGCGTGGGAGTGCGAGCGCCGTGCTCTGGTGGCCGCRGTGGGTCGGGACCTRTCGCCCCCTGCGCTAATAGACGCGCTGATGGGGGACGGCGGGACCCGGAGGGCGGTGATCCTCTTCTGCGAGAGAGTAATCTCGCAGAAGGAGGATCACGAGCGGACCCGCCGTCACGAAGACGGCGGGGTCCGCAGGAGAAGGAGGCGGGGAGGAGCTGGCGGAGGCAGACGCCGTTCGCCCAGGCCGAGGGCCCACGTCAGGCCCATATAGGGCAGGGGGGCGACGGGGGCGGCCGGGAGCAGTGTYACGTGATTCCGGCCTCCACCCGTCGCCCCCCCAAAGTCGGAAGCGAAAGGGGGGGGTGGGGCCCGTGAAGTTCATAGCGGGCCCCAGCAATCCCCCCCCTGGACCCGTATGGGTCGAGAGAGGAGTGAGGGGGGGCGGCTACGGCCGGGCGACTGTAATTAGCGCGGCCGCGCCGCCCCCCAACAGCGATGGAGGTAGAAGAGAGCAGGGAGAACGGCCGGGGTCCTGCGAAACTCACAAGCGGGCCACGGCCGTTCAATACAATTGTGAGGAGAAAGAGAGGGAGGGAGGCCGGGGAGTCCCCACTAAAGGGTGCTCCCCGGCCATCCTGGAGCCCCCCCAAAGGTAAGGGTGGAGTAAAGTTAGGGCTGCGCCGGCCGGGGCCCGCGAAGTTCATAAGCGGGCCCCCGGCCGGCGCCGTCAAGTGGCGCAACACGGAGTAGGGGAGGGGGGCAGGAACGCTGACAAGGCGTCCAGCCCCCCCAAGGCCGCCCAAACAAAATGGGCGGCCAACAGGTGTCCGGAATGGGGGCTGAACCCGTGAAGTGCATAGCGGGTTCGGCCCCCCCTCGGGGGGGAGAGACAGGAGACGGGCTTAATAGGACCAGGGACGGTCCTGCCTGTCCTCCTACTCCCCCCCGAGAAGGTGGAAGAGGAGTGGTGCCCTCTTTCACGGCTTATTAGCCAAGCAGGAAGGGAGGCAGCAAGCCTCCCTGCGGCGGAGGGCGGATCGGTTAGTAGTGCAGAGGCTCTGGATCCCGATCCGCCCTCGCAACGCCTGCGCCGGACACCCCCAGGGGTTTTAGTGGGTAGGGCCCGTTAAATAGGGCGAGTCCCACATAACCGGCCGTTATCCCCCGGCCGGTATGTGTAACAGCATTTCCCCTGGGTAACCAAAAAAAAAAAAAAAAAAAGTACTTCCCGTTTTGCCCCCAAGAGAGGGGAAAGAAGAAGGGGGCCCTCATGGCCCCCACCAAGGGAGTGGCGTGCGGCGGGGGAAACCCGAACCCGGAGCCGATGGAGGTGGTGGAGGAGGATTCCTCAACGGCGGGACCGGGGGCGTCGACCGCCGCCGAGCACTATCGCCTTCTCCCCCCACTCTCACGCTCCCAGTCGTTGGAGTGGGAAGACTTTGAGGAGCGGGGTCGGGAGGGGAGGGGAGCTGCCTCGATCCCCGCAACCCGGTGGGTGACGGCGGCGGGGGGGGCGCTGGCTGCGGCTGGCCCGCTCCAACCCTCGGGGCCGGAGCCAGTCATCGGGGAGGAGCGGGCGCTGACCAAGCGCCGGATTCTCGTGCCCGTGGTCACCCGCCACGAGGCGGAGGCTGTGGGCCCGACTGGATTCCCGCAGTCGGAGCCCCCGTCGGGCCAAATGATGGCCCTGGAGGTGCGGGAAATAGAGAACGAGGAGGAAGATATGGGCGAGCCCCCAACGGATGCGGACGTGGAGACTCGCCCAGAGGGAGAGCCTCCAGAAGCTCTCCCCAACGAGGAGGAAAAGCGGCAACCTGCCGCAGTAGAAGGAGGCGGCGCCCTCAACAAAAATCTTGATGGGAGGTAACCGCCTCATTCAAGCTAACATGAACCACGCCCCCTCCGCCCAGGCCCTACTGCATCAGGCTATGGCGGAGTGGGGCGTGGACATAGCGGTCGTGGCGGAGCCCTACTGGGTCCCGCCCGGCAATATGAGATGGGCTGCCGATCCGACTGGGCAGACGGTGGCCCTCACATGGCGGCACGGTGAAATGTCCCTCCCCTGCACCTTCGTCGAGGCGGGGGAGGGCTTTGTCGCTGCCAAGTGGGGAAAGTGGTTAGTGGTCGGGGTCTATATCCCCCCGCAGCGTAACCGCACTGAGGTGGAGCGCAGGCTCGATCTGATAAGGGGTTGTATAGATCGACACCCCTCCTGGCCTGCGCTGGTCGCCGGGGATTTTAACGCCCACTCGACCAGGTGGGGCAACCCGGCGACCGATAGTGCGGGAATGGCCGTGGAGGAATGGGCGGCGTCACTGGGCCTCGTGTTGCTAAATAGGGGCTCAGCTAGCACCTGCGTAAGGCCTCAGGGGGAGTCCGCCATCGACCTTACATGGGCGGCTCCCCCGGTCGCGAGGCAGGTCATCACATGGGAAGTGATGACCGGGGTGTACTCCGACTCGGACCATCTGTATATACGGGTGGATCTGGAGTGCACCCCAGAGCAGGTGCTAAGGCGTCGCCGACCCCGACCACTACGCTGGTCGCTGCGCGCCCTCGACGCTGATATGCTCGAGGGCGCCCTCTGGGCCGGGATTTTGCCCGTGGTGGAAACAGCGGGGGACCCGGAGGCGGGCGCGCGAAGGCTCGGTGCACTGATGGCCCGGGCCTATGATTGTACCAGGCCACGGGTTATCCCCCGCCCGCGTCGGATGGCCTACTGGTGGAGCCAAGACATCGCACGGCTCCGCAAGGCCGCCAATGCCGCCAGAAGGCGGCTCAAGCGGATTCGGCGCGGACTCCGCCGCGGGCTGGCTTCCCGGGCGGAGGAGGAGGCAGCGGTCAGCGTGCTTAGAGACGCGACACACGCCCTGAGGAAGGAGATCAAAGTCTCCAAGGCTAGGGCTTGGCAAGAGCTCCTCGACTCCGTGGACGAGGATCCTTGGGGGCGCCCCTACAAGATGGTCATGCATAAGATCAAGCAATGGGCGCCCCCCTACACGGAGTCGATGGACCCCCCACAACGAGACAGGATTCTCGCGTCCCTCTTCCCGGTCGACGAGGGCACCGTGGGCCCCTGGGAGGAACCCCCCCTGATCGCCGGGGGGGACTGGAGGGACGAGTGAGGGGTCACCGATGAGGAGCTCCGGGACGCCATAAAAAGGATGCGGGCGAGAGTGAGGGCGCCTGGTCCCAGCGGCGTCCCCGGCCGAGTCTGGGCCGCCTCGGGCGTGGTGATCGCGGGCCACCTCAGGCAGGTGTTCGACGACTGCCTGAGGGGCGGAGTGTTCCCCCGACAGTGGAGGAGGGTCAAGCTGGTCCTCCTCCGGAAGGAGAACAAGCCCGCGGACTCCCCTTCGGGCTACCGACCGATCTCTCTCCTGGACGAGGAGGCCAAGCTCTTCGAGCGTATCCTGGCTGGCCGACTCGTCCACCACCTAGAGGAGACAGGCCCCGACCTGCACGGACATCAATTTGGATTCCGCAAACACCGCAGTACGGTGGATGCGGTCCAGCGGGTCCGTGCCTTCACGGAAAGGGCCGTGCAGGAGGGCGGGGTGGTTATCTGCGTTTCACTGGATATATCCAACGCGTTTAACACCCTGCCCTGGGACCGAATCGGGAGGACTCTATACCACCACGGAGTCCCCCTGTACCTGAGGAAGGTCCTTCGGGGTTATTTTTCGGATCGGAGCCTGGAGTTCCGGGGCGACGATGGCGCCCCGACCGAGAGGGAGGTGCGCCGCGGAGTGCCCCAGGGGTCAGTTTTGGGCCCACACCTATGGAATCTGGGGTACAACGCGGTGCTCACGCGGGCTGTCCTTCCACCCGGCAGCCAAGTGTACTGTTACGCCGACAACACCCTAGTAGTGGCGGCCGGGGACGGCTGGGGGAGCGCAGGATCGAGGGCGAGCGAGGCCCTGGCAACCGTCGTGCGCATTATCGGAGACTTGGGCCTGGAGGTGGCGCCCCACAAAACGGAGGCCATGTTTTGCAAAGGCCTCCGAGGGGCGCCTCCCACTCCGGGACTAAACGTTCTTGTCTCCGGTGTGCCCGTCCCGGTGAGACCCACAATGACATACTTGGGCCTCACCTTGGATAGTGACTGGAGCTTCGTCGCTCACTTCGAGCGACTGGCCCCGCGTATGGAGAGAGCGGCGAATGCCCTGAGCAGGTTCCTCCCAAATCTTGGGGGGCCTAACGCTCGGGCTCGCCGGCTCTACGCAAACGTGGTGCATAACCTCGCGCTATATGCGGCCCCAGTGTGGGCCGCAGAGATGATGGCCACCCCCTATATTAAAACGCTCGCACACAGAGTGCATAGGAGGGTGGCCCAGCGCATGATACGAGGCTATCGCACCACGTCGTACGCGGTGGCCACGGCCCTGGCGGGGATTCCCCCGCTGGAGCTCCTGGCTAGGATGTACGCCTGCACATACAGGCGCATCCGGGTGCTCCGGGAGGCGAACAGCAGTGTGCCTCCCAGGGCCGTGAGATTGGAAGCTCTAGGCGCGACGATGACTGCTGGAGGAATGGGTCCATGGGAATTTGGTCGGATTGGCTGACCGACCAAATGCGGACGGTCGGCCCGTGGACCCAGCAGGTCGTCGCAGCTATCCAGTCCCGCCTGGTGGAATGGCTAGAGCGGGCCAGGGACGGAATCCCGTTCCAAATCACACAGATCCTTACAGGCCACGGCTGTTTCGGAGCCTTTCTGTGTCGGATCGGACGGGATCGCACGACGGAGTGCCACCATTGCGGCGCGCCGGATGACACGGCGTGGCACACCCTGGCGGAATGCCAGACGTGGGAGCGCGAGCGCCGTGCTCTGGTGGCCGCGATGGGACCTGTCGCCCCCCGCGCTAATTGACGCGCTGATGGGGGGCGGCGGGACCCGGAGGGCAGTGATCCGCTTCTGCGAGGAAGTAATCTCGCAGGAGGATCACGAGCGGGCCCGCCGACACGAGGACGGCGGGGTCCGCAGGAGAGGGAGGTTGGGAAGAGGCGGGGCTAGATACCGCCCACCCAGGCCAAGAGCCCATGTTAGGTCCATATAAGGTAGGGGGGCGACGGGGTTGGCCGGACATCGTGAGATGTGATTCCGGCCTCCACCCGTCGCCCCGAAATCAAAAGTGAAAGGGGGGGCGGGCCCCGCCCCCCCATGACCCTTGAGGGTCGAGAGAGGGGCGAGGGGGGCGGCTAGGGCTGGACAGTGAAGAGGAGAAAGAGAGGAGAGAGAGAGGCTAGTCCGGCCGCGCCGCCCCCTAACCGCGACGGAGATCGAGAAGAACGGGGAGAACGGCCGGGGCCCTGCGAAGTTCATAAGCGAGCCCCGGCCGTTCAGTCGGGAAAAAGAAAGAGGAAGAGAGAGGGGGAGGCCGAGGAGTTCATCGGTTCTTCCCGGCCACCCTAGAACCCCCCCCTCCCCCACGATAGGGGGGGGAGTCAAGTAATGTCCGCGCAGGCCGGGGCCCGCGAAGTTTATGAGCGGGCCCCCTGGCCGGCGCTGTCGCAAGAGCGACACAAGGTAGGGGGGGGGGCGGGAACATCGATCTACCGATGTCCCAGCCCCCCCAAGGCCGCCCAGATAAAGGGCGGCCAATAGGTGTCCGGAATGGGGACTGAACCCGTGAAGTTCATAGCGGGTTCGGCCCCCCCTTGGGGAGGGGGAGAGATCGGGGCGGGCGAGCTAAGGACACAGGGATGGTCCTGCCCGCCCCCCACTACAACGGGGGGGAAAGGACACACTCTCTCCTCCCTGTCTCCCCCCCCCCCGAGAAGATGGAAGAGGAGTGGTGCCCTCTTCCACGGCTCAATGCCAAGGATGGAAGGGAGGCTGCCAGTCCTGCAGTCTCCCTGCGGCGGAGGGCGGATCGGTTAGAAGTGCAGAGGCTCTGGATCCCGATCCGCCCTCGTAACGCCTGCGCCGGACACCCCCAGGGGTTTTAGTGGGT
>JANQDE010000944.1:7260-27063 GCA_037157785.1 Cephalotes varians | reverse complement strand
CTCCCCTCCCTCCCGTAACGTCATTCCCCGGACCCCCCCTCCCGCGGATTCCCCCTGCCCCGCACCTCCCTCGGAGCCCCATGGGTTAGAACCGGCCCCTTATACCTACTCATATATTTCACTATTATGTTAGATATTCTGATAAAAGGAGATAAAGGAGTAAAAGGATTCCAATTTATATTGAGATTCTTGGGATAGTCATCAGTTATGCAAGAAAAGTTGCCAAGAAAATCCCAAGCTAAATCTATCTCCTACTGCACGATGTTCCATTCCATCAGAGAGTAGCATTCCATATCATAATAACAATGGTGTATTATCACCAGCTTCTTCATCTGTAGTATCAAGTAGTTCTCTCTCTCTCTCTCTCTCTCTCTCTCTCCCTGTATCTCCACCAAAGCAAGAACATGTTAAGTGAAGAAAAAATGATTTTTTAATTATGTCTTGTGTTTTGTTATATTTAAAGATTATGTGAAGTGGTTTTTAATACTTTGTCATTCATATTTGAGTGACAGTGTTAAAAACTGATGGTAATAGATACGTAAATTTATGTGTGAAAATCCCATCACTCATTTGTGAGTGATGATTTTATTTACTCAATTAAGAATTTTATTAACAAAAGAACACAACCTCATGTCGTTCTCTGATTTTAATAAACTTTGGATATGTTATATATAAAATATAGATAAAAATAAGAGACACTTTTTTTTATAAATGTTTTCTCGCATATTAAGGAAGTGAAATATCTCTCTTGAAAAAAATCAGTTTCTTTCTTTTAAAATGAACATGGTTAAAACTACAAGAAATAGAAAAAATCTTTTTAGTAAAAGTTGAATAATTTTAAGAGTACTTTATAATAATGAAAAATTTAAAATTAAAAAAATTTTTTTATTTTTTAATAAACCTCAATTACTTAAAATTTTATTTAAAATTTTGGTATTTTTTATGACCAAATTAAAGGTTATTTTAATACGAATTCAATCAAACATAATAATGTTATTTTCTGAATATCGTTTCTTTTTTAAAATTAATTACAAATTAGCTCTATATGCATATTATTCCGTACTGGTTTATTTATACACGTCTTTCTGTTTTTGATAAGCTTTTAATATACTAAAAAAATAAAAATTTTAATATACTGTAGTCAAAAGAAGGGACACGTATTTTTTTATTTGTACACTTTTATAAGGTGAGACACTCCTCTGATAAARTCAATTATTTTCTTTAAACTAGGAAAATAAAAATTTTTTTAATAAAAATTGTGTGTGAATGATTATAATTTTTGACAATATTCGTTTCAAAAGAAAAAACTGATTTTTTTCAAGAGAGGATTTCACTTTCTTAATGTGATGAAGCACTTATAAAAACATATGTATCTCTTATTTTTGTCTTATTTCCAAAGCTTATTAAATTCGGAGAGGGACACTTGATTGTGTTAAGTACTAAAACTAAATAAATATTTAAAAGAGAATGCTTGTTTGTATTATTAGACACACATTTCGTTATATATATATATATATATATATATATATATATATATATATATATAAAATAAAAAATTCTCCAAAATAAGAGAAAATATACAAATAAATGTGAAAATACAAAACAAAAAACCGAAATACAAAATGAAAAAACAAAAAAGTTTTTTAAAGAGTTTTCTGTTACTACTTACTTTATTTCTTCATATGATGTGAATAATTCTAAGTATATAATCAAACTAAAGTATCTATCAACATTTGAATAACATATAAAAATATAAGACCTTCAGTTTATAATTTTGAAGCTTATAAGAAAATTAAACAGAAAAGTACTATCTATACTAAGTACGTTAGCACTTATGTGATGTACAAATAGAACCTTTCCATTTTTCTTATTTGCGTATTTTCCTTTTTTGAGAGAAAGATTTTTTATTCTGTACAAGAAAGCGAAAAAAATAAAAAAGTAAGTATGTGCGGTTATTTGGTAAGACGATTCCAATATCCCCTCTTAAAGAAATATAAATTAATATAAATATAAATTATGTTAAGAAAATAAATATGAATTATATTAAGAAAAACAATTAAGTATTAAAAAACAATTAAGTATTAAAATAATACAGATTTATTAAGCTTAATGCTGAAAGTAGTTTGATAGTCAAAATGTTAATGAAATAAAATTCTAGTAAAGATATATATTTGATATGTAATATGTTTTTGCATTTAATATTAAAATACTAACAACTTATTTATTAATTGTATAAATTTTTCTTATTTTAGAAGTTAAAGCAAGAAAAATATCTCCTCCATTTAGAAAACATTTGATTAAAGTGCAAAATAACCCAATAAGATTTGAAACGTTTCTAGAGAATAAGTTAAAATTTGGGCCAATTTGTCCAAACACAAACAAATCTCAACAATAACTGAGAACGAAAGTAATTTTTCTCCACGAACATTTAAAAACACAATAGAAAACGAARGTTAATCTAATATTATTATTTTGTCGTATATTGAATTCAAATTATCCGTGTCCTTCTGTAAATTAATATTGTTTCTCTGCTTTTTAATAAAAAACATCTCCGCAATTTCTCTTTTTTTTCTGTTTCTCTCTTTGTGTAAAATTCTAATCTTATCCCAATCGAATTCATGATGTAATGAAATTCTATGGTTTGTAACCACCGAGAAATTGCCAGACGGATTCTTAATATTATTTTTATGTTCCTTAACTCGTGTTTCCAAGTGTCTCTTAGTTTGACCAATATATACTTGGTCACAGTCCCTACATTCTAWYTGATAAACCACCTCCGTTCTCCGACGATAATCTAACTTATCTTTGCCTTTTCTTATCAAAGTATCTAACTTCTTTGGGATACTAAATCTAACATCCACGAAGTTTTTTACAATGCGCTTGATGTCATTGCTGAGTCTGCCAGTATATGGCACGGTTAAAGTAAAGTTCCTGTTGTCTTACTAGGTCATCATTCATCACAAAGCAACCACCAATCTTATTTTTTAAAAACTTGTGCCTCTTAACAATCAGTCTATTCAACATTGTCAGTGGATAACGATTGTTTAATAAAATTGCTTTCACTATGTCTAAATTTGCTAAGTGAAACCGCTCATCGGACAACAAGATTGCTTGGTTAACCAAATTCGTCACGGTATTTAATTTATATTGTATAGGGTGGTTAGAGAAGAAGTTTATATAACGTCCGGAGAATGTTGGTTTCCTAAACCAATTAGTTATAATGTTACCATTGTCCCTAATGACGGAGATATTCAAAAAGTTTAACATATTGTTGTCCTCCAATTCATATGTAAATTTTAATCGGGAATGATAACTATTAAATGTGGTTAGAACAGAGCTCAACTTTTCAGCCGGAATAATCATAAAAATGTCATCCACATATCGGTGGAAGGTATGCACATTAAAATCAAGTCTGCTCAAACAATGCGTTTCAAGGTCCTCCATTACCATGTCGGCCAAAATGGGGGACAAGGGCGAGCCCATAGGACTCCCATATGTTTGTTCATAGATTCTGCCCTCGAACACGAAACTAGTTGAACACAAAATCATATCCAACGCAAATAACAATTGTTCTAAGCTAAGTCGTGTATTTTTTTTAATGTCGTTCCATCTGTTCGTCACCCCACACATTACAAGTTCCTTAGGGATGTTGGTAAAAAGTGCAGTTACGTCAAGCGAAACTAATCTTTCATGTGATTCAATAGTCCTACCTTTTATTGTGGCCGCGAATGACCACCCATCTTTCACATGGGAATACGGTTGTAAAATGTAAAATCTGTATATAATTATTATTTACATTTATTAGGGTGAAATTATCTTTCTAGAATAGACATATAATAAATTTAAAAAATAGATTTATAAAAATTTGAATACATTTCTTTTACAAAAATATTAGAATATATTTATACAATATCAGCTTTTTTTTTTTTTATATACTGGTAAAATCCTTTATGGACACCCCTCCACCCGCGTCTCAGTCCTGAGCAGGACGAGCGCGGGCTTCGGGGTAGTGGCGGGACTCGGTGTCGCGCCATGCTGCGTCGAAACACCATACCCGCTAAAAACCCAGTTTCTTCCTGCCCTTACATCGAGGGGGCCGGGAACCGTCGTGGAGACACTACCTCCGTTCCCCCCCGAGGGTGGTCCTTCCGGGCCCTATACTTAATACATACACCGCAGGGGGGGGCCGTCACCGCCTCGGGGCCGCGATACGGCGCACCACCGGGGACTCGTCAGGCCCTCCCTTAGTGTGACGGCTACTGATCGCGTTGATCGGGGGGGACTGTGGCCTGGGCCTCCGCCCTCCCTTCCGCTGCATCTGCCATTTCCACCTCTTCCACTGCGACCGCGGGGGCGGGCTGTGTCCCCGCAGGTCCGGGATCTAGCCTCTGGCACGGCTCGCGTCGGGGCTTAGGGTCGTCCCTGCCCGTATGTTCGGGCTGCGGGGAGGACCGCCCGACGCAGGCCCTTTTGCCTGGCGGGCTGAGCGGTGAGGAGCCCAAAGAGGCCCCATCTTCCGCGCGTCCCGGCATTATCTCGGTGTCGGCCGAGGAACGAGCCGACACCGGGACGCCAGCGGATCCCACTCCACTGCGTGCAGTATTCCCCCCCCCCCCCCCGCGGGGCCGTGGGGGAGAGGGGCAGGTTGGTTCCCGCCGGAGATTGACCGGCGTGCAGCCAACACCACCCGGCTTATGACCAGCTTTGAGGCCGCGCTCTGCACACGAAGGGCAGTGCAGCCTGTTCTTACACGCGGCCACCACGTGGCCGGACTGTCCGCAGTTGTAGCAGCAGCGAGCCCTGTCCTCAGGACAGGGGCATCGCTGCTGAACATGGCCCGGGGCGAGGCATTTAAAGCGGAGCGGCATGCCCTTGAGCAAGGCCATCCGGGCAGAGCCCCACCCCAGTTCCAACCGCCCTCGTTCGGCAAGGGGCACACAGCAGAAGCCGGTACCTGTACCCAGGCGGTGAAGAGCCCGTCGCGGGTCGATCGAATCGCCCCCATCCGCACCTCATCCGCCGCGCAGTCATCCGCAAAACGGAAGCCCCCCGCGGCGATCTCCCGGGGCGTGACGGGTTCATCAAACCCGGCAATACGAAGCTCAACACGCTTCACCGGGCGAGAAATCCGCACGCCCGAGCCATCTGGAAAGAGCGCCCTCAATTGGGACGCCATCTCTTTGGCCCGCCGTGACGCATCTGGTCCCGGGATCTCCAACAGAAGCCCCCCGGAGGCCATGCGTCTGGGCTTCACTGTTTTAGTCCCGAACGCCTTAGTAACGTTCGGGATCTCAGTCCTCGCACGTCGCAGAATGTCGGCGAGCGTTGGCGCCCCGTTATTTCCGGCCGCCTCCATCGACAGCCCGACGGCCGCTGTCCGAGGAAGGTGCCTCCGCAGCACCGCCCTTTGTCGGCGCCGGCTCCTCCTGGAGGGCTGGTTAGTAGGCGATACCCCCGCCCCAACCCTCCCAGGTTTGGCCGCCTTGTTACCGGCGGCGTCTCGCACTTCCGCCTTTTTCCCCGCGGGGCGCACCGCGGAGGCGGGTTTGGCCGGTGTCACAGGAGGCTGCGCCCCCGCAGCAGCCGCACCCCGGACAGGGGTGGGCGTTGCTACCCCCGCCCCTTTCCCCGCCTTCTTCTTATTGGAGCTGGCCTCGGCTCCAACGCGCCAGATGCGGCTTTCGCCGGGGCCCGCCTCACTGCACCAGGAGACCGCACGCTTAGGGGTAGCGGCCCCTTTCATCCTGGGCGTGATCGCCTTCGACGCGCTCGCCGCGGGGCCCAAAGGTCCCACGCGCGCGCGCGCGCCGGTGGAGCCGTCACTTTGGGGGTGGCGGCATAAGGTGGCTTAGGGCCAGAAGGCCCGTCAGCCGCCGACCTTTCCCCTTTTTTCTTCTTTTTTCTTTTTCTTGCCCGTACCGGGGGCCGGAACTGGGGCCGCAACCACGATACTCGCCCCTCGAAAGCGCCAAGTCGACCTTCCAGCCCCCGCAGGGACTGAACAATATCCTGGAGGATACCAGTGACCTGAGGGTCCGCAGCCGCAAAACGGGCCATGGGGGAGAGAGAGCGCTCATGCTCCACCCCCACGCCCGCGGCCGGATCCGTCGTCTGCGACGGCGGGGGGGCCCGACGCTGTCTGCCCCACGTCGTGAAATCGCTGAATTCCTCCTCGCAGGAAGGGGCAGGACTCACGGGTGGAGGTTCTCCTCTTCTATCATGCACGGTACGCTTCGTGCCTCTTTCCGAGTGAGGGGGGGGGGGCGTAATGGGAGACGGCTCCCTTGAGGCCCCCTTTTGAGCCAGAAGATATAACCGGCTCTTCTCCTTCGTATCCAGTTCGGCCCTGAGGCGGCGTATTTCCGCCTCCTGGATCCGCACCCTGGACTGAGCCTCGCTCAGGGCCTCGGTCGTAGCCAGTGTCGCTCCAAACTGCGAGGCACGCTGGCATAAAGCCAGGCACGCCTGCCTCGCAACCGTGGCGCTGATCCTGAGATCATGCGAGACCTGGCCCTTGAGGCTTCTTTTACTCCTGTCCCTCGCCCTGTCGACCCTCTCGATGGCCTCCAGGGCAACAACGGCAATGTCCTTGGAATTAGCGGCACTCAGCCTATCCAGGATGCCGTCCCTCCAATGCCTCGTGGGCTCTGAGCCCTCCGATTCAGAGTCTCATGCCGTCGCCTCGGGCAGCTCACCACGACGGACCCGCCCCCTGTCCGCGAGGGGAACCAGGTCCGCAAGGCGGAGGGGAGATGGTTCCCCTTCAAACGCCTTTTCGACGACCTCCCGGATAGTGGGAGTAGGTGCGCGGAATGGCCCTGTACCATCCTTTCGCGGGCGACCTCTCGCCCGCTTCAGGGGCCTCAAGGGACCGGGTTGCCCCCTGGCCCTTTCCTCCTCCGATGTGTCCTCATAGACATCTGTCCCCCGGTGATGTGGGGCGCCTGGGAGGGAATCGTCAGAGATCATCTCCACGTCCACCATCCGTGCGCCCTCCTCCTCCGTCGCTCGGACGATTCTCCTGACGTCCACCCGCGCAGGACCCGTTAGGACCTCCTGTCGGATGATCCTGGGCCCCCGCGGGCCCCCGTCAGTATCAGCCTCATCATCTCCATCCCCCCTCAACAATGAGGGAGGAGGAGTTAGTGGTGCTGGCTCCTCTCCAGAGGAGGGCCAGACATCCTCCTTATCCACTCGGGTGGGGAGACAGTGCCCCTGGATTCCCTCAAAATAGGCATCCAGGCAGAGACTCTCCCTGTAAGCGGTCCCCGGGCTCGAAGCCCCACCACCAGATCCCTCCATCTCCAACCGCGCCCCCTCCCGCGCCACGCTCTGGAACGTCACGCGCTTCGGCAGACCATCGGGGGAGCCGGCCAAGAGAAGGAATCTCTTGATACCCCACTTAAGTCCTTTTAACCATCCCCTAAAATGGGAGCGCCTACCGATTTCGTAGGATCCCGTGTCAGGGACAGAACATGCGTATCTGTCCTCCACCATACCGAACGACCGCTGAAGTCGGGCACAGAGGAAATGGCCCTCCGGCACCGGCCACGGGGCCGTCCGCGTTACGTAGAGGTCATCCCTCTCAGATATTGGTGGAAGCCAGCCGATGTCTCTGCATCGGCGGGAGTGGGGTCGTCCTCAGTCGCCAAGCCGATTAACGGGCCCGTGGGCTCGGTATCGGCTCCCTGCTCCTTATCCGTCTGGATCCGTTTTTAAAATGTCGGTCTTCTTCATCATTTTGAATAAGTCCCACTACCCGCAGCGGCTCCGCCAGCCGGGTATACCYTCAYYTYSCCAGAGAYATGACCTAGGRAGGGCCCCGAGTTCCCCCGGGGGGCTGGCATATGGCTCGGGCCCCAGGATGGGCATCTGGGGCACTGGCCTCCGGGCCCCTTACTCACCACGAGCGGGACAAGTCCCAACTCCCGTGGCTTTCCGGGGTCCCCCACCTCCGACCACGGGGGCACTGCTGCGGGCGACGCCACTCGGGGGGCCCCACGGACGAGATATTGGCCAAGGGCGCGACGCCCTGCCCAAGACCTCACCCGCCGTGGCGACCAGCACACCCGCGCCGGGAAGAACTCCCGAACGCGGGCATCCACTACACGACGTCTCCCTTCGGAAGGGGCGCCGTCGGGAGACGCCGTGTTACCATACTTCAGGTGCCGCCGGACCCCGACCCCGGAATACGTCCGGGCGGCTCCGGCGACACGTGCAGGGAGCACGCGGGCCCAGACCTAGGAATACGTCCTAGCGGCCCCGCGGCTCCCCGCCCACCGCTGGTTTTAACGTGTTTTCCTTCACGGTGAGACTCGCAACCACCGAGGCCCCGAGTCATCCGTTGTTTCCGGTGTCCTCGAAAGGACCTGCGGACCCAACGGAGACCCTAGGGGCATCGGAGAAGCTCCCCCACCACGCCAAAGTGGTCTCACAGTCGGGGGAGTGCACCCACCGCTTTCGCGGATGGGCCGATAGAGAATGGGGCTCTCACCCCCGAAGGGGGAGGCCCTCACCTCCCATTAATACCCCTCCCTCTCTGCCTGCCTAGAGGGCTCTACCACACACTAGAGGCTTCCCAGGTTCACTGTCCCCGGGATGCCCACGAGTGTCTACAAACTAAACGCGTGCTGTCTCCCGAATTGTTTTATAGTGGGATGGAGGACAGAAACCCCATTATGGCGGACGCCTGTGTTGGCCGAGGGACCGTCCGTTCCCCGGAGGCACCCAGCTACATCTTCGAGCCTTCCCCCGGAACCCCCCTAAGGGAGTCCCCTCTAGAAGGCCTTCCGACGCCACCGGGCAGTCCGTCCCCGGCAAGGTGAAGAGGGACTGTGCCATATGCCCAAGCGGGACCAAACCGGGGCTGGCATACCCGCAGGTAGGGACCGCATCCTCCGACCGTCAGGCCACGCCGTCAGTTTTCGGGGTTGTTTCCGCCATGCTGGGAAACAATCCCGACCGCGCCCGCCTCCGTTTATTTATCCAGGGGGAAGGCGGACCCCTGTTTGGGATCGGTGACTGGACTCCTTCGTCCGGTCCCCGAGCCCCCTTCCCGTGTCCCTGCCTTCGAAGTTTATACAGGGAAAAGGCAGACCCCTGTTTGCGGTGTGCGCCTCGATTTCCTCGTAAGGAAAAGTGGCTATCCACCTGCCCTACCCGTGTCCCTGCTTCCGAGTTTTCTCAACGAGGGGGAAGCAGACCCCTGTTGGAGACGTGTGCCGCCGCTCCCCCCGTGGAGGGAGGTCGGCTATCCGTCTCCCCTACCCGTGTCCCTGCCTCCGAGTTYTTATACRAGGGGGAAGGCAAACCYCTGTTTTAGGTGGGTTGTGCCCAAGAAGGCCCCCGAGAACCGATGAGCCTCCCCGAGCACCCCCTTCCCACGCGCTTAAAACTAAACCCCCCCCGTCCCCCTAAGGCCTCCGGACTACCCCACCCTTCTGTCACGCCCCATTCGCGTTTCTCCGAGTTATTTATCCAGGAGGAGATCGCCCCTGTTGGTGATGTGCGACACCGTTCACCCCCCGCATGGAGAGGCGTCCGCGTCTATCCACCGCCCCTACCCGTGTCCCTGCCTACGAGTTTTTATACGAGGAGTAAGGCAGACTCCTGTTGGCGGTGTGCGCAGCCGATTCTCACGAGCGAGCGACTGCTATCTGCCCCTACCCGTGTCCCTGCCTCCGAGTTTTTCAAACGAGGGGGAAGGCAGACCCCTGTTTGGAGATGCTTTGTCGCAGGACGTCCTGCCGTCCATCGGTGAAGCATCTCCGAACCCGAAGTTCGAGGCGAGGCCGATCCTCGAACTGCCCGCCTTGATCGGTATCAAGACGGGGGTATTACCTACCCGGGACCTCCCATCGTGGAGGTCGAGCTAATCGGGACGTGTACGACGAGTCCCGAGTCGGGTGCCCCGGAATCGAGCCCCAGGAGGCCCGGTTCCTAAGCCCCCGACACCCGTACCATCCTTCTTCGCGCGCAAGGGGAAAGGCGACCCTTGTGAAACGTGTCCTACCTGGAACCTCCCATCGTGGAGGTTTCAGCTAATCGGGACATGAACGTCGAGTCCCGAGTCGGAAGCCCCGAGATCGGGCACGAGGCAGCCGGATTTTCACCTCCTAGTGAGGCTGAGCCGGCAGCCCTGTGCAATGGCCCGATCCCTAGGCCTCCTCTACCCGTCTCTTCCTTCTTCGCRCGTAGGGAGAAGGGCGATCCCTGTGTATTCAGCCGTCGCAACCGAGTTACGAGGGCGTTATACCTACCCGTCCTCCCATTCGGAGGAAGAAGCTACCCTATTACGATGCACTGCCGTCCCGGCAGCGTCTCGTAGGCTTTTACGTCCTCCCTAACCGCTGTGACCCCCGCACGTGTCACCGTGGAGGGTCCAAGAGACAATGCACCGTTTCCCCGAATGCAGGCGCCTGTGCCTACACTCGGGGCGGACCACTTGCCTGCCGATTCAGGACCTCGAGCCTACGCTCTAATTCCCTCCTCTTTCGGCGTCATCCCAAGGAGAAGCTCCTGCGCTCTCCCCAGTCGGACGCATGACCGCCCTCGCGAATGCCTTCGGGAGACCGACCGACCCTCGCCCAGCCATGCTCCGGCTTAAGGACATCTCTGTCCCCGCCCTACTGACGGGTCGCACGCGGGCGATACCTCGGGCTTCAGTTGCGACCGTCGCACCCGTAAACTCAGACCGCGCCTCCCTCCAGCACACAGGTATGCGAGACGTTACTCACACCCTGCCCGAAACCAGAGCCCCGTCAGCCGTCGGGGTGATACCCCCACGTTACCGACTCTCACCATGTGGAGGTGGGGTTGGCACATGGACCGGTATCCTTCTGAGAGTCTATACAATATCAGCTGAAATATACATGATCAAGAGGGGGACAATTTTATATGAAAAAATAAATCGACATTATAGAATAAATTATTTTCATATATGTATGAGAAGTTCTGTTTTCCAAAAATAATTAGTATTTATTTTTAGTATTTATTATGAAGTAATTTAATTTAATTGTAATTAAATGCAAGTTTTATTTTTGCATTTTATTTTGATATATTTTTTACTATTTTTTAAATCTTTTTAAGTATATGTATAGTTTCCTTTAATTCCTCGAGAAGACACTTTATGTTAAATCCTATAACAAAGCTTATTCTAGTTGCTATATGCTTTGCTATATCATTTTTAATTTGCGAGTTGCAGACAAACACTAACGCTAACCGATGCAGCCATTCAAGCGAGATAAAAAAATTTATCTGCGGAAAATTGCGGTGGGCACAGATACCGATTTTTCTTCTGATCATAATCGATCGTCTATCGTGGAAAAACCCCATCTTATTGTTTTCGAATCTACTAATAATCAGCGCATTAACAATAATCGCGAGTATGTCGCAAGTAACAATAATAGATATATTAACAACAACAATTATCAATTGCCGAGAAAATCCGACATTTGCAATGCTCGGAGTTACAATGGCAAAGGCACGAAAATGCAACAACGTTTCGATAATAAATACAGGGATAATGTGATTGATCACAAGCTCGGGAATAAGCAACAGAGCGATAGACAGATGCAGAATGACAATGAAACAAATCAGTCCAAGGATCGTTCCAATTGTATAGCAATGTCCGTTGGATAATGGCATAGCACATTTCTTTGAAACAAAAAATCCTATCAAGTATAACAATGATGAAGAGGGATATGCACGGTGAGAACTCGTGGATTCTTCGAGTAATTAATTATAATATAATGAAAAAGCTGATATTTTTTATTTTAATATTTCTTAATGATAATGTTTTTTTTAATCGATAGAATTATTTAAATTATTCTTTGATGATTGATATAAGCTTAAAGAAAGCTTAAATTGTTTATTTGATGTTACATATTTTTTAAATAAAGTTAGCATATTTTAATCCGCTATTTTAATTGAAAATAATAAATACAAAATGTCATTTATAATATAGCCATTCATAATAGTGCATAATTCAACAAAGTTCAAAATTTACATTTATTTTTCATTTATACGGAAAAAATGAAAGTAAATTAAATAAATAAATTAAAGTATAAAGAAGTAAATTAAAGTATCTAAAAGTTTAACTAAATACAGATTTGAAAATAATTTTATTAAAGTATTAAAATCATTGTGTAGAATATTGCTAGAATATCAAAATTTTTTGCATTGCTTATCATTCTTGAATTAATATATATAATTATGTAATTGTATTATATAATTATTATATGTATTATATAATTATTATATAATTATTATATAATTATTATATAATTATTATATAATTATTATATAATTATTATATAATTATTATATAATTATTTTTATGATATAACAAAATTATTTTTAGTTCTGTATCTAATTAAATTTTTAGATATTTCAATAAAATCGTTTTATTTGTGTACGTATACTTTTGTTGCCAATTGCATAGTCACGCATATATAATATCACTAGAAAGAGAGGAGCAATGTTAAGCGAAATCAAATCGAGAATTCATTTTGATCAATTATATAGTGCACGTGGAAACTACGAAGGATCCGCGAAACTGCAGTCCCGATGCAACAATCGATTATATGACACATATGGAACTTACGAAAGGAAGCTGCAGTCCCAATGCAATAATCAATTATACAATGTACGCGAGAGCTACGAGGGATCAGCGAAACTGCAGTCCCGATGCAACAGCTATGTTTCCACTGACGAGAGCGAATATACGACGGATGACACCGACTCCGAAGATTATCAGAATGAGACAGGATCTATAGATCGCGGCAATTCCGCGCCGTCTGCTCTGTTGAACTGTTGCGACAGCAGCGAATATTCGGTCGCATTTGAGGACGAGTATTTAGGTACTCATTCAACCACCTCACAGGAATTAGAGGCTCTTTATGCCACGAACACGAGGTTCGTCAATACCGACGCTGAGATACCTCCTGAAGCAAAGTCGCTGATGCTCTCGATGGTCGCCTCGCAGGAGAATATACTTGAGACTAAAAAACATCTGCGTAGTACGCCCGTCTTGGATAATCTCTTAGGCACCATCACGCCAGAATGCAAACTCATTGACGTTAATCCGGAATTAGGCAAGTTAATACGCATGCGCTTTTGTAGTTTTAATATTATTGCTTTCGCATATTGAACAATGCTTTATACGTTGTTTCTAATTCTTACGTAATGCTAGATAACAAATGAAAATTAATTAAAAATTAATGATACTCTTGATATAATAATAACAACAAGATATAATAACAACATTTTTCTTGTATATTATATAAAAATAAAAAATAAAGGAGATACAAAAATACAAAAATAAATTTTTCTATGATTTTTGTATAAGAAATATATTTCTTTTTAACTTTTTGTTTAAAATATTTTCTTAATGAAATTTTTTAACACGATTTATCATATCAATTTTTAAATAAGTACATTCATTATCTTTGATATCAAATACACTGTTCTAATAATATATATATCTGTTATTCGTAACAAAGGCGCGGCAATTGGCGTAAGATACATTTTTTAATTTTCAATGTATTAAAAACAGTTTTTTAAATGTATTAAAAACAATTTTTTAAAGTTATATTTCAATTAATAATATTTAATGATCTCTCTATGATGTTTATATTTGATTTATGTTTAATGTTTCAATTTTTAGGGAATAAACTATATGAGAATGACAATTATACTGGACCGAAATTGGCCAGTATTCACAATCTGACAAACTACAATACAGCGCCACGTGGATGGGATCAGTCATTCACATTCTATCGGCCTATTAAATTCGAGAAACCGCAAGAAATTATGTATTCTGATTTTTAGGCATACAATGATAAATTTTATAACCATAACTCTTTTACATATTGGTAAGTATTTTACAAATGTATTTTTTTCCATAAAAGGAAATTAATTATTTTATTTAATTCTTTCAATAGATTATCTGTTTCTTTCTTTCCCTTTTTTTTCTTTCTCTCTTTTTCTATTCTTTTAAATAATAGGGACAATGTACATATAAGCATATATTATAAAAATAAATTAACTTGTGAAATTAAAGGAAATAAGTTAATTAAATTGGCAATATAAAGAACTTTATCTTTTTATATATGATTTATTTTAAATTACTCACTTGGAGTTAATTCTTTTTTATATAACATTATTTATATTTTATTACGTTATATTTAGGTATTATTAATAATTAAAAAAGTATAATTAAAAGAAGACTTTAATATTTCTAATTTAATTAAACAAAATTGTATTAAATTAAATAAATTTTGTTTCTAGGGGTACTGAAAGTAAATCTACCAATCGTAAATCTAATTCCTCCAAGGCATATTTCTCTCCAAGAAAGCTATGTTTTCCGCACTGCGTTCATTTTCACCAGCACCATGATTTAAGCCAATGGTCTACGAATCACTCACGAATATCCTCACTATGAATAAATGTATTGCGAAATGATTACGCGCGACATGTTTGAAGTTTTGTTTTGGTGTACCTCTTCTATTCCTTATTGAGAGATTTAACAATGTTTATGCTTTCACATGTTACATTATTGCATTTTACTTTATTATATATTGTGCAAATATGTTGTTTTCCTAATTTTTACCGTTTAATCGCCATTTTGATTCATATCTTACTTTAGTGCACTTCGAACTTAATGCACAGAACTTGAAAATAAATATTTGGTAACATTATGAACAATAAGTGAAGAATTTAGAGATGTTAGATCAGTTTGTATCATGATTGCAATATATCTAAAATCAGTCTTTTTCGATCTTACAATTTCATCGAATTATTATTATTTTAAACTTTACTATCAATTTATATGTTATTCAAAATACGTAGTCATAATTGTATACAATTTTTTATACAATTACTAAATTTTGTATACAATTACTAAATTATTATTTAACATAAAACTAAAATCTAACCAATGTCTTGTTGATAATGCAAAACAAAAATTAATTTTGCTTGTCTTTGCCAAAAATTTGACAAAAATTTTAAATAATTACACACACGCGCGTGCGCATGCACGCACGCGCAAGCGCACATATATATCATTTATAAAATTTTATACATATTTTTTATCCAGGCAAGAAGGATCTTTTTCAAAAATCATTGCATAACATTTATATAATGATTTCAAATACAGTGTTAGTGTTACAAAGATTTTAAAATGTGACAATTCTTCCAAGATTAGATAATAAAAAATATGTAAATGTGATAAACATCTGATAATAATAATGATTAATCTATCGATAACTGCACATTTTTAAATATGACCAAGATCTAATATCGTTAATTCTAGATAAGCTACATTTCTTACTTTTTAATTAAAATCAACTTTTTTACTTGGTGAAAGATATATTGATCAACATGTTTGCTACGCTGGTATTATCAATGTAATCAATAGCAATTAATTATATAATTTATTTATATTAAAATATATATAATAAACGATTACATAAAAGATGCATAAATTTCATATATTTAAAGACGCGCGCTTCGCGCGCGCTATTTAATTTTTTATTTTTTACTCTTTCTATTATTTTTTTTAATAAATTGCAATAATAATCTTCTATTAATACACAAATGTCTACAAATTGTCATTTGCTAACTCCACGATGACAGCTGCTCACGAAGTTAGCGCAGAGAGAGAACCGATCAACATTGCAGAAAAGCGGCAACAATACTTCGATATATGCGAGTATCGATTTAACATCTCTTTTTTTAGAAAGGAAAGATGCAGATGGAGTGATCATCGCTGCGCATTGATTTAGGCGAAAATACATTTTTGAGATGGAGACATTGTTCCATTGTTCTTGACAAAAATCAATGACTTATGCATGGTTTGCACTTTTAAAGACACAGATGTTTGATCGCGAGACATACCCTTGAAAAAAATATTTGATTGATGACGCAAGACTTGTCATCCGAAGACATGTGGTGGGGATCACTATTTAATCCTTTCAGTTACGCAATTCACTTCTGTCTGACATAAAAGTGCGATTATGTGTTTCCGATGTATTTTTTGACGCTGAATACGAATCTGGTGTCAAAAAATAAAAAAAACTAAAAACAACTCCTAAAATGGGGTAAAAATGGAGTAAATTATCAACACTGCATTAAAAAGTGTTCGTGCATCAGATTTAATGAATATTTATTTTGATTCTATATGATTTCAGGCCAAAAATGAGTGAAACCCCCAATTGTATCCATGTGCACCCCTAAGGAGGGTGAACACTACCCTTCAATTTTTTCAAATGTTATCATCAAGGTCAAAACAAGTCACTAAATGAATAGCCTAAAAATGAATATTGAAAAATATTGTTCTTATAAGCATGATGTGCTGATTTAGTAATTAAATAGTAATTTTTTAATAATTATGGTCGCCATATTGAATCCGCCATTTTGAATTTTGTAAATCTAATGGTGATTCTATAATCTCTGTTCTTCAATCAATGAATTCCAAGTGTTTTTAGTATACGTTTATTATCAAATTTCTCCGCTAACGAATTAGATTCACAAAAATACGAGTTTTTTTGCATATGTTTATTTATAATAATTATAAACAATTATAGATTCAAAAAATATCATTATGTTTCTGAAGTTTAAGTATTTTTTTAATTGAAAATGCAAAAAAATTCAGAATTTTGCATCAAATATGAAAGAAATGACAAAAAAGAAAAAAAAAAGAGTGCCACTATAGTGGCTCCTATGACTGAAAGGGTTAAAATCGATCTATAGCACTAAATAATTTTTCATATTAGCTCCGCCTCTGAAAAATATTAGTGGAGGGGAACACAAAATAAAAAAGAGCTTTATGCAACGTTACCGCGTCAGTTGCTCAGGAAAAACGGACTATAAAGCTCTTGAAAATGCACAACGGAATGAACTATTCCATTTCAGTTCAGCAGGATGAGGCTCCATCTTATAAGAAACAGCGTGACGAGTAAGTTTCAGTTTCACTTTTTTCATATACTTTTTCAATACTTAATTGTATATTCTTTCTATAACTTCTCTAATTTTTTTCCAGTAGTCACTCGAAATCTCGTTATACATCTCATATCTTAGGAAGAAGATTTGCCTTGACAGTCACGTCTTATAAATATTTGGAATATTGGAATCAGCGTGGGACCAGTGTCTTCTGTAGAAATAGTCATTGGCGACAAACGTGGCAATCAGATGATCCTGCCTCATGCAACGTGGGAGATGTTCATCGAGAGACGTGCTAACATTGAGCAACTCCTGCAGTCTCTCGCACCTTCATCACTAGCGATTCAAGATCTGATTGTGAAAATTGTTAAAATACATGATATAAATATGGTAAAATTGAAATCATGTGATACATGCTTGTACATGAAGTTGTCAACTGTACTTTTCATGTTTGAACACTGAACTAGAACACTGTATTAATCATGCATATTTCGAACTATGTAAGAATACTTACGTCAATGGGAAACTTAAACAATTTGTAATCTATTTACGTCAAAATTGCACCAATAGATTCAACGCTGCAAATATTTTGCGCAAAATTTATGATAAAAATTCAAATGTGGAATGCGAATTAATAGCTTATGCTTTAAATAATATTGTGCATAATGCGTTACATGATTAAATAAATGTATATTAAAAAATGTATTATTCAGTTTTCAAAATTACTTTTCTCGTTTCCTCCAAATAAAAATTATCTTTTCCTTGCATACTGGCCTGCTTTATCTTTGCAAGTCAGCGGATTACAGTTCGCGTGCCGTAGCGCGACTTCGTCTTATTTTCCGATTCATGTCTTCGATCTCTTACAGTATTAGCTTGTTACGTCCAAGCCCCAGGATTCTTTATTTCATGGGAAATTCAGAGTTTTGGAAGGGGCAAGGAAAAACGTAGCAGCAGCCCTTGTTCTCTCTCTCTCTCTCTCTCTCTCTCTCTCTCTCTCTCTCTCTCTCTCTCTCGGGGGTCACGCTTGTTAGGGCGCATGCTACGAGTTGAGCGCACCTGTGTAAGGCCCCAGATTGCGGGTCAACGTCCGACTTAAGGGCGTTATAACACTGTCTGAGACAATACGCTTGTTGGTCCTTCGTTTAGGTCAAGGAACTTGTAACGTTCCTGCTTTCTCAATCGCTCGGATCGGCTCGTCGGAGTTCGAGAAAGAACGAAACACCAATTTATTTTAGTTGAAATGAAGAAAAAATTCTTTTATTTTAGAATCAAAACGACTGTTATGATTGTAGAGACAGTTGAGGGTTTACAACTGCGGAACGCGTGTTTTTCGGCACGATTCCTTACTCGCGTAGAACTTAACTAAAACTGATTGCCCGCAGCGAGCGGAGCCGCAATGAATACAATGAACACTAAAATAAACGGAATACCGGACTTATTTTAGCAGAGAGATGATAAGCAGAGAGAGAGAGAGAGAGAGAGAGAGAGAGAACGCAACAGAGGGAGCTTGAGAAAGGTAAGTAGAGAAGATGGTAAGTAAAAACGGGTGAGTCGAGCACACACATATACGACTTTTCCTTGGTGCGTTATCCCCTCTACACGCTGTAGCGAGGTATCACGACCCGAAACTGGCAGCTTCGACAATATTATTAAATTGAAAATCAATTAAAATTCATAACAATAAAAACATTTTTAAGAAAAAGACGCACTTCCCGTGACGTTATTTCCTGTGACGCCATTTCCAGTGACGTCATTTCTTGTGACGTTACCCCTCCCGTGACGTCATTTCCTGTGACGCCATTTTCTGTGACGTTACCCCCCCTCCCCCACCGTGATGTCTCCCTCGTGACGTCATCCCCGAGGACCCCCGCGATTCCTCCCGCCCCGCACCCCTCTCGGAGTTCCTGAATTAGAACTGATCCTCTATACCTACTCCTATGCGCACAGCAATATCAGTTAAATCTTTAACTTTAATTCTGCCTTTATGATATAATGCAATTTGAGGATCTAAAAAAGTTAATAATTCAAAAAAAGGATCATTGTAAACGTTTTAATATTTCTTTAACTGCTGTTTTATAGAAATCTAAGCATTTTCATCTAATTTCCTGTATGCATTCCAAAGGTAGTGCCAAAAGATGTTCGCATCCCCACATATATATCATTCAGATGTTGTATGATATTTTTATCGTCTACATTTAAAGAAGCAATATGTGTCAAAGCCTCGGAAATTATAAAGTTTTGAGCTACTTGGCGAATTAATTGCTGACTACTTACAAATAATTTGTGAATTAAAATTGTACGCGATTGGAAAAGAGCGTTAAAGTTATTGAAAAAATGTAAAGAATATTTAAAAAATAACATTAAATAAAATTAAATAACATTAAATAAAAACAGGCTTTAATGAATATAGTCCAATGTAGGCAATGAGAGTAATTAGTGCGCAAATATAAATTGATATTATTGTTACGTCCTGTGGACTCCACGATTCTTTTCTTTCAAAGAGATCTGGTCATTGTCATGATTCTTAAACATACGCGAGAGAATCGAATGGGATCCATTTACCTACAATTTTCAAGCCTTTTTCGAACAACGGACTCATTCGTTTCTTCTCAAGAACTCATAAAAGTCGCTTAAGAAAAATATCAATTGAGAGGTGCGTTGTTTGAGAAGCAATAAAAACTGAAGCTCAGAGTCTGTGGTCTCTAGAAAACCAAACAAAAATGTCACAGAATATTCTTTCTCTAGGAAAAAGTAAACAGAGATATGAACGCTGCAACCAATAGTAACAAGTGACTAAAAGTGTCACTTGATTTAGAATTCATATTGAGATAAGCTGTTGCAGGCGCCTAAAAATCATAAAAC
>JANQDE010000942.1:14707-27493 GCA_037157785.1 Cephalotes varians | reverse complement strand
TAAGGACGCGTTACGCGATAGCCAATCACATATCGCTTTTTCATACGCGTCAACCTCCGCTGCGCGACAAGCGTTACCGCGTCCTATATGCAACAGGCCTAATGGCTCTTGCACACTAGCGCGATAACGCGACACRYGACACGCGATATCCAATGACTGCACAGTTTTAGTGAATATTAAATCCTAAAGCTGTACGCTCATTGGATCTCGCGCTAGTGTACAAGAGCCATAATAGTAAATGATCGCGTTCAGCAGACTCAACTGCGCTCGCTGCTATTGGTGTATTCTTCTAGATCATCCAATAGCAGCGAGCGCTCACGGATCCGCTCCGCAACAGTTGAGTCTGCTGAACGCGACCAATAAATGCACTTAATATCACGCGTCACATTGCCAATTCGAAATTCGAAATTGTATAGCTATATATTATTCGAATCTTGAAACAAATTTGGATAATAACAACAAATAAATTAACTTTTTACTTTAATCAATTATTTTGTAAAACATTAATTTTAATTATTAACTTTTTTCTAAGTTAAATTTTGTTGATCTTTAAACGTTAATTCTTTAATTATTAATTAGTTTTTACCTGCAAAAGTCTCTCTTAATAAATCTTAATATAAGAACTATAAATTCAACTAAAGAATTTAACCAATCAACATTAAATCGCAAGAACGACAAATTATGTATCCTCATTGTTTTTCTTTGCGCTGTTATTGCTGTGTCGTCCTTTATTAGTAGTTTATTCGTAGACAGCAAGAAAAGCAGACGGTTTTCGGAAACAGCAAAATGGACCAAGAAAATATAGAAGACGTAAGTATTTCTTAATTTTTCTTTATAACTTAATTTCATTTATTACAACATTGTTATATAATAATAATATTTTTCTGTTTATATATATGGATTTAGATTTCTTCGAAGAATTTTCAGGAAGTAATGATCGTCCAGCCGATCATCCCGCCGTCGCTCGTCCAGCCGTCGATCGCCCCGTCGCCGATCGCCCCGTCGCCGATCGCCCCGTCGCCGATCGCCCCGTCGCCGATCGCCCCGTCGCCGATCGCCCCGTCGCCGATCGCCCCGTCGCCGATCGCCCCGTCGCCGATCGCCCCGTCGCCGATCGCCCCGTCGCCGATCGCCCCGTCGCCGATCGCCCCGTCGCCGATCGCCCCGTCGCCGATCGCCCCGTCGCCGATCGCCCCGTCGCCGATCGCCCCGTCGCCGATCGCCCCGTCGCCGATCGCCCCGTCGCCGATCGCCCCGTCGCCGATCGCCACGTCGCTGGAGATCAACCGGAAAATCAACGTAAATAATAATAATTTATATTATTTATTAATTTTAAGTAAGTCCAACAATAAATGATAAAATTTTTTCAAATAAAATTTCGTGATAAAATTTTTTCAAATAAAATTTCGTTTTTCCTTTTTAAAGAAAAAGGACTTTTGAAAGTTAATCGAGTATATATATACTTAATTTGACCTAACGGTTTTTACTAGAGACATTCTCTTTGTAGATTTGTTTATTAAAAGTTTTAAAAAAAGTTTAAAAGTTTATTAAAGTTTATTATTAATTCAATCGGTTAATCCTTAAGATTTATTTCTTATTTAGTGTATATATATATATATATATATATATATTGCTAAAAATATTGACCACTGTCGTATAAATAATATGAATTATTTTTCTCTATCGTATAAATAATATGAATTATTTTTCTCTAACATTATTTCTGTCCTTTAAATTTTTTATAACTTTTGCTTTTTAATAAAAAAGTCCTTTTTCTTAAAAACGAGACTTTATTTGAAAACAATTTATTTTATCATTCAATTTATTTTGAACTTTAGAATCATTCGATTGTATCATGTATTTGGTTCATCCTGTATTTAATATGCTATGACCAACTTAATATTCTTGTACATATTAATTAATATGTTATTAATTGTTTGCATACCTTTAATTTACARATTGGAGAAGACCGAGAGRTACAACGGCAGGCATCCGACAGCGGCAAAATTATTTTATGAGATTTTTATATGATTTATCGACAGCATCATATAGATGGGGGCKGAGACACCATCCTCGAAGAAACCATCCTCCACGAAAATAAAAAATTGCTGATAATTTATATTTTTAATTTGACATATATATATATACAGATATATAAATAATTTGTTTTTTATTTGCTTTTTGTATTTTTTTTATGTATTTTTTATATTTAGATTTTATTTCTTTTATATTTTTTGCAAAATAAAATTTAACAATGTAACTTTATGCTGGTAGATTCTTTTTTCTTTTTCTTTCTTTTCCTCTCTTTCTTTCTCTCTTTCTCTCTCTCTCTCTCTCTTTCTTTCCGAGTTTTAGAAATATCTCAACTGAAAAAAAAAACAGTATTACAAGCCGTTTTATAATATTATTGTGTACGAACTTACTTATAATCCCAGTCAACACCAAACAGTACATTACATCTATTAAAATTTCGCATTCAACAATTTATTGTTGATACAAAATTTTAATACAGATRTAATGTAACTGATGCTCGATGTTGATACTTTCTTCTGGCTTCGTTCCGATATTCACTGCCAGTACTGAAAATCTACAGTGCACATTACACATACTATAGAATTTCAGTACTGGCAGTAAATATCGGAATGCAGCCTCTATCTTCTTATACTAACCTTGTTTTTACTACTATATATTAATATTATTGAGAAATCATGATTTTTAAGATTAATATTATTGAGAAATATTATTGAGAAAGAATATTATGAAATTTTTAAGACTATACTAACCTTTATATTTCTTGTCACACATATCACAAACTCGCTTCGAAATTCAATATATCGACGGCCAATCGGACGCACGCAAAGGAGCATTGTGCTATATCAATGGTCGCGTTCAGCAGACTCAACTGTTGCGTGAGCGCTCGCTGCTATTGGATGATCTAGAAGAATACACCAATAGCAGCGAACGTTCACGGATCTGCTCCGCAACAGTTGAGTCTGCTGAACGCGATCATTCTCTTGCTTGTTTTCTCGCTCGTTCTTTCACTCGCTCTCGGCTCTCCCGTTCTCTCTCTCGCTTTCAGCTCTTCCGTTCTCTCGCTCGCTCACTTTCGATCTCGATACTACATGCATATGTCACTGCCAGATTTGATCACTAGCGCCTCTTGCGTCAGAAGTTGCAACCGTACAACACAGGATGGGTCGACGATGACAATGATGACAATGACGACGTTTCTTAAAAAGAAAATTTCCAGATTCGAACTTTGCGTCGCAATATCTCCGCTCATAGGGCACGTAGAGAAAAAATGAAAATACTTTTATAATACAATTCGACTCCAAGCTATCGATTGCGCCTAATCAAAACTTCATCGGTTCAGCCGTTATTGAGATTCGGTAATCACGGSTGCTCGCAACTCGCCGGCTCGCGTAAAGGTACACGGTGCATCTCGTCGCGCATACACTTTAGCGCCGAGACACTACCGTGTCTCCTGATACAGAGTGTCGCAAACGCTTTACGGCATTCAGCAAGCAGTGGTTCTCACGAAGTATATTTATGCGAGTGTTACAATTTTGTGGGTTAGTGCGTGATATTATTCGAAGATGCAAGAGGCAGCAATTTGAGAATCGCGGCAAAACGCTGGCCATCTTGTATGCAGTGCACCAGTACTAATTACGCAGTAATTTCAACAACGAATACAGTGATTGAGTTTAATTTTACACAATAGGTAATTAACATTTTTAAGTTTCCTTTATCCATCTTTTGATGCGATCGGAGAATAACACGGTATTTAATGGACGCGGAGTCAGATTAAATCCCGGAATATCCTGTACAACGTAGCGATTATTACCGAGGATATTATGGATCATATAGGGACTCTTGTATTGCGGTTTAAGTTTCGTGTTTTCGCCGGGCACGGACCGCGCGTTTCGGATTAACGTATTCGCCTTCCTTATATAGCGAAGGTTTCTTAAAACGGTTATTTGTATACAATTTGTTATAACTCCGGACTACTTCGGTTGCAATGTTTGCTTGATCGCGCGCCTTATTTCGGGTCGCCTCAAAGTTGGCATCTAGGTTCTTGAGCGATTCGGTAAATCGTGCGAAGGGCGCGTCGTTGTAGTAACTCCGAACATTAGCTTCGCGGAAGTGGACTTCACTGACGAATGGTACGTATTATTTATTATGTACTGTAAGTTACCTAATTCCTTTCCCCATTCTGTTGGAGACGACATTAACTTTGTCATCGAATTTTTTAGGAATCTATTGACTCTTTCCACTGTTCCATTCGCCCACGGCGCTGCCACGGCGACTAAACGGTGCTTAACGGTAAATTCTTTTATAAAATCAGTGAATTCTTTGGAGGTTAACGCCGTACCTCTGTCGGTTACAATGTCAATTGGTTTACCGAATGTTAAAAAGATATTCTTTAAGTGTTTTATAATCTTTTTCGTGGTGGTAGATCTAACTGCCCTCAACCAGGTAAAGCGTGTAAACGCGTCCACGATCACCAACACGTGTTTACGGCGATCAGACATTTCCTGTAACGCCCCGAAATGATCCACATGGAGTACCTCCATTGGACTCTTCGGCAATGGATAAAGAGACGTTTCTCTTTCATTTCTATTTCCTTCGTTCGACATGATACAGGTGAAACAATTACTTATATACTCGAATATTTTCCGCTTCATCGTAGGGAACCAGTAATTTTTTAAAATTCCCTGATAGGTTTTTTTCTACATTTTTTCTCCCCGACATGAGCCATGTCGTCGTGGTGAGCTCGCAGCAAACTCGGTATCATTTGATCTGGTATGTAAAATTTATAATCTTCACCTACTTTCCGATAAACCAATCCATTAATCAATTTAAACTTGTCATTATCATTAAATTCTAGATCGGCGCTTATCTGCTTGATCCGGATCTACCGGATCTACTAGTTGTCGGAGTTCGAGCTCACGTTCTCACGGCAGCTCATGCACATACGCCACGCTACGACTTAGTGCGTCTACATGCTGCATCTTGATACCAGGACGGTGAGTAACTTTAAACTGATAATTTTGTAAAGCGAGAGTCCACCTCGCTATCCGCGGATTCAAATTCGCTTTTGTTACTGCACAAGCGCGTTGCAATCAGTTACCGTGAAATCTATACCGTAAAGATAAAGATGGAATCGTTCTATCGACCGGACGATTGCCAACATCTCTAACTCGAATGAATGATAATTCTTTTCTGCTTTATTTGTAGATTTGCTAAAGTATGCTACCACGAATAAACCGGTCGGCTGTTTCTGTAACAGCACCCCTCCCGAGCTACACGCATTTGTGTGCAGTTCCGTCTCAGCCAACGGATTATATAGCGCCAACACAGGATAGGTAGTCAACTATCTTTTCAATATATTAAACGATTCTAAGCAACTTTGATCAAAATTAAAACAACTGTTCTTTTTTAGGAGTTCCTGCAATGGTTTGGCCTTCAATGCGAAGTTCCGGATGAACTTACGAAAATAACTCGCCAGACCAAGGAAGCGCTGTACTTCATGTGCATTTGACGGCACTTTAAACGCGTTAATGGCTTCGGTATGTTTGGCGTTCAACGTTATGTTATTCCGCGTAATTACGTATCCCAAAAATTCTTCTCTCGACTTTAAAAATTGACATTTTGAATAATTTACCTCAAATTTGTATCTTTTTAGGGTCACGAGTACCTCCTCGATCAGAAGTAAATTTTCCTCAACAGTTTCTGTTGGGATGAGAATATCATCCATATAGATTATCACTTTCTCTTGCCGAATCAACAGATTTAATATTTGGAGAATTCTTTTTTGAAATTCGGCTCGGGTCTCTGAGTACCCAAACGGTAAGTAATTATACTCGAATTGGCCCTCAGCCGTCGCGAACGAAAAATATTTTGTGCTATTGCTATCTACTTTATCTGGTGGAAGCTGTTTTTCAAATCAAGTAGAGTAAAAACGGCTCGATTATACAAACGCGAGATGCAATCTTCGATGTTTGGGAAGGGATATTTTTGTTTTGCTATCCTGCTATTGAGCGGTCTCAAATCTATGCACATCCTAATTTTTCCATTTTTCTTTCTCACAGGTACGATCCGCGAACAATAGGGCGAGGTACTCGGCTTGATAATACCTCGTTCTAAGAGATCATCAGTGATCTCTCTCAGCTGTAGTCGCTCGACGTACGCAAACCGTCGCGGGGCGAACGCAAAAACAGAGAGTTTATCTCATCCCTGAGATAAACTTGGACCGTATAACCGTCCTCGACAGGTTCGATTGCTTTATTTTCTATATTTAAAATTATTTCTATCAAACGCTTCTTGTTTCCATCGCCAAAATCTATTACACATCTACTTAATATTTCATCCAGGGTTTCTGGCCCCTCGTCTTCGATGCAGAGCGATAAATCCGCCCAGTTTCCCGACGCTTCTGGCTCGACATTTACTCGCTCACGCTTAGGACAACAAAGAGTAAGTCCCTGTTGCTTAATAAATTCTCGTCCAAGAATGAGATCGCTGTTGAAAGCGTTTTATCACAAACAAATCAACTAAAAGCTTTGTATTTTTCAAAAAATCTCGTTAACTCGACCGGTTCGACACCAACGACATTCAACGGATTTTTTTGCAAGTTCACGAAGACTCTACTAGACGACACTAATTTCTTTGCAAAAGGTAGGATCCATTTTACATATACTCTGTATTTCACAAATGAAACAGGACTACCTGTATCCAGTATCGCTCGTAAATCGCATTTTCTACCACAGATCGTGTCTACCTTGCGCAACGGATCAGAGAACCTCACGGTTGAATCTCGCTCGTCGACCAGGGCGACCACCTCCGGTTCTGGCTCGACCTCTGGTGACTGGCGCTGCCGTCTGAATCGCCCGTTGCCCCGACTGGTAAGCTCTCACGTCCTTTGGTTTTCCTGTCGAACTGCCTGTGCCTTCTTCTTACAAACGAAACAGGTAACCTCTTACACTCTCGAAAATGGTGGCCTTTTTTTCCACAGTTCTTGCACGGAAGATCCCTCATCTTGCTCGCACTGGATGACACTGAGGATTTCCTTTCCACCACGTCTGAGCAGCCCTCCGTCACCGCTCGCATCTTCTCCAGAAATCCTTCCAGCGTGCTGTCAGCCACTAACAGGGCTGAAGCCCGTATTGCACTGTTGGCAATGCCGCTGATCAACAGATGAATTGCGTTGCATATTCTATGATACGTTGTAGAATATGTATAATATGTTAATAATAAAAAATTGAATTTGGTTATAAAAATAAAAATTATGTAAGAAGGAAAATATTTTAATAATAATTTGCCGAAAGGTACGGTTCCAGCATATTTCTTATCGCGACGTTCCTGAGGTACAGCGTCACGTGAGCGATCGGCGGCTCGGCCATCGAGCTACGAGCGGTAGTGGGAGGACGGTGGGCTGCGCCTCGGAAATCGGGTTAAAATGTGCATTTAATTCCGAGCACTGGCCTAATAGAACGGCACCTTTCGTTCAAAAATTTTTAACATCTCCGCTCGGAGGCCGATCCATGATTCGACCGCTGCATGCCCGTCTGGACTTCGTACCAGGTCTTTGCTGATTTGGTAAGCTTGCTGGAGGCCGCCAATAACGTCACGCCATCGGTTGCCTCGTGCACTCCAGGTACTTGGTCCACTCTCCTGACCCAGGTACTCACGTTCTCTTTGTCTAACCCACTAAACTCCGGTATTTGTGTAGCCACGACACTGAATTTCCTGGAATGTTACCTTCTGAATTTTTTGCAGATCGCGTATCTTGATTGAGAGTTGGAGCAGGCGAGGCGCCCATCTCCAGCTCCACGTTGGATGGATGTACTCCGGCAGGAAGGGCCATTGGGGACGCGCCGCTCTGATTTGCCATCAGCTGTATCAGCATTTGAATCGACTGCTGCTGCTGACGCATGAGCTCCGTCACCTCACCTAAGGCGGCTCGTAGCGCGCCCGTCGTCAGCGGTTCCTCGGCCCCACTCGCCACCTCCGTCTCCACAGACCTCTCAGAGCTAGGCTTACTGTGAGTTTCCCCCAACAGATCTTGAGCACTTAAACGTTCGACGTGTGTTAGGATCCTGTCTATTAGCTCATTTCTTTCACCTCCTACAGGAGACGATACCTCCGGGCCTCGGCCTCCAGGGTCGCCTCTTCTAAAGCGGCCCGATCAAGCATGGCCCGAGTACGTGGCATGGCTCCAGATTCTATATTCGTCCTCTCTTTGTTTAAATATAACGGTACATTTGACCTGTTCGAACACTATTGTCTCTTTATTTTGACCCGTCATCTTCCTCCCCCCGAAAGGACACGCGGTTCAAATCTGAGCTAAGTTGGAGCAACGAGGATTCTCGTTCGCTCTCCAAAAATCTTGCCGGGCCTCGAATCCCACTTCTGAATTGTAAGCTTCTTGGATGCAATTAAAGAATTATGAAATTTTCAGGATGCTCCGGTTCCGATACTCCGATTTGATCTTTTCGGATATATCGAAAAGTACTTATTAACACTGCTTCACCGCTAGCAATCCTCACGCTTGTTGCTTACCACACAGGGAAGACACATAAAACGAAACACTTTATGTTAGGCGAATTAACACTAAATTTAATTACTATAATTACACTGGCTTTACATTTACTATTAGTTCACAGATTATAATTACTTTCTGACTGCCACACTCTCAGACACACGTCCACACGGTATGTCGTCTCACTGGAGAGTGTCAGTGCTCCGACGTGCCGGTAACGCCGGCACGGGCACACGCGTTGAACTCCGATTTGTCATCTGACCGATCAGCTGACTTCCGCGCGGCAGAGCGCGGGGCTTACCGGTGCGCCCAGAGAGTGGCGCCGCCGCACTGCCGATTTCTTACAATGTCAAGGGGTTAATAATCCGTCATTATAAAACTGGTCAATCACGGCTATTCTTCTGAAGAATGGAGTAACTGCAATTGGTCAGTCGTAAATCTATTAAATCTGATTAAGGGTGCCGTGTAAGCGCAGTCATAGAAAATAGTTGATTTTTAAATTCTTTGAAAAAAAAGTACAAAATATTATTAAATCGGTAAGATATACCATCAATTGCCTTTAAATAATTGAAACTTAGGAATAGCATCTAGTTTAGATAATAATTTGGAACTTACGAATATCGATCCATTTTCTGTGATCTGCTTTATAGTGCGCGTTTCGGGATCTCATACGAAGAATCTTTTGTCTCTAGAATGTCGAGCAATTTACCACTGTGTCGCGCAAAGAGTCACGCAGCAAATAAAATGGGATGCTTTCATTGGTTAATTCGTAACACGACGAACGACGTGACGCTCAGTAGAAATTCACCCTTATACACAGACTTCTATATAATATCACTAGACTGCTAGCTCACCAGATAACCAAAAAATCTATGTTTAAACCGTCATGGAGAGGGAAGATTGATGTATTATGGAACATGGGCGTTATATTTAATTTCATTTAATTAGCTAACTGTTCAGGGGAGCGTCCCGATTGACCACGTACCGATTGGAAGAGCGCATGAACGCAGTATGAAAACTTGGATGATCTTAGGTCTGTTTTTTATTCCTGCACTCTCTGAACTGGTACACATCGTGCAATAAGTTGAAGTGAAGTAAACATATATTTATTTCACTTCAACTTATTGCACTATGTGTACCAGTTCAGAGAGTGCAGGAATAAAAAATAGATCTAAGATCATCCAAGTTTTGACACTGTTCACGCGCTCTTCCAATCCTCCTCTTCGAGCCACTCATAGCACTTGAACAGTGGAAAGCATCTAGGCACCGGCCGCTGTGAGTGGCTGTAGTCAATTACAACGTGGGCAAACAACACTTTCACAACAGAGAGAGCTGAGAGTTGCCTTTCTGGCATTTTTCGTGGGACCATCAGAATTCCCGTACACCAGTACACCATTCATTTTAGCATGTATAATAGTGTGTAGTATTATACATGCAGGTATAATAGTGTGTATTATAATGTACCGCATATTGTTGACAAAGACTATGGTCCACTTGATACTACAAATGCTTCGAAGCATTCGTAGCGTTAAGTGAATCACACCCAAAATCGCAACATCGAAAATGAATGTGATGCAAATCCGTGTTAAGAGCTGCCAATCAGATTATAGACGTAGACCTCTCATCATGGCAGTTCTTAATGGGAGAGCTACCTACCTACCTAGCTACTCACAGCGTGTGAACAATGAGAAAACTCTAGGCATCGGTCACTGTGATTGGTCAAGCGCAACGTGGTCAAACGAGTGCCACTCTTCTTAACTGTACTGTTCTTGATCTAAGATTGTTTATTCTTTGTTATAATCTCTGTTGATATGCATATCCAAGCAATTCTCTGCTTGTCACAAGTCTCTTAGTGAATACCGCGAAAAGTTCATGTCGCTTTTTCCTGAAAATGAAATACAAAAATTTTGTACAAAGGAGTTTATTCAATCTATTATGTATTGGTCATTGATCAATGATCTTTTGTCATCTTTCTTATAATTTCATAATTTTGCTGATGTAGAAACTCTGGGATTTCTGAACGAAAAATTCATCGAATCCATTTTTAACGGCCTCAAAAGAATTGAAATTTTTACCCATCGAAATGGTTCTGCAAAGACCGAAACAAATGATAAATGAAAAGAAGCAATATCGAATACGGCGAATAAGGCATAATTTTCTAATCAAACGCCCATGGATACGAGTGGGACCTGTTTGACTACATTGCGATTGCCTACTCACAATGCTTGTTCAGAGGAAAAACGTGTGCAATCTTTGCCGCGTTATCAAAGATGTGTGTGATCTTGCATTGTCGTGGTGGAAAACAACTCCCTTTCTGTTTGTCAATTCCGGCCGCTTATCCTTGATTGCTCGCTTCAATTTTTTGAGTTGTCAGCAATACTTCTTCAAATCAATAGTTTCATTTTGCGGGAGTAGCTCATAATAAACAATGGGCGCGTTCAAGTCGGCAAAGCAGCTAGCCTGCTTGCCAATCGATTGAACGTGATTGGTTCTTGCTTGTAGATCCAACCATTCATATTAATAACAAATTTCTTTTTCGACCGATATATGAGAACATCATAGCAATTTAAAACACGGCCAAATACGGTCAAAGCTAGGCATTCATATTAAATCGCTCGGCGAGCAGGCAAGCTTTTTCGTTCAGCTTGAACATGGCTATTGCCTTGCCAGTCCTACCAAATACAGAGCAGGACCTTCTGTGGGTGCAATTCGCTTTTAGGGACGTTTACGATATATCACAGGGCTTGGACCAAGTTTTTTTTATTTTAATATTGTTATAACTCCGTTCCAGTCACCAAACGTCTCAAAAAAACTCCGACTTCCATTTCAGAAACGATTCGCAGATTTCAATTCAGTTCCATTAAATTTCTTTTTTCTCAATTCATGGGGCACCCAAATATCGATCTTTTTTACATGTCCCATCACTTTTAGACAGCCTAAGAGCCGTCATACCCTTGTTTTAAGTGGTCCTCATACATGAGTTCTATGTGTTATAAAACATATACAGGGTCATCGAAAAGTATCGGACCCCCCCTAATATCTTCAGTTAGAATGCATTTTGGAGAAAATGTCCAGTAGCAAAGTTGTATGGTTTCAAGCGAGGAGTAAGATGATGACCTTGACCTTGATCTTGACCATGTTCTTTAAGGTCAACCTTATTTTTTTAAATGGAACCCCCTACATTTTATTGCATATTTTATAGCTTATCTCGAGAGCTTTCCAAAACACTATAATAAAACATTTTTTCATTAAGTACTTTTTTAGTTATAAAAGTTTGAAATTAACAATTTGTTAAGTGGCGTGTGATTCCGGCTAGTTAAGGCAAGAGTGGCGTGTGGGTCCGACCAGTTAAGGCAAGAGTGGCGTGTGGGTCCGGCCAGTTAAGGCAAGAGTGGCGTGTGGGTCCGGTCAGTTAAGGCGAATTTCATTCCAATTGGTCAGCTTGGGCAAAATATTCAATTGTATCAAACAATTCACAACAAATGTTCAAATTGTTGCCTTTCAACAGCCTGGCAATGTGCTAAACTGTTATAAACAGTTGAAACCGCATTCCGGTACGTTTCCGGCGGTATTAGTTCTATCTCTCGAGTTATTTTCCCTCTTAAATCATCTAAATCTTGAAGCTTGGTGACATAAACTTTACTTTTCAAGTAACCCCCCCAAAAAAGTCAAGTCTGGAGACCGAGGTGGCCACTCAATATGACTCCTTCGCCCTATCCACCTATCCTGAAAGACTTCATTCAAATATTGACGGACAATGACACCATAATGAGGTGGAACTCCATCCATGTTGGAAATAAATTTCATCCATATTTCCACCAGCTATGTCTCGAATAGCTGGAACAATTTGTTCGCGAAGCATGACGTGTGTACCTGTGCTGTCAAATTGCCTTCAATGAAGAAAGGGCCAACTGGTCTACCAATAAGAATACCAGCCCATACGTTAACTTTTTGTGGATATTGAGTATGATTGTCTCTTTTCCAGTGAGGATTAACGTCATTTCAGTACCTACAATTGTGTCTATTTACATTTCCAGTCAGTTCAAATRTTRCCTCATCARAGAAAACAATATTATTAAGTAATAGAGGATCGTCGACAATCATCTCCATCATAAGATCACAAAATTCGATGCGTCTATCAAAATTGTCTTCGGACAACTCTTGGCACAAATGAAGTTTGTATGGATGCCATTTATTCAATTTCAAAATTTTACTGACAGATGCATGACCGATTTCGTGTTCTTGTG
>JANQDE010000095.1:637196-652582 GCA_037157785.1 Cephalotes varians | reverse complement strand
GACCAATCATAGTCGATTATTCTCTTCAAATTTGGTGTGATTGGTTAATTTCTTAGATCGGAACTAATTGTTTTGCCGACTTGAACTTGACTTTTGTCGTGTTCATTGGTTGCGTTCAGCAGAGAAAGCAGCTAGTAAGCGCTTTACGCTGATTGGATTATATTTTTAGATCTAGAAGAATAGTCCTATCTTAATTTAGATCTAAAAGTATAATCCAATCAGCACAAAGCGCTTATTAAGCTGCTTTTTCTGCTGAACGCGGCCATCGATTTTCAGCATTTTGGAATGCAGTATACAGCTGGTGCTCTCTAGCAGAATGTACAAGTAATGCAGGTATCAAAACAAGTGGCTAACGTACGAGCACACAATTGAGAGGTTAATGATTGTTCACTCGCATTCATCATGAAGGGAATTCTGTGCTTACTCGTCATCCTCTCAAATTTGTGCGAACGATACGTAATAGCAGAACACGAGGAAGATACGTCTACTGATCTATTTGTGATCGAGGGGAAGGTGTTCCCCTGGGACAATGCTGCTTCCACCGGATGGCAACTCATGACGCATGTGATGGCAAACGGAGGTGAACACTACGGCTTTCTGAGGTACATAGCTACGCATAATACAAGTCTCAACTTACGTACACTAACGTGTATATATTAAATGCGTATTTATTTCAGGGAAGATGGCACATTTATAATCTCAAATGTCCCATCCGGATCTTACATGGTCGAAGTAGTGAACCCAAATTATGTTTACGAGCCAGTTAGGGTGGAAATAAATTCTAAGGGGAAATTCCGAGCTCGAAAGGTCAATTTGATACAGACATCACAAGTGATCCAAGTACCTTATCCATTAAAAATGAGGCCTTTAGCACCGTTTCGATATTTTCAAGTCAGAGAGCAATGGCGGATAACAGACTTCTTATTCAATCCCATGGTAATGAAGCTCTTGACGACGTGTAGATGATACATGCACTTTAATTTACTTCCTTTGCTAAAATTTTGATATTTTTCCATATTCCTCAGATTCTGATGATGGTTCTGCCACTTGTACTGATCATGATTCTGCCAAAAATTATGAACGATCCTGAAACTAGGAAGGTAAGAAGACCTAAAGACCGGCCAAAAATTGAGTGACCCTAAAGACTAGGAGGGTTTTTTCTAATATCTAGAAATAAATGAAAAATAATTAACTTGTAAGATTGTCTATATAAATTATACGAATTATCACATAGTCTATATATTCTAGTCCTTGACAAAGTCATAAACTAAATGCATTTTGTAGGAAATGGAGCAATTAAATAATCTCACTAATTATAATATGCCAGAAATGTCTGAAGTAATAACGTCTTTTCTTTCTGGAGGAGAAAAACAAAAATCAAAGGCTATAAAAGCTGCTAAGAAAAGACAATAATGTATTAGTTTACGTTTACTATTTGTAGATGATTATATGTATATGTTTACTCTAGTCGTTAAAATATATTAAAATCATCAACAACAAAGTCAACAACAAAAAGCAAGAAATGTTCCAAATCCTTGCATCAAGTGTCGTGTAAAGTGTTAATGCGTTAAGCCCTTATGACTATTTGAAAGTGCTTGATAGTCCTGCAATTTCATAATTGTAAGAATAATTCATATTCTTTATACGCGCGTAAATAGAAAAACGATAAAATCAGCATTAGCAACTTTTTAACTTGTTTTATGTGGTTACTTTGTACATATATATATATGCGCAATTTCATAAAACAGTAAAGAAAACTTTGTATAAATATGAATAAAAGAAAAATCTGACTTGATATGATGTACTATACACGATGATATGTACAATATAATTATACTTTGCGTCACAAAGATACTATTTTGTTACTTTCTTCTGTCGATCACTCTAGATTAATCCTGTTTTATGTAAGATGTTGTTTAGGCACAAGATACAGTTTTCTAAATCGTAAAAAGGCATGTATCTATATTACAAATAAATAATTATATATAAATTCTTAAACTCCCAAAAGATTATCATTCATTTTAAGTCTTATGTCTATCATGCTAGAAATTACTCCGAGATCTCGAATGAAGAAAAAAATTGATAAATCATTTCTATTTGAACACTCTGATCAATTCTTTCTCCGTTCAAGATCTTTGATCAATTTCTAGTATAATGGACACAAAGCTTTTCAAATTCCTTCACTCACTTTCAAACTTTCGAATATCGTTATAAAATCGAGATATGTAAGATGAATGTTCGGAATCAAATCCAGAACTCGTCGACTACCTATAAATCAATTGCTCTTACACAGAACCACCATCCTCACAACAAAAATACATAATTTAATTTTGTAATACCCCATACGATTATCTATTATGTCAATTAATGTTAATAATTATTTCGTATTTAACTTTAAAAAAAAATCTAAAACGGTAAAAAATGGCAGATTTAAGATATTTCCAATTAAGTATTACAATGAAAAACTGCAATGAGAGAGAGATGGTTATTAATAAAATTTTTAATAAAACACTTGATTCTTCAATCGCACAAAGATTGTATATTCTAATTTTTTTAAGATTTTTCAAAGAATTTCAAGCATTGTCTAAAATTCCTTTCTTTTCAAATCTTTATCAAGATTTCTCGGAGATATCGATGAATGATTATGATGATGCGCTTTCTTATCTGTGTGCTATAAATGTATTGGACAATTATAACAGCCCACAATTATAATTTATTATAATTTAAACAAAACAATTATAATTTACAATATCACAATTATAATTTAAAATATCTTATATAAAACCATTATCCGTAAAAAATGAAATTATCTTTGTACATTATTTTAAATTATCGCATTAAATCAATGGATATATTATAGCCGATATTTCGATGGACGTCAATACTGAAAATCTACAGTATACGTAACGAATTATAGATTTTCAAAACTGGCAGCGTATATTGAAACACAGCCTATATAAGATTGTGTAACAAATAGGAAGGAAATAAAAACGTTCTTGGAATCGCATGACAAAAAAACCGGTTGGGCATTGCGTATTACGTTTTTCAAGAATGATTAATACGCAAATCCGGGTCATCCGAAAAAGATATCTGCGCACCGGAAGCAAAACGCGCGGAAAGGAATTCTACGTAGATAAAAAAAAAAAAAAACGCAATCTTCTACAATTTACAATAAACATAAAGCTCAAATGAGCACTCTAGTTAAGCTCGTCGCTACAATTTTTTAGCGATATAAACGTGAGATAAACTCTGCGACTTGTGATAAGAGTTTATCACAAAACTTGGGAGAAAGAGAGAGAGAGAGAAAGGTACGTTATTCGGGCTCGATTAACGTCAGGAACCGCATGGGAATTGACAAAGTGAAAAAAAAAGGAACGTGAGTAAAGATGAGCAATCGCAAGCGTGATTCAGCGGTCGACGATGCACGGAGCAGAGGAGCCGCTCGGCTGTTCGCCGAGGAGCGAGAGCGGCTGAGTGTACCACTCTTCCGGGAATCCATATTTCGCCAATCGAGTCTCCGGTTCGGCCGTGATTCCGCCTCGTCCCGACCGATTTCGTTTCATTCAAGTCGACGACTAGATCGCCTCGTGACGTGATTGCACGCGATGTTGTACCGTAGTACGGTCGAGTTCTCTTACGTTGCGAGATAATAATTGAGATAACAATAATAATTATAGATAATAATTAATTATACACGCGATCAAGGAATTAGATATTCATAGCGTGCAAGATATGTAGAAGAAGAAAGTTACGGTGTATCTATTATATTTACAGTAAGTATTTGTAAACAAAGAAATTTAAATGCTCGCAGAGTGAAGTGAAAATGAACATGTTGATTAAAAACGCTAAGATATGTATGTGACATGTGAAAATACGTTGCGATGAAATAATTATAATCTCGACGAAGGATGCCGGACATACGAGGTGTGATTTTACTCGAAAAGACTTAGTTTCGACGCTGAATTAGATAAGAACGTTTGACTCGAGACGAGATGGCGACAATAAATAATTGATCCACGAAGAAAACTCGTGAATTCTTACGTCGAATTGCGGACATTCCTCAAGATTTGGACATCGTATAACAGATGCCATCGGACTTTGAGTCGAAATCAAAAGAGAGCGATAAGAGGACACAAGCGCTCTCGAGCTGCAAGCAGATTCGTGCGATGTCTCCGCAAGTGCATGAGGTATACAGCGTCGAAATCGTGGAAACCGCGTTGGAAAACGATGAGAAGAGCAACAATGAGGATCACGATGACAGCCCCGAATCCGAGCAAATTATGGTGCCGTCCGGTAAATGTCTATCGGCGAATGATGTGTGAAATCCACACAACACGAAATCGACTGAAAGACTATAAGTTGACTAGACTATAAGAAAGACTATAAGTTGACTAGACTATAAGAAAGACTATAAGTTGACTAGAGAAGTCAAGAGTCAACTTTTAAGAAGCAGAATGTCGACTTATATTTGACTAATAGTTGACGAATGTCCCAAAAATAGTCGACTGACAGTTGACTTTTCAAGTTGACTATCGATTGACTAAAAAGTTGACAGTAAGACGACTTTTCAAGTTAAGTCGATATATAGTCGACTTTACGCCGACTGGGAAAAGTCGACTAACTGTCAGCAAACAGTCACCCGTGTTGTGTGGGAAAGCTACATCTTTTGAACTCGTCAACATGCGAGAAGTACGTCCCAATAATCTCGGATCCTCGTCTTTCAGATCCGTCCAAGTGGAATTCGAATCACATAAACAAATGGATTGCGTGGTGCGATCGTACGTTCGCCATAAGATTGGGACCCGTCGCAGCGATACTCCCGTCGACCGGCAAGGAACTGCTGCGATTGACGTTGCAAGATTGGCGGAATATCGGCGGGACGGGAGGTAATATCCTGGCGAGACACTTGGCTCATCTTCGTCTGCAAGCCACTGGCGTACATACGCCGGATTTACTGCAAGAGAACGAAAATAGTGAAGGAATTGGTAAGTTTAAGATAATAAACTCAAAATCACACTTTTTTTCCTACTAGAGATATCATTTCCATTATCCGAATCAAATCGGAATTCGAATTTAGATGTTTAAAATCAGATACTCGAAATAAATTCAGATCTCAAACGATAAAATTTGATTTATTGGGGAGGGAGACTATTTGGATTATTAGAATAATTCCAATGATTGAAAAAATTTTGGAGAAATAATAGAATTCCATTTCTGATTCGGACTTCGGATTCTTTCAATATCCGAGTTCATCGATTATCTCATTTAAAAATGATAGGATATGGTTTAGTCTTTTAATTATTCTTAAATCGCTAACTCTTTGATAATAGATCGTAACATTTTTTTTGGCGATAGTAACATCTTCGCGTCTACACGTATTAATTACAGCATAAATCCAAAGCGATTCGCGCTATAAATCTAAATGGCAAAGCTTAATAGGGATTTGGTCTTGGACCTGTCACGATTGAATGGAGAGTGACCGGAAAAGGCTAACCGTTCCCCAAGGACCGATTCTGGTCCAACTGGAGCTTATCTAAAGCTTTAACGATGGCGGCGATCTATTACAGATAAACGCGGTCCAGCAGGAAAGTAAATATCGGTATCGTCGAACGGATAGTTTCGTCCCAGACTTTCTTCACCTCTGTCGCTCACGTGACTCGAAGAAAAAAGCAACGTACGCGTTGGAACATTTTGTCGATATAGAATCGAGGCGATTGAATAAAAAAGCGATACCCAGAGGAATAAAGAGAACAGCCTGCCAAGACTGAGCCAAATTTCATTTCATACGAGATAAGAGATTTCTACGAAAGTCGATTGTGGTATTTAACATTTTATATAACAATTATATAACAACGTTAACAGTAATATACACCCAATAATTAGATTTGGTCTCAACAGGGTAGAGTCATAATGAAAAAGCAGGAGAGAACGAGATAAAAAAAAAAAAAAACGTAATTTCCTTTTGTCTATGCTCTATTCGCCCCTCTTTTTCGTATACGGAATACAGGCTCTCGAGCACCATCTCTTTGGACGTGGAGGAAGAAAAGCGAAAAGTAAGAGGTACCGAACTGTGGCAGCGTAAGCCTCCGAGATATATCGTCCGTTTGAATAACGTTGCAGCTCTCTTTCTCTCTCTCTCTCTCTTTCCCTCCTCTCTCTTTCCTTTCCTCTCGTTCTCTATATATGTGTCGGCCCATCTCACCCCGGCAGCAGCCGTTTATTAAACGAATCAGTGTTATCGCGGTGAGAGAGTCCTCATGAATAAACCATCGAGTGTTTAGGGCAGCGGAAAGGTGGTGCCACGAGGGGTTACGAGCTTGCCGCGCGACCGCTTTTACCCCTCTTTCTGCTTTCCTCCAGGGGCAGGCTCTAACGGGCTCGGGGGTGGTAAGCTCACCGCGGGGCGCGACTATATTGTTTTCGTGATGAGCAGCAAGCGTACTCTGGATCTTGAATGTATACGGGATAATTTTACCTCCGTCACACGTCGCTTAAACTTCTCTCCCGCGCGCGTTCATCTCTGTTTACGGCATGCACTTTGTATTTACGCGTACATGCGCACATGTACAATATATGCATCCATGATATCCGAGCTCGACGTTCGAGCACTTTGTGTCATCTTTAACATAGCGGTCAAAGAATAAAATTTTTTATACATATATTCTCTATTTCTCTTTTTCTTTTTCTTACGTATCATAATCACTCATTTTATATAAGAGCGTGTGTAAATTTTTTCGTATCGCTGCAATCCTTCGGTAACATTCAAATTTTAAATCACATTTCCATCCTTTTTATTTTTATCAATTAGTTTTAGATGCAACGTAATTTTTGGCAATACATGCTATTATCCATCAATATTATAGGGATATAAATATATTCTAAGTTGATTCTAACTAATATATAGATAAGAATAGATGTGATTATTTGATATAATATTTGATATAGTATTCTCTATTAAAGTTTTTTATATAATATAATTATAATAGTCTGTTCTAGATATTTTTTTTTTATTTTCATAAAAGTGTAAAAAACTTTAGAGACTTTAAAATGTTCTTTTTGATATTCTGTATCAAACAAAAAGAGGGGTAAGCAATATGTATTATATGTTTTCAGTTTACATCTCCATAAGTAAGACGAAATAGAGAGAAATGTATGAAATATAAAATACATCCAAGTTTTTGCGGAAATGTGATCTAAAAAGAAACAATTATCTTAAGCAAGCGTTTGAGAAATTCATTTATGAGAGAAGAAATTTCGAACGAATTTATATAACTTTGCTCGAGATCTTGAAAAGAATATTTACGTAAATTTCAAAAGAGAAAAAAAAGCAAAAGAGATGGCAGCTACTCCGGTAAGTACTCTAAACGCAGTATGTCGGAAGAGGGGGAGGTGTAAAGGTATTCCGTTCTTACCAAGACCAAGAGTGGGGGCGCGAAGGGCTGAAATAACCGGGGGCAAAGGTCGCTCAGTCGTTCTCTGTCCACTGACTGATAAAGTTTTATTCCAAATGCGTCTACCTTCCACTGGCGATTGATGTTGCTTGTCGCGTGCGTGTGTGTACTTGTCCGAGGTGTGTAGAACGTTGTCGAAATCAGTGAAAATCTTAATTAATATTCCCTATGCCCATTGTTTTGCGAGACAATTGGTTCGCGATGAAGCTATTCGTGCTATGCTCGCTCGTTCCACACAAGCCCCTGTAAAATTAGTCTCTATTATTATTCCGCCAAAATACGAGAAATCATAGCGATGCACGCACTTTCTCTTTCGAATCAAAAAGCCGTAGGATCAAGACGTAAGATCGCGATAAACGTTAAGACTGCAAGACTATCGGCGTGTTGAAAACGCAAGAGAGAACTCTCAATGCGCGTAACTCCAGAGATGATCGGCCTGTCGTTTATCGGTTTCCGAAAGCGCCGTTTATATGGCACAGGATTAGGCCAAAATATCAAATTCGGCGCGTAATGTGGAGAATTCAGACGCATCCTCTACATCTTCAGCAGGACACCAGATTGCACCCTTCGGCCGCTGCGATTCTTTATAACGGTAAACTCAGAAAGACAAAAAATTAAATGATTGAAATTGAAAATAAATACACGTCCACGTTGCTCGTATATATCCACACAACACGAAGTCGACTGAAAGTTGACTATAAGTTAACTAAAGAAGTCAAGAGTCAACTTTTAAGGAACAGAATGTCGATTTATATTTGACTAATAGTTGACGAATGTCCCAAAAATAGTCGACTGACAGTTGACTTTCCAAGTTGACTAAAAGTTGACAGAAAGATGACTTTTCAAGTTAAATCGACATATAGTTGACTTTTCATAGTCGACATTTTACGCCGACTGGGAAAAGTCGACTAACTGTCAGCAAACAGTCACCCGTGTTGTGTGAGTACACATAATGTTGCAACAAATTCGATGCGAAAAACTATTTGAACCGTAACAAATGCGATAGTTATCTTGACAGTACAAAAAAATCGAATGTTGTACATAATAAAATTTTAAGAGAGAGAATTGGAATATTGCTTGACTTTTTACATAACTCTCGCGGTAGAATCCGAACCGATAATCATCGTATAATTTTCGCGGTCTTGTAAACACGACGAAATATATTTATGTGGATATTTGCGCGAATAGAGGCGGAAGGATTAAAAATCCTTATCAGTCGGAGCAAGTCCGTGTCAGTCAGAGCCGGAAGACAAGTGTACTGGGAAAAACTGACGATCCATCGCTCTTATCTCTCTGTCTCTCACAGTCGACGACTCGATTTCAAGAACGACTCGAGAGAACGGGGTTTGGTGCATGCGTGTTCCGTTTTCTGCTCGCAGAAAGGTTCAGCCTCCTACAACGGACTTGCTCACTGATTGGATCAACGGCTGGAGCCAGTGGCTCGGGGGCGGTCGGAGGCGGACAGGTTCAGCTCTGGCAATTCCTGCTGGAGCTGCTCTCAGATTCGTCTAACTCGTCCTGTATCGCGTGGGAGGGCTCGAACGGGGAATTCAAGCTTACCGATCCGGACGAGGTCGCGCGCCGTTGGGGTGAGCGCAAGAGCAAGCCTAACATGAATTACGACAAGCTGTCACGCGCGTTGAGGTAATTGTATAAACGGATATGTAATTGCACATACGCATCAGATCGTATTGTTCATCCCTTTTTCTCTCTTTTTTTTTCACATCTCTTAGAGGCTTTCTACAATACAAGTCATAAATCAGAAACAATAAATTGATCAATCATAATCAAGTATTTTTTTCACATTTTTCTATGATTTGTCTTCAATTTATTGCTTCTGACTTCTGATTTATGACTTATGGCTTATTGTAGAAAGATTTTATAGATTTTTGAGAGATTAGACTTTATTTTCTTTCAAGATTCTTGTAGATTTATAGACTTAGACACTTCGAACTGTGCAGCATTGTTAAGAAAAAATTATGTTATTTCGCAGATATTACTACGACAAGAATATAATGACGAAAGTTCATGGTAAACGTTACGCTTACAAGTTCGATTTTCGTGGTCTGACAATGGCTTGTCAGTCGCAAGCCGGCATTATGTTGGAAGCGTCAACGTCGTCGCGCGTAACAAACGCGAACTGCCATCCTCATCATCAGGCTCATCGCACTCATCGTTTATATCCAGTAGGATCTGCTCAGCATTCCGTACCATCCACCTTTCAATCGGAACCATCGCCTTCTAATCAACAACAACCACCGCCACCTCCGTTGCCGCTACCACCGTCGCATTATTGGCCATATCGTTATTCACCATCGACATAACATTGTCTCCACGTCTGCAGTCACTGTTAGACACATAAGATTATGTCAATCGATGTCAAGTCTGTCAACTTGAATGGACGACAGTTCTCCCTCTTTTTTTTCTCTTTCTTGCTCTTTCTCTCTCTCTTTTTCTTATCCCGTTCTTATCACTGCCATTTTTTTCATATCTTGAAACATTAAAATGAAACATCAGTTCAAGTTAGCTATTTTAGCTCTTAAACGACACGCCGTAGAGACGAACTGTACATAATGACAATTGATAACATTGAAAATCAACAATATACATGGAACAAATGCAAAATATTTAATTTAGACGTTTAAAGTGCTGCAAACGTCGAATTTTCCTCATGACTCTTTCACAATCGTGCTCCACGATGTGCGTGGATGCTTGTAAATATATCGATATTACACTCGAAGCAATACCAGCACATTTTTTTATTTTCTTATTATTCGCGACTGCTACTGTTATAGAATTTATTACTACAATTCTACTAACTCGTTACTAACAAGTACTTTTATAGAATCCTACTCGCAGTGTATATATTTTGTAAACATGACTTTCTATCTAATAAATATAATATAGAAAAAAAAGAAAGTTTACCTATTATATAAATCGAAAATAAAGACATAAAGTCAAAATGTCGTTATTACAAGCTGTTTGACTGTTTATCAAATATGTCGGTTAGCGCGAATCCCAATTCGACTTCCTCCTATTAATTATACAAACAATTGATTGACTCATGATTACATAACTGTGAGAAGACATCGGAAATATTGAAGAAATCGCGCTGAAACTGAGAGACTGAGATTAAATATTGCATCGAGGATACAGTTCAGCTTATCATGATTTAAAGATTAAAGCTTATCATAATTAAAAGATTCGTATAATTATCATCGTTGGCGCGAACACAATTTTAAGAGGATGCTGGAGTCGTCCGTATTATCGAATGCACATTTATTTTTTAACTTTTTGCTTTTCTTATACAGAATAAAAAATCCTTTTTCAAAATAAAAGAAAATAAGAAAATACCTAAATGAGTGTGAGAAAATCTTATATATCGCATAAATGCTAGCGTATAGTTAGATCGTACTTTTCTATTTATTGCTCTTGTAAGCTTCAAAATCATAAATTCAAGGCTTTATAATATTCTTATGTATTATTCAAATCCCAGCAAACGAAAATGGATTGAAATGGACAGGAATGGATTCATTTTGTTTGTGTTAAATCCAGATTTTGAATCCATTTCTATCCAATTGAAGTTTCCAATTAAAGTTTTTTTAAATCCATTTTTTAATCCACATAAAAGAATAAAAACAAAGCAATCCTTATTCTTTTCAATTCAAAAAAATATGCAGACCATTCATTCATTTTAATCTATCACGCGGAATTAAAACAAAATGATTTCTACTTTTTAAATCTAAAAAAAAGTTACTCAGGTCATACAATTCATTTTAATCCATGACATGGGATTAAAATGATGTAAATGCTATTTTTTTCAATCGATGTTTTGTTCAAATGAATTAAAATGGATTAAAATTTTCAATTCATTTCAATCCATTTTTGTTTGCTGGGATGTAGGCAAATACTTTTAGTTTGATTATTTACTTAGAATCATTTATATCATGCAATGAAATAATTTTGGTTAGATTAGATTAGGTAACAGGAAATTGTAATTAAAAATTTTTTTATATTTTTTGTATTGATTTGTATTTGTCCACATTTGTATTTTTTCTTTTATTTTGGAGAAGGATTTTTCATTCTGTACAAGAAAAGAAAAGAAAAAGTATATTTGGTCGATAATACAGACTCCAGCATCTTCTTAAGACTCGACAGAGCAACACACATTACAATCGATCATCGATAACTTGTTATTTCACATCGGGTATTGTAGATGTTCCTCCGTACCAACATGTCTACTGGTTGAAAACGCGCGTGGTGTCGCTAGTGGCTGGTAATCGAAAGGTGCGTTCCGTTTCACGTATATGCGCGCATTCATCTGTAGTATATGTCACGTATACTATAGACAAATGCGAGCATATGCGGGAAACGAAACGCATCTGAAGTGATGCGCATGCTCAGACGGCGATAGCTCCTTTTTGCTCCTCTTCGGTCCGCAGAAAAGGTAAATCGAGTCACGCTGGATACTAACGGTTAAAATCCATTTATTATATTAAGATCGTCGTGTATTTTGCCTATAAAGACGTTGGAATGCATTTCCTAGAGCGAGAATAATAACGTACCGTATTTATTTCCAGTTCTTCGCTCGCTCGAATATGTCCGACGTGGAAAAGTGAGTACACTAGATGCTTTCGACATCTTCCCCTTTCATCGTGTGACTGGTCTTTGACTTAGTTAATAGATTAACAAAATCATGAACTGTACGGAGCTATATGGATTTGTAGGAAATGTTTTTCTCAGTTGAACTTCTTGCACCATCCATCTTCCTTCTTTTTTTTCCATTGAGTAAATTGTATTCAATATTTTGTGTAATTAGCTAAACCTTGGTTATTGAAAAATTAATCTTAGGTTTTCAAAAGTTTGCAATTGTAAAAATATATGCATGGTCTATTATAACTGATAAATAGAGATAATAAAATTTATATTGATTTATAATAAGTTGAGCTTCAAAATAATATTCTTGGCTGCTGTATTCAATAAAATTGTTTCCTTATAGCGATGATGTGCCATCCGCGATGACAGCGGGTGGTAATATGGATGTTAACACTGCACTGCAAGAAGTTCTGAAGAATTCCCTCATTCACGATGGCGTTGTACATGGACTCCATGAAGCTGCTAAAGCTTTAGACAAGTAAGATACTGGAGTTCGATTGTATATCTTGAAATGAGATGAAAGTTACAAAAGTGAACAAATTTACTAGATTTTGACAAATGAAATCATAGATGCTGTAGTGAAGTTCCTCACTTTTGTAATTTTCACCTCATTTCAATATACACAATTGACTCCCAGAAGTATGAAAATTGATTCTAAGCTTCGTCTCAGATTGCTGTGCTGAACAAACTTTCTATCTTGCTTTCAAACTTTATATATCTATTTCATTTTAAATATGAGTATATATTAGTAGTTACATTTTAGCCATAGAACAGATAATACCTATAATAAGTAAATATAAACAGATATATATACAGAAAAGCTCTTTTTGAAATTAATCCAATTAAAATATTCTTTTTTCTATTTTAAAACACTAAAAACAAATATGCCATAGATAATAATGATGATTTTTACTGATGGGTTTTATATTGCAGGAGACAAGCTATGCTCTGTATTCTGGCAGATAATTGTGACGAACCAATGTACAAGAAATTGGTTCAAGCATTATGTAATGAACACCAAATTCCGCTGATTAAAGTAGATAATAACAAAAAATTAGGTGAATGGGCTGGCTTGTGTAAAATTGATAGCGCCGGAAAAGCACGCAAAGTGGTTGGCTGCTCGTGTGTCGTTATAAAGGTAAGTTAAAATTCTAAAACTTTTTGCTTCCTTTTTTAATGAAATTTGTTGTAATGAAACAGTACATTATTATTAAAAAAATATAAATACATAAATACATATGATGATAATTGGGCTCCCTCTACTGAGTAGAACCCGTATAATAAGCAGATCATGCTGTAACTATGCCTTGCTGATGTTATTTGATTAACATTTTTTTTCTCTATAGTTATTATTCCATTATTAAGTACATTCATTGTTTTTAGGATTTTGGTGAAGATACACCTGCTAAGGATGTTTTAATGGAATATCTTAAACAAAGCGCTGTACATTAACATCTTTTAATAAAAAAAAATATTTGACATAAATTACACACATGATATATCTGTTCCTAAAATCTCTTAGGCTGATAATCAGTCGGTTCTTATTTTAAAATAGTTTTAATGATGTCCTAAGATGTTAATATGGCTCTGTGATTGGCTTATGACATCTTAAATATAGGTCTTAAGACGATCTTAAATATAAGAATCGAATATGAACTTAGAATTTTCATTAAGATATATCGTTAATATAAAGATTGCAACTTTTTTTCCAATGAATTTTGAAATGAGGTTTCATTTTGTGTGAATGTTATTAAAAAAAGCGTTGCAATCTTTATGTCCATGATAATATTTCCAGAATTGGAAAGTAACACGTTACTTATAATGCAGTTATCATTATATACTATTATAATTACTTTTTTTATAATGGCGTTTTCTTTCTTTCATAATTAACAATAACGTAGTTACATTTTTTCACGGCTCTATGATTGGCTTATGACATATTAAGACTGTACTTAACTACAATTGATATTTAGGACCAATTTCATCAACGTCGGTTAAGCTAACCGATGGTTAAAGTGTCAACCGTGATTGGTTCATTCTGGTCAAAGATAAATGCGATTGGATAATTCCATCGGAATTAACTGTTGGTTAATCTAATCAACGTTGGTGAAATTGGCCCTTAGAAGTAAAAAGTTACATTTTCCTTGTCGATGATGGGGATATTTGAAAAAAGATATATCAGTTGAAAGTAGAGATAAAAAAAGTGACTCCTTTTTATTGACAAATGTTTAATTAATACTCAGACATTTTTATGCCATCTTTTAGACATGCATGTTTAAAAAACGCTTTGTGACATCTTTTAGACGTGCATATTGCCTGGATAAGTGATTTCTAATATTTTCAACAAAATAAATCGATATAATTATTATTTGAGTGATCCATAAATACAAACAAAATATGGATTCAGGAGAACGTGAGAGGAAGTATAATTGTAAAAAGTTTTATCCGTTCTCATAAGAGTTCTCAAAAGAGATAAAATAAAAAATTTTTTTCATTCAATATCATGAAAATCTCAAGACTATAATTTGTCTCTTCTTCAAAGTCAAAGAATGGACAGAAAAGATCAAATCAAAATCACATAACGGTCAAAGTTAATTCAAGGAGACATGATAGCTTTTATCTTTTTGTTCTATCTCTAAATAATGAAAGTTGGAAAATTGATAAATTTTAACGGCAAAAGAATGAAACACATCATATTTTACCATCTCTCACTATTATTATTGTTCAATATCTAAAAATTTATTTGATATTGATTGTGGCCAGTAGGAAAAGCAATTATGCAACTGTTGCAAGATTTAATATAATTAATTCTTGCCCTTATTTTTCATCGGATTTAAAAGTATAAATCATTGGCTGCGTTCAGCAGAGAAAGCAGCTTAGTAAGCGCTTTACGCTGATTGGACTACATTTTAGATCTAGAGGAATAGTCCTATCTCAATTTAGATCTAAAAGTATAATTCAATCAGTACAAAGCGCTTATTACACTACTTTTTTTTGCTGAACGCAGCCATTGGTTTTCTTTCTTCTAATTAGTTAAATTCTAATGCAATCTCTAATCTGATATGGGTTTAAAGCCGATTCTACAGTAGCGTAAGTGGTGTAGTAAGTATTGACCAACCATAATCGATTATTCTCTTCACATTCGACTGTTATGCGTGGTCGATAATGAACAGTAGCAGTAGTAAGGGCCAATTTCACCAACGTCGGTTAAGCTAACCGACGGTTAAAGTGTCAACCGTGATTGGTTTATTCTGATCAAAGACAAATGCGATTGGACAA
>JANQDE010000095.1:622021-636281 GCA_037157785.1 Cephalotes varians | reverse complement strand
GGTCGCGCTCGTTCCAGTATTATTATATTTCAGTGGTGATTAGTCAATTTCTTACTCTTATAGCCTCATCCACTACTGCTACTGCTCATTGACTACGTTTATGCATGGTCTACAATGAGCAGTAGCAGTATGGATGAGGCTGTAAGAGTAAGAAATTGACCAATCACAATCAACTATTCTTCTTACATTCGACTGTGATTGGTCAATTTCTTATTCTTACAGCCTCATTCATACTGCTACTGCTCATTGTAGACCACGCATTACACGGCACCCTTAATCAGGTTTTATAATATCAGTAGTTTTACTGCTGACCAATCGCAATTACTCCATTCTTCAGAGGAATAGCCGTGATTGGCCAATTTTATAACTATGGATGTTATTAAACCTGATTAAGGATACCGTGTAAACGTAGCCATTGTAGACGCATTACGCATTACAACCACAACCATTTACGACTACATTCACGCTTAACATAAAGTCGTAAAACTGTAAAGTAATAGGCTCAATTACAAAGCCCAGCGAGCTCTGATGAGGTGGCCTCCATTTAGACATGAATCGATTGAACACGAGTTACTCACAGCGCTTGAACAGTGGAAAGCCTCTAGGCACCGGTCGCTGTGGTTGGTGGTGTCCAATTGACCCGTCCAAACGAGCCCCCTCCCGCTCTGATGCATGGTCTACAATGAGCAGTAGTGGATGAGGCTGTAAGAGTAAAGGTGCATTTTCATGAGCCTCTAAAACCGATCGTTTGAGCGACAAAAAGGATCACGTGACAACTTTGTCGTTGAACTATGGCTGCGGTCCACTTGACGCTATGAATGCTTTGAAGCATTCGATTGACCAATCGGAAGATAGAATTTTACAAATTAACCAATCAAAAAACACTGAAATATAATAATACTAGAACGTGCGCGATCCTATAGAATAAGTGTGATCCGAGAGAGAGCGTCTAAGGTGATATCTTTAGCCTTCTCTAAACTATACTACGCATGCGTAGTAGACGAGTGGCCTAGTTTACACCGAATACTTAATTACACCGCGTACTAACTAGTAACTTTCTATTAAATTACCTTAATTTTGGCATTGTATTCAAAGAATAATGTACTAAGCTGATACAATATGCATCAAGATAATTAATTAAATACACATATCATGTACACATTTACACGCATCGCCGAAATTAAGATAATTTAATAGAAAGTTACTAGTTAGTATACGTATTAAGTACTCGATGTAAACTAGGCCAGTAGATCATACAGGATCATAGAGGGAATCGTATCTTTGTGCTAGAAAGAAACAGAGATACCACTTAAGACTCTCTTTATCATTTCACGACACTAGCGCTCGTGCACGATCCAGTATTATTATAGGTTGTTTTTTATTGCTGCACTGTCTGAACTGGTACACACGGTGCAATAAGTTGAAATGAAGTAAACATATGTTTATTTCACTTCAACTTATTGCATCGTGTGTACCAGTTCAGAGAGTGCAGCAATAAAAAACAGACCTTATATTTCAGTGTCAAAAAATGCTTCGAAACATTTGTAGCGCTAAGTAGACCGCAGCCTATATAGCGATAATTTTTTATAAATGAAGAAGAATAGAAGCAACAGAATTGAAAGTAGAAGCGACAGAATTGAGAGATAAATTATACGTTAATTATATATATATATTTATAAATTGTTGACATTTCAGTATTATTTCAGTAGTCGTTGTTCGGCTGCTGTACGGGAATAATTCCGATCGGAATCCATTCCGAGAAGTTTCATAAGAGGCTTTTTACAATAAGCCATAAGTCACAATTCATATCGTACTAGTAGTAAGTCAGAATTATAAGTCATAAATCTTAAGTAATTTGCATCCACAATAAGGCCAATTTCTCCAATCATCAACGTCGGTTAACCTAACCGATGGTTAAATCAACCGTGATTGGTTCATTCTGGTCAAAGACAAATGCGATTGGATAATTCCATTGGAATTAACCGTTGGTTAGTTTAACCAACGTTGGTGAAATGGGCCCTAAGTCGTATTAAATCATTGCATCATAACATTTCAACCAATCAGAAGGATGTAATTTTCAAGGTAAACGACAAGTCTATGTTTGCATTCTATGTTCATATTGTTTATCTTTTTTATTAGTGTACATATTTTGAGATATTAATTCCATACTTTTGACCTTTTAATAAATAAGTTTATTATTATTTCTTTTAAAGTATATTTCAATCTGATTATTTCAAGTATTACATATTTGGCAGATATATATTGCTTTTTGATTGGTCATAATGTAATCTCAAGTTCTAAATCGGAAGAGATGGAAATTGTCCATCTCCACTCACTGACTATTGATTTATTATTGTCTTATGACACTATTGACTGACTTAAGCGATGTCTACAATGAGATTTTAAGCCTTAAACCGTAAGAAATTGACCAATCACAATTGAATATGAAGAGAATAATCGATTATGATTGGTCAATTTCTTGCGACTTAAGGCTTAAATTCTCATTGTAGACAAAGCTTTAAGCGTCGTCTACAATGAGCAGTAGCAGTATGAATGAGGTTGTAAGAGTAAGAAATTGACCAATCACTATCAACTATTCTTCTTATATTCGACTGTGATTGGTCAATTTCTTACTCTTACAGCCTCCATACTGCTACTCATTGTAGACGATACTTTAGAGGCTTTCTGCAATAAGCCATAAGTCATAAATCAGAAGTCAGAAGCAATAAATTGACCAATCAAAGACAAATGTGAAAAAAATACTTGATTGTGATTGATTAATTTATTGCTTCTGACTTCTGATTTATGACTTAAGCCAGTGGCACACGCTTGTTTTCCTGCTGGATTGCTTGCGTTTTATTAAATTACTAGAAATTCTGCCTTCTGTTTGGTGCAATTTTAGTAATTAGAGGAATAGTCCTATCTCAATTTAGATTCAAAAGTATAATTCAATCAGCACAAAACGCTTACTAAGCTGCTTTTTCTGCTAAACGCAGCATTATTAAGGCTGGCTTCCCATGGAGCGTAACTTGCGTCAGACTCAAATTTTGCGTATGGCAGCAGAGATGATTTGGTTGGCTTACGCAAGTTACGCTCCATAAGAAGCCAGCCTAAATCTATAGCCATGTTCAAGCCGGACGAAGCAGTTTGCCTGCTCGCCGAGCGATTTAATATGATTGGTTGGATCTACAAGCAAGAACCAATCACGTTCAATCGATTGGCGAGCAGGCTAGCTGCTTTGCCGACTTGAACGCGCCCTATCATTTGGATTATTTGAAAAGTTATTTTTTCAACTTAGATACAAGTTACTTTAAAAATTTAATTTTTCTAATTCTAAGATATTTTATTATAATTTAAAAGAAATAAGATATAGGGAGATATACATTAAAATATTGATGAATACATGTATATATTATTAATTATAGGACTCTGTTATCACTGTTTAGTTTTTGTTATCGAGTTGCAGATGTTCTTATGATTTTCCCAGTCTTTCACTTGACATTCTCTGTAAAAAAAGAAATATCAACATTGTATTACTTTTTAATGCATCTAGCGTAATTGATATATATATATATATATATATATATATATATATATATATATATATATATAGGATTAGAATAAAGGTTCGTAGCATACTCATTTTTCAATAGATATCAGATTTGTAATAGTACATAACACAGAACAGCATAGAGATATTCCACATATCTTATATGAATGTTGTAAGACATTTGGAGACATTCGGATATATAAATCACTACAAATATCTAAATATTAATAAATTTTCAACCGCTATCTAAATACATCAAATGAATTAAATCACTGCCGAACTTCGGTCAAAGTTAAATGTTGGTGCTCAATATTTGTATTTTAAATTTAAACACGATAATCCAGTACACATTCAAATTACGTGCTGATTATCGTGTTTAAATTTAAAATATAAATATTATTGAGGACCAACATCTAGCTTTGATCGAAGTTGGACAGTGATTTAATTTATTGGCTATCTAAACATTGTTTTTGAATTTCCCCTTAAAAAATGTTACGAACTTTTTATTCCAATATATTATTCCTTATATACCTGCTGCAATACCAAGCTTCCTTACATCTAGAACATCGTTTTTTAGACGGTTCTTGACAATACAAACATTTTTTCGCTTCTATACGTTCTAACTTCTCCAAATCATAAACCTCACTTAAAATTTGTGCGGCATCTTTAATATAACTTGCATCTGTTGTAAATAGATATTTGGACTGATGTCTTGCCAGCTTCTTCCACTTTTTATGATATTTTTCCAAAATGGTTGACTTTATCTATATTTAATGTTGAATTTTGCATAATTGATAATCGATAAAGGAATAAAAAATAAATAGCGATGTACTTGCGGAATAACTTCTACGTGAACTGAGCAGGTTGAGTTCGAGGATGGCATCGTCGGCGACATATTTAAATAAGATAACCATCTCTTAAGCTCTATCAAAGGGGCAATTTGATCGAGTACATCTTCATGCAAATGTCTCTGCAACTAAGGTAGAATTCTATTTAAAATCGTAAATTATCTTTGATTAATCATAGATATCAATAATAATTAGTACCTTTGATAGCTGAGACAACCTGTGCTCTGTGATTTCATAGTATGGAGAACACTTTGGATTAAGAAGCAATTCTCGCAAACCAAACCACACTTGTCCCTCTCTTTTATTAATTTTTCCAATTTCACTCGTCTTAATTTTTTTCCAGCTAGCTTCATATGTTAGCGTTTCACCTGCATAAGGATTAACGATAGTTCAATTTTTTATCATTCTGGGATGTCAAAAACGGAAAATAAATGTTATTACCATCCTCATTTTGTTTCTTCCACGGTTGATTTTCTATTAGTTGCGCGAATAAGTATGGAATGTCGTGTATGGCCAGCATGCGCGAAACTGCACAAAGGGGTAAGCTATCCAAAATTTCTATTAGATAATGAAGAATCGAGATACACCGCATTCCAATGTCAAATTCGAATGCCTTTTGTTTCTCTATTATTTCTTCCAAGCAAGAACTGACGAAAAACAGTATGCGATTAACAAATTTGGCATAAAAATTTAAGTACATCTTTTAATTAAAGTATCCTTTGCATAAATAATATAAATATGCTCTCTGCAGAGCTTATTTTATAATCTATTAGCTCTAGTTAAAATAGAAAATAATATCTTACTTAGTGTTTCCGATTTCGGATCTTTCGTATATCTCTAAGGTTTTTCCATCGAGAAGCGTCATTATGTGTTGAACCGTATAATCGATGAGATCCATTACTGTGTCATCTAATGTTTGCGCACTCTCGCAATGAAATAATATGTTTTCCAATAACGAAATCACAATGACTTCGTGATAGAATATGCTGAACAGCATGAATGTATTTGTCGGCTCGCCATTGAAATCAATCAGAAGTGGAAACACCTTATGCTTCCATATGTCGATTTGTATAGCTTCGTACACAAGAATGGGAATCTAAAAACAGAGAGAATTAAAAGAATTAATACTAAAGAAAAATTATGCAAATATAATTTTTCCCATGATTCACAGAAAGAATGTTGCTTAAGCAGAAAATTATGTAAAATGATTATATTAATTAAATATTATAACCCAGCAAATATCGAATATAACTGCTATATGACATAGATATAAAACATGTATATTTACATATGTTGTATATAACAGTTATGTCTATAATTATTTAAAATATTTTATAATTAATTATTGAAATTACAAATATATACATATATATATATATATATATAAATTGATAAAATTATAATTATAATTAAGCATTAAAGTAAGTATTAAAATCATAATTAAATATTATTAAGTATTAATAAAATTTTATGACAGAAAATTATATTTTAACATGTTTCTCTGCATTCTGCTGATATTCTTTCTGTTTGCAATACTATATCCACAATACCGCTTTACTTATAGCATTCTGCAAATCGTTCTTTCTAATTACTTACTTTCTTTAATGAGATAAACCATTCCATAACACTCTCCTCGCGCAACCCTGTTATCTCGAGCACACTCTGCTGGTTTAGCAACGTCAGTCTCTTGTGGAAATCCAACCAGCTGAAAAACCCACCCGTGTTCGTTTTCACATCGATTTTCAGATTATATCAAACGATAAGGAAAATGCGAATTTACCTTTTCGTACCGACATTTTCGAGATCCGAAATGTTCAAACTTTGTACATAGACCTCGATTTCCCATGGCGGTATTATAGATTCTGTCTGCTCTACCATTCTTTCAAGAAGAATTCTCGTGTATTTTCGTGTCAGATCTTAAAATAACAACCTTCTTCGATTCAATTCTTTAAATGATCATCGTTCACTGACAATGTCCCTGTATCTATAACGACAAGAGTATGTTTGATCGATAAATCGTATCCTTGATTTTCGCTATAAACTATAAATTCATGTTGTCGGATTTTTTGCGGCTTCGCGCTAGAGATATGCGAATTGATGCAAATCATAGTTTTTTGCCGAATGAAATTGTATCTCATTTTCTTTAAGATCTGAATAAATCGTTAAAACTTTTATAATTAACACAATTATTATAATATATAGATTGAATTTTGACACGTAATAATAAAAGGAGATCGTGATGGTAGGTAAAATAATATCGATCAAATGATAAATTTATTTTAAGGAAAATTAAATATTTAACATTAAATTAATAAAATATACTTTGGCTGCATTCAAAAAACGCAACGGTTGAGTGAATGCTCAATAATTGTTGCCTATGGAATAGATCTTTAGATCTGGAAGAATATATCAATAGCAGCGAGCGCTCACTCAACCATTGTATTTTCTGAATGCAATCTTTATTTATTTGTACCGTTGTGAGAAACAATTAGATGAGAAATAATAAATCATAAATCAATTATTAAAAAACTATTTGCTTTCCAAAATGTTCATCATTTACGATCTTCAATAAAAGTTTATTAATTTTAAAGTTAATTTTAATTTTTTTTTTATAAAATAAGAATTTTAAAACTCTCTCCCTTTCTCTCCCTCTCTCTCTCTCTCTCTCTCTCTCTGGCTGCGTCGTTGCCGGAGTCTCGTGATTCACTCGCATTCGCAATAATTTTGAAGAACGCTTTTTTGTAAGTTAATGAAAGGAAGGATTGGATTCGAAAATGTCATGTGTTAAAATATATATATAAATCGTATACTTAAAAGATTATTAATACAATTTTATTTAATACTTTGTTACTATTTGTTAAGGTTTAACAATTGATTGAGTTCTCTGTGATTGGCTTACGACATCTTGAGAGTGTACTTAAGACGATCTTAAATATAAGACTCGACTATGAATACCGGCCATACTACTATTACACGAAACAGGTATATATACTTGTATGTATATACGAGTAAAAGATCATATACATAGGTTGATTTTGACTAACAAAAGATAACAAAAAGAAGAGATAACCTCGATGCCAATAAAACTGAACATTTATTAATATGTACTTAATCCTGAAGCTTATGTCTAAGCTTAGTGATACAAAGTTTTCCAAAATCTAGGCTGCATTCGGGCAGATGCTATTAGCGCTGAAAATCTATAATGCACGTAACGTGTATTATAGATTTTCAACGCTCAACTAATAGTGTCTGCTCGAACGCAGCTCTAATATCTTTTATTATTAAATATACTAGCACTCGCAGCACTCGCAACGAATATCGGAACGCACCCTTATAAGTACTGCTATCAATCAATGATGTTAGCGCACCTAACGTCTAAAATTCGAAACTGTACATACGTACATACATAAGATAAATTTTTTATTTTTACACTTTACATTATAATAATTTTTTTCATACAGTAAAAATAAGCATATTTTTATGATATAATTTGGGTATGTATGTATATGTATTTTTTTGCCTGGAAGTTCGAACTCACTTGGTTTTAAAAACGGGTTTTCTAATATTATGTTACCTAATTTTAAAGGACGGATATTCAAACCCCAACCGTGTGCTTTTTCCGAATGCGTAACGATCATATAATAATTATCACTGCAATGCATGTAATCTTCTCTTTGATTATCCATTTGATACATACCCTCATTATGGAGTGTATGATATATCTAAATTAAATAATCATAATTTATGTAATTATATGTAAAATCCGTTATTTAATTATTATTATTATTATATTTGTTATAATATTTTAATCTTACTTCACCTACTTTTTTTAGTTACTTCACCTTTCCATTATCAGTCAAAACAATAAAATTTGGATAGCTGGTTGCGGCTTTTGTAACGCGTGTGTTGCTCCAATCCATCTTATGTGAATAACAAGATATGGCTCTTCTTTGTTTTCTCACATCAATAGTAATATCTATATTATCTTCATCCTCATTTTTATTCATATCTTCAGTTTCGTCTTCAACTGTATTCTTGCTCGCCAATTGTATTTCTTTTAAAAATAACATATATTTTATTCAATTAGATTTTAATTATTTTTGATTTTTATAAAGACAAAATCTTAATTATAATAATCTATTTTTTTCTACATGTTTTATTTACCAAACACAAGTGATATTATCCTTAATTAAAAATACAGAATAATCTCATCATTTTATTTTATTTTTTTTAAATTAAAGCTATGAGCAATTTAGTTGGAATAGAAATATCTTTAAATACAAAAATTAGTAATTTTATATAAATGTCAAATATTTTTATTATAATTTGCATTTCTGTCATACCTCTCCGTCTTTAGTAATTATCATAATATCTTCTGTGTTAGACCACATACTGCAAATCATCAATTTTATTTTTTTGTTAAACATAGATATTACTCTTTTTTGTTGGCGGTAAGAATCTATGTAGTTGAAGCCATTCCAATATTTAGTGCATGATTGCAGTGCAAACCTTGAAAGAAAATAATTGTAATGTTATTAAATTTAGTGCATGATTGCAGTGCAAACCTTGAAAGAAAATAATTGTAATGTTATTAAATATGTATTGTCACAGATATAAATAAGTAATTGAGTAATAAAATAATTAATAGATAGAAAGAAAATAATTAATCTCGCTTCGCACGAAAGCAACAGATGATGTTTCTTGGACTTTCGTTTCGTTTGAGAAGTTACAGGTCGATTTAAAACAAATTTGAGTATAATAAGGGCTAAAGGAAATGAAAAATTGCAAACAATATGATTTAAACAGCAAACAGATCGATTCAGATCAAAACCGAGATTTTTTAATCTTTTCGTTAGCCTTACATTTTTTTCGATTCGATTGTTGATCGTAATTCGGTGATTTGCTTGTTCAAATTTTTCTGTTTATAACTTTCTATATACATTATGACCTTATGATCAGACGATGAATATCCTGATTACAATAACATAGAATCAATCGACCCTGCCGTGTGCTACTTCGAAAAGAAATAATAAAACTATATGCATAAAGACAATTATCCATTTTACGTGCATTCTTGTGATAGAAATATAATTGGATTTTTTTATAATATGCATATATGATTTTTCAATTGTGTAATTGTCTGGATATGGTCTAAGGGTTCATACGCATAAAGAATTTTCTCTTACAAGTTCTAGTAAATTCAAGTAAATTATCTTAAATCTCGTAAATTATTGTAGGAAAACATGATATTTCGAAGAATTTTATGATTTTCTCTAATTTATTAACATGTACCACAAAAGACACAAAATATAAAATATGTTTTTTAATTTTAATTAATTAATTTTGAAGTATATAGTAAAATTTTAATAATTTTAAAATATGTTGAATGAGCTTATAATTGTTTACTGTTTTAAATAGAATAGATGCCTAGTAGTGATAAACATAAAATATTTTATATATAAATTACAATATAGCATGATAATTTCAATCTTTGATTTAATCGCTCATGATAATTTTATCATGCAACATATGAATCACACTTAAATTAAATTCTTCAATGTCTCAAAATTATTCAACTGCGTGTAAATGGAGACAGGAAAGTTACTTCTCTTAAATAGAAAACATACAGGACAAAATAAAGATGATTATGAGACTTTTCAATCGTATTTTAATGAAATGCTTTTTTGAAGACAAGTTTCAAAAATTGTGTTCGAAGACGAAAGTAAATATAGCGCTCACAGGACTGCATTTGTTTTTTTTTTTTTTTTTAAACAACCGCACAGCCGGGTTGAGCAATTCTCCTTACACTGGCAATAACAATTATCAGTATTACTTTTGGATGTTATCCATGGAGTTAATTGAACTCCGCAACAATTAAGTCTGCTATAACGTCTGAACGTCAATTTTCTTTTTTTTATTAATTATAATTATGATCCAATTAATTAGTAACATTTATACTACGTTAATCCTCTAATATTAAAATTTAATTAATAATCATTTTTCTCATTTTTCTTATATTGTATTCATTTTACTGTTAGTTCTAGTACATAAATAAATAAATATATATATATATATATATATATATATATATATATATACATACGTACATATATTTGTACAAAATTGCAAAAAATATAAAAAGAAGAATAATCTCATATGATTAGAAAAGAAAAGCGTTAAGGTTAAGAGCAAGAATGAATAACAAAAAAATGCACAAGCAATGTTAAACTTTTAACAGATATTTATGGATCACGATCACTATGAATAACATTCGATTTAAATTAAACTAATTGAATAGCGCTCGTAAACTTGCACTAGCAAATATATAATAAATTAAAAAAGACGATCAAAACGAGTAAAATAAGGATTTTTGTTGTCTCTTATAAAATATGAATTACTAATCAAAATGTAAAACACTTTAATTGCATAATATAAACAAACGTTTCGACTGTACGCAGTCTTCTTCAGTGAAAATAATACATCAAAAGACAATGAAAACGGTATTGCAACAGTCGAATAAAATATTCAAATTGTTATTAATTATTAATTATTGATCATTATTAACAGATTATTACCAGTTGATGTATCGTAATAATGTTAAAATGAGATTTGCCTATGCATTCTTTGATCACTCGATAAGTAAGCAAGTAGTATTATAAGAATAAAGGTCTGAATATCATATTCTACGCAGATATATATACTCATTAAGATAATCAAGATCCTCTTCCGATATTTGATAACCACGCTAGCCATTCGATAATTCGTAGCGTCGGAAAACCGTTCACGATAAGATCGATGTCATATCCGCTTGATGCAAGGCAGACGAAACCGATACGGCGATACAGCGTCGCTCTTGAAAAATAGTGAAACCGATAGCCGATGCGGCGACACCATCTGCATAATAGTAAACTACCGTTGATATCAATTCAAACATTTCCGTTAAATAGAGTATATTAATTTATACCGAAAGATCCGAATCTGTTTATGTTCTCATGGACCGACTTTGGAGAACCTTTGTTATGCGACCGAAACGTAACTACCCTGGTAAAAAAAAACGATAGAAAACGATAGAAAAAGTTGTATCGTTTTGAATCAGGTTTCTTAATCCGAATTTCTCAATTGGGTATACGATATTGACAATAGACGGTATATCGGTTATAATCTGCATTAATAGATACGCTTTCAATCAGATTGTATGTGAAATATCATATACAAGTATATACGTTTTTCAATCGTTTYTGAAAATATATTTCGTTGTTGTATTCAATCTGTTTTAATAGTTTTTAATCCGGAATCTTAATCCGAATTTCTCAATTGGGTATACGGTATTGACAATAGACGGTATATCAAGTATAATCTGCATGTTCAATGTTATTACTGATTTGATCTCGTTTATGGTATGTTCGGTTCAAAAAAATTAGATTTTGTATCGGGGAAATCGAATATAAACCCATAGATAATTCGGTGTAGAAACGCAACACAGAAAACGATTTCCTTCCTATCGTTTTCTTCGCATAGATTCTCATAGAATTGGCAAATGAGAAATTAACGATAGAGACGAGTAGAACATCTTCAATTATTTACTGATAAACTACTGTATCCGAGATTTCTCGATTGGAAACTATTCATTTTGAATAGTATATGCATCATAAATTCTGTCTTTGAAATAACCTATAGGAAACTAAACATATCAATGTATTAATTTCGAATTACATACCGTGCGACAGATAGCATGGGATTAAAATCAATAGAATATCTACTGTGTTATCCATATAGAAAACAGATCCTATTAAAACCGATAAAATATGCTAGGATTTATATTATTACACTTTCGTGGTAAACGATAGACCTGTTAGAGAACGATACATACACATAGAAATCCTATCGATTTTAATCGTTTCATATCGTATTTTTTTATCAGGGTACCACTGTTATATAGAAACGTGTGAAACTGATAACCAACGCGGCGTCACTCTCGATATCATCTGTGAAATATCAGATACTAATTCAAACATCCGTCTAAATAGAATATACCAGCTTACATAGAACTATCCACTGGCCAATTTCGGAGAACTTTCGTCATGCGACGCAAAATGCAGCCACACTTTGTCCCTACCACTATATAAAGATAGGCGAAGCTCGAGCGCGGAGCGCATTCATCAGTCAGTTTTTCGTGGAGTCAGTTTTTCATAGTTCAGAGAGCGGATTCATTTTTTGTGAGCGGATTCCTTCATTAATACGATTCGAATTCGAGTGCGGACGGCATTCATCCATTTAGACAGAGTTCAAATACCGCCATTGCCCCGAGCTTCACCATCTCGTCAACCCACAGCTGCTAGCGACGTCATTGGTCGAACAGAAGCCGCAAACAATTCAATCACAAGACAAGCGACTCGAAATTCTTTCTGAACCGACATTAAATGTAAGTTCTTTACATTTTTTATCGCTAAATTAATTCGCTGCGTCCCCAATTTTATAAATTAATAATTTATAATTTTATAAAAGTTATAATTTTATAAATTAAGCGATAAGATGTCTTAATTAAAACTATTGTAAACAATCATCACTTTTTAAAAAGGATTTAATATCAAAGATTGTGTGAGTCCAAATAAAGTAATTTCATAAGACTATTTCTGAATAATTCTCCCCTTGAGAAATTAATAATGAGCATTCATATGCGAAAATAATAGTATGTCCATATATTCTTTCCTTTTTATTTATACGTACAATTACAATTTCTAATAAGTAAAAGACCATCTGCATATTTCCTCCAAATCTATTCCAATCGCAGAAATTTAAGCGTACTTCGCTTCAAATATTCGGCGATTTCCTTTAATTAAACTTGAGCTTAAAACAGCTCTAAGTTTCTCCCTTTACACATTCTTAAAGCGTTATTCGTTTCAAGAATAAAATCCATTCAGTCGCAGAAATTTAAGCGTTTTCTGCTTTAAATATTCAGTGATTTCCTTCAAATCTATTTTTAAGCATACTTCGCTTCAAGAGTAAGATCCTCCCAGTCACTAGAATTCAAGTGTATTCCGATTTAAATATTCTGAATTTATCCAATAAATCTGAACATTAGAATACCATACAACCTTCCTACTATCCATTAAAATATGCTTAAGCGTCTCTTCGCTTCAAATAACCCCTTATTGCTGAGCATATATTCGCTCCAGTAATAATTCTTTAATCCTTAGATGGTCTGGCGTAATCACCATCGAGCAGGTCGTAGGAAGCGTGAGCACATCGCCGCCTTGCAGAAACGGCCGATCATCACAACTGTTGAAACAGGCAATTTCCTCACTGACCGAACGAAACAACAATTGCGAAGGGCTGTGTGACAGGCACAACACGCAAATCCTTCAAACGACCACGACGTAGAAATTATCGATTTAACTCAGGAGACAAAGAGGACGCCAAATCCCGAAAACATAGAGCAAACAGAATCTCCGTCAACTATTTATATATAATTACTAAGCCATAATTACTAAGCTTTTCACTAAAATAGAGCAACACTTATTAACTATAGGATATATAAAGGAAAACCAAAATCAGTAATTAATCTAAAATACACACATATATATATGTATTTTAGATTACAAGATTACAAAGTTATAACTTATAATGTTCTTTTCTTTTTTTTATTATTACTTCCGCGAACTGACTTTTTCCAATTCCACTGCTGCCACCAAAAAACCTTTGTATTAATAAACCTGTCACGTCCGAGTGGGAAATTTGGGAGACAAAACCAGTAAAATGAGCCAATTAAATAATTGGCATACAGAGCTTGATTAAATTAATATGTGTACACACACACACACACACACACGCACGCACGCACGCACACACACACACATTTTGA
>JANQDE010000095.1:598198-610913 GCA_037157785.1 Cephalotes varians | reverse complement strand
CTTGTAATCGTAAGACATAAATTTCATATTTTTATTTGTAATAATTGAAATGCGTAAAATATTATTACATTAACATTTTGCACATTTACATTCTGTTGTGTAAATTGAATATTTGAATGTTTAATTTTCCAATTTCAAAAAGTTTTATTACATTTGTTATTCTATAATTTTCCATGCTATTGTTAATTTACTTCTGCTATCTGTTCAATTACAAATTAAAGAAATAATTTTACTTGCATACTATAAATTTACAAACGCGTGGAAATTTACATCTATTATAGTGGGTCTCAAATTACCCACTATAATAGGTGTAATTTTACACAAAATTTTTTTACAGTGTATATATGCTCCCCAACGAAGATATTTTTACCTATATCGAACGCATTAAAGAGTTGCAAACCGCTATTGACGAAACTATTCGTATAATGGGCCCCTTGACGTTTCGGCATTGAAAATAACGTTCTCGAAAGTTTTGTTAACGAATTGCCTTCAGAATTATTAGTCCGCGTAAAACTGCACGGTCAATATAACACTCTGGATAAAGCTATCACGACTGCTATTCAACTTTCTAAAACCCTTGAGGCAGGAAACGCGAAGGAAAAAATCCATGTTCATAGTGAAAGCAAGTCCTTCGCCGCGCGTCGATCCAAGCCCCAAATATAACAATTCCCCAAATCAATATGCAGAATTGCGACTGAATAATGCAACCTCAACTCTCTCCCAATCCCCTAATGTTCCATTCATTAAAGTTGCTCCTTTTATTAAGCCTCTCGTACCCGGTCAAACTGGACCTAATTATCCGGAAAAGATATGTCGGTAATGTAAAAATCCAGGTCATTTAATTAACGATTGCCGTAAATTAGCTTATAAAAGAAGCTTCTTAGATGGCTCTGGCTCGTCGGGACAAGAGCGTGTTAAAAATAATATTAATTCGGGAAAAGAAGAATGTGTTCCGGCAAACAACGCCGCTCACCGAAATGCGAGTCCAATTGAGCGCCCGATTCTAGCGAAAACTGTCAAATTTCAGGAAATAATGGACAAAACTCCTGCGTCATCACAGTAACTAATGCTGTCAAATTAACTCGGTTTCCTCTCGTTACTTTATCGTCACAAGACTTAATGAATAATTGCACATTCATGATAGATTTTGGTTCCGACCTTACTTAAAAAGAACTTACTTAAAAAGAAACGCATCAATTCAACAATTAATATTAATGAAAAAAATAAAATCATTTTACAAGGTATCTCTTTTGAATCTGTAAGTACCTTAAGACCTCCGCTTCAATCACTTTGCTTGGATGAAAAATAAAATTCCGCTTAGTGTCGGATGACATTTCTTTCTCCACATGGCATTCTGAGAACCGAGTTCCTACGAGAACATAACTGCATGATTGATTTTAAGAAGAAGTGTTTACATTACGGAAATTCGCGGCTACCGTTTGTCAAAGTCGAACGTGTTAAACTTGCACCGCGGTCTGTTACTCCGTTTCATATTAATGTCGCAAATTCTGAATTACGCACCGGATATATACCTCTCGTAAAATCCGCGAAGAGCGTATTTTTCGGAAATGCTGTCGTCTCAAATATTGACGGAAAAATATATTTACCTATCTTTAATACCAGTGAACAAGCATGTGAACAGGAAATTTCTTCCTTATTCTTGCAGGAATTCGACACCATCGATACTTTAGACTTAGTATCTTTTACGGATGCCACTGAGGTGGCACGGTCTCCGTGTCGAGTCTCGCGTTTCTATTGATATTAAGAAATCTCGCAAATTCTTTAACGATGCTGAAGAAAGCCCTCTTGATACCCAAGAATGTCGCCAAGGTTCGGACATATCTTGCGGTGCTATTGATTCTTGAGAGACTCAATTAGCCTCTGGTCGTTGTGGTAACTTCTCCGTTAAATATTTTGAAATTTTATATATTAATAATTCCTCGCGAAATGAAATTTTAGAAGATCGTGTTGACTGTACAATAACTACGCACAGATCATCTTAACTCTGAGGAAAAGGAAGATCTTTTAAGACTAATACAAAAACACTCCGATAGATTTCATCTTCCAGGCGATGCTCTAGATTACACTAATGCGACTCAACATGTCATACCTACGATAAATGAGATTCCAATACACACTAAACAATATCGTTTCCCACCGGTACATAAGAAAGAAATTAACAGGCAAGTAGGCACATTATTGCATGACTCAATTATTGAACCTTCTACTTCTCCTTATAATTCTCCATTATGGATCGTTCCGAAAAAGGCGGATTCAGCCGGAAACAAAAGATGGCGAATAGACTATCGTGCCTTAAACGAAAAAACAATCCGAGACGCGTACCCACTCCCGAATATCACCGATATTCTGGATCAGTTAGGAAACGCAAAATACTTTTCTGTTCTCGACTTAGCTTCCGGATTCCATCAAATGGATCCAAAAGACACGCCAAAAACGACATTCTCTATCCCTTATGGACATTATCAGTTCAAACGTATGCCTTTCGGACTTAAAAACGCGCCCGCTATATTTCAAAGACTTATGGATAACATTCTTATGGGATTGCAAGGAAACGAACTTTTTGTTTACATGGACGACATAGTTATCTATGCAAGATCCCTTCAAGAACATGCTACAAAATTCAAACAATTAATGCAACGCTTATGAAACGCTAACTTGAAATTGCAACCGAATAAATGCGAATTTCTGCGTAAAGAAGTCGCCTATCTCAGATATATTATCGATTCAGACGTAAGACCGGTGTAAGACCGGATCCAAATAAAGTTAACGCCGTTTTTAAATTTCCAATATCCCGAAATCAAAAGAACATAAAACAATTTCTCGGATTAGTCGGTTATTATCGAAGATTTATCCCACAGTTTTCAAAAATTGCCCGACCACTGACTGATTTGTTGAAAAAAGATAGAACATTTATTTGGGAAAATCATCAATTAGAAGCATTCGAAAAACTTAAAAACGCCTTATGCACAGAACCCGTGCTTCAATATCCGGATTTCACACAACCATTTAATCTTACGATTGATGCATCCGGACATGCTATCGGCGATATACTGAGTCAAGGAAAAATCGGGAAAGATTTACCAATAGCTTACGTTTCGAGAGTCCTTAATAAAGCAGAACAAAACTATTCGACCATTGAAAAAGAATGTTTGACCATAGCTTTTTGCATTAAACAAACCTTTTAGACCTTATTTATATAGAAAAAAATTCACCATTACAACAGATCATAAGCCTTTAGTACGGCTTCACTCTATTAAAGACCCTTCATCTAGATCATGGAAATGGCGTCCCAGTGAGAAACGTGAAGTTGAATAGACGTATAATAAATGTCTATTCAATACGTTTAAGGTAGATCGAGTTTTGCATCTAAACAGATGTCGATGTGGCTTCTTTTAGACGCGTCTAATAGATGTCTTATAGACATGTCTTGTGTAAACAAACTGGCTCCTGCACACAGGATGCAGAATCACTTACTGCGCGGCAAGAAACGACGAAACCAAATGTGTCGTTAATGTGTCGTTTTTTTTTCTTAGGAGCTATTCTTAGGAGATGGTTTTTATTTATCGCGTGGCATAGGTCTAGAATATCAATGCACACTGAATGCATATATACTATTGGAATCCCAAACCCTCATAATTCTCATTATTATTGCATGATCTGTTTCACTAAGATTAGGCATTGCCTCTATGTTAGAACTTGAAATGGTAGCGTCTCACTACTTTGTAAGAGGATCATATAAACTATATTTTTGTGCCATATGCCACAAAAATATTTCGTGCAAAAATAGTTCGTGCACAATCAGTTACTCACTGTGCTCTATGTATGAACAGATGTCGTAGATTATTAAACGACTTACGTTCCGCGGGCGTTGACCCCGAAAGCGTCATTTTTCATTATAACATTTTTAAGGATACACTAGTGAAAATAAAAATAGATTAATAAGTAACTCGCGACGTGCCCACATCATCAATTCCGTTACAAACCCCATACCCTGTTAACAAACTATCCACGGCTTTTTGAAAGTAAATGTATTCGTATATTAATTTATCGGCATATACCAGATGAACCTTACTGTTTATATTGCTATGAGGCAACTAATAAACCAAATAATTTCGAAACAACATGCTTCCATGGATTTTTAGAGGGGAATATAAATTCAATAGATTGTTTAATCTGTAAGCAAGATCTAATCCGATCGAAAAACCTTGGATATTTTGATTGCTTTTCTAGCCATTTCGAGCTTACCCATACAGCACAAAAGTGCAATAACATTGCAGAAACATTACAACATTGCAAACTACAATATAATATTACAGAGATATTACAGAGACATACAATTATAGAGTATTTCATCAAAGATGGTTTAATAACAGTGCTGAGATACAAAAATGTATCTAACATTTGTTTATTTGTAATCAAGTTTGCACAAGTGATATTGGGTCTGTTTTTTTAGCTGTACTGGCTGCACTAGTACAGAGTTCATTTTTCTTTCTCCAATATGGAAGGATAAACTCTGTACTATGAGGTTTGTTTTTCTTGCTACACTTCGTACACTTTAGTAAAGTATACTAAGTATAAGTAATACCTAATGGTTCCATGCCGAATGGCTTCGGTTAGAAAGCAAGACGGTGATTGGCCACCGCGTTGCCGCTTTGCCGCTTTGCTGCGTCCTGTGTGCCAGAGCCATAAGGTATATGATAGCATGGGCCACTTCTAGGAAAGGAAGGAAATAAAGGACTGATTGATTGTTTTTCTTATGCCTTATGTCTTATGTGTTATGCAAGTGTCTGGGCTTCGACCTTAAGCAAGAAGAACATTACTACAGCCAATACAGCTAAGAGATAGAACAGACTCATTGTGATTACAAAGTTGGCATGGCTGAGTACCAGAAACGCGACGAAGGTCGCGAGTGTCGCAAATCGCGATCTCAATTTGCTTTATTGTGTTACATTTTGAGTGACTGGCGACAAAGTAACAGCTGCCGACTATTACGAAGTAAGTATGGATAATAATTTGAGCCATACTTAATAGTATTTTACTTAATTATGCAAGCGCATGAATTTTTTCAAATATTGTTGTAATGATTATTCATATATGCCATAATGATTATTAAATATATACCATTATATCGGTTTATTTACCGGTATATGGTTTTCAACGAACTTGAAAATATTAAAGCAGTCTCATAGGTTCCACAAAACTCGCTGCTTTACTGTGTACAAATTGGCCACATATTACACAGAACAATCAAAAACAGCGGATGCAATTCGAACAAAACTATCTATCGCATCATGAATTACATGTTTTCGTATGGCATATGTATGGTATTTGTACATCTGCCCTACCTAATCATGCATGACGAGCACACAGTCAAAGCATCACCTGTGGAATAGTAAAATTATATAATGCACTGTTTCATACGTGGGTTTATTAATTTGCAAATTAGCTACAATTTACTTATTAATTTTCGTAAGCTCTTCACTACAGTCACTGACAGTCACTGTCATCAGAGAACGCTTGTGATCGTCCGATAATTCACCCATTTCTTTGATAATATCGTATACTTCCATTTCTTCAAACACTTCATCTACAATCCCAGACAACACGCATGTCTTAAGACGTTCAAAAGACATCTTAAGAAAGACGTCCTTAAGACGATACCAAAAGATGCCATAAAGACTTTTAGTAAAATCCTAGAGACATCTTTTTATAAGACGACATACGGACGTTTATTTTAAGACATCTATGAGATTTAACAAAAAGCGGTATTGCGCGCGCTGCGTCTTCCCGATATGGGATTGGTCTAAGCCTACATCGATATTAATGCGCATGGGCGGAAGTCACGTGACGCCGACGCGTATCTATGATTGGCCGGTCCGTCTAAGCTGTTAGCTACGTAGAAGATGCATAGAGAATTCGTTTTTGGCTGCCGCCGGGTCATCACTTACAATATTGAATTTTTTGAAGAGGCCTTGTGCATCGAATTATTTATTCGAATTATTGTTTTTATTGGAAAAACAAGAAATATATTAAAATTTGTTTTAATCGACACGCTGTGTCAAAAATTATCATGGGCTGGACGAAAAGGGTCTGGTTATCAAGAACACAACATTTGCCAATGTTATTATAGGTAAGTTATTTTTCTTTTCATTTTTAATCCTTAAACGACACATTTGGATATAGTCATTGTCACTCAATTTTGATTGCTTATATAACTTATAAAAATAATATTGTAATCAATTTTTTTAATTGAATGAAATATTAAAGAATAAAATGGTAATAGACATATGTATCTTAAATTTATTAAAGAAAAAGCAAAAGTATAAGCAGTAGTTTTTTATGAAGAATTATGAAGAAAGAAAGCCGACTATATCGAAAAAAAGTTTAAGGGTTCAGCTGCTTTATATGTGTGATAAACTAATCAAAATTTTTACACTTCCGAGAATTTTTACGGTAATAAATCGATAATGAATTAGCACGCTCAAAAATCTTACATGACAAATGAAATATCACAAGACCAATGACATGTATACCATATATATGTCATTGGTTTTATGATATTTTATATATATAATATATATATATATATATGTATATATAAAATACATATATATATATATAAAATACATATATATATATACACAATACATATATATAAAATAATAAATAAATATAAATATATAAAAAGTGTGTTACTTAAAATAAAATAATTACGATCAATAGCAATAATGGTCGTACTCAGTAAACCATTTATTTTGCAACAGTTTGAATAAATTTGCTGAGATAAGATTATTTCAACAAAGAAAACTTATTTCAACAGTTATAAAATAAACATTTTACTGAACACGGCCAATATGTACAAATAAATGTCAAATCGAAAAAAAGGCGTCTCGAAAACGTCATAAATGAAAAAAATAAGACGTCCATATGACGTCTCAAAAATATCTCAAAATAAAAAAAAATAAGACGTCTAAAAGATGTCTATTAGACGTCTCAAAAATAAAAAATAGGATGTCTATAAGTCGCCTCATAGACGTAATAAATCGAGACATAAGACATCTTTTAGACGTCATAATGTTGTCTGGGATGTCTTCATCGTTTATATTTCTCTTATATGATCTGTAAAAAAAAAATACAGCAAGTTATAGAAAAAATACAAATAAATATGGAAAAAAATTTGAAAATTATAAATACTTATGGTTTCTCATACGTCGCGATTCCATGGTTGATTTTCTGTCTCGAGAACAGAGCGGATATCGTCTTTATTCCACTCCATTTTTTTTTAACTTTTTTATTTTACTTTTTTTATTTCAACCATTATTCACACTTAGAGACTCTTAGAGACTCATTCGCATAGACATCCAATGCAACTACTGCGAACTGTCCGCTTTCTGATTATATATTTCATCTCTTGTCTCTTTTTAATTACAGCAACTTTTTCAAAATCAGTTAGAAATGCTATTATTTATTTTAACATTAATGGCTCGGTGTTGATAAAAAAGGATATCGCTCGGCGTTAATAAAAAAAATATCAGTTAAAGAAAACTTGGGAACACCAAGACGTATCTCTTTCCAGTTGCGACATGTTCAATATAAAGAGACACCATTAGTCATACACTCCTAAGGCTCCGTTATCATTATTTTAACATTATTCCCAAAATTATAAACAGAATAATAGTTAAGTCCCCAAAAATATCTTATCGAAATTAGAACCAAAATTATCTTATCGAAATTAGTCATACATTCCTAAGGCCCGATAATTATCTTACCGAAATTAGTCATACATTCCTAAGACTTGATAAGGTTCTCTCTCCGCTCGTGATGTCACGTCCCCCTTTCCTCCTGGATTAGAACTCTCTTCGTTATATTACTGTCCCTGACTTCTTTTTCCTCCCTCGACGGCCTATCCGCGAAATAGACGACTAACATTAATTCCTTCTCCCCTCCGTATAATATACTCACTACTCAACCAATATAAATCAATTATAAACAGTAAACCACACTTACTCCTCTCATTGTAATAATGTTATATAAAACAATGAACAAGAAATTATATAAATAATTTTGTTACTAATTTTCAACTTATTATGTATTTGTAAGTTAACAAATTAACTCTAAGATTAAACATTTTTTACTTTGAATAGTTGCTGTTAACTTAAATACCCTCGCACTATCCTGTCATGCTCGTAAGATCGCACGTGGTCGGTTCCCTGTTCATATGGATTTAGTTCCTAAATTTAAAGGACCGACGAATGCATTGTTCCAAACAGCGTCATAGCGTTCACATGGTACGCTGACTTGCTGGGACCTGAGGCAAGTGTGTTTGATTCATAGCTCACGCCATAGCGCGTTGATCCGCGAGAAAGAAATCTGAAACGTCCTTCCATATCCCGTTTACCCCAAATCCTTTCTTTCCAAAAAGAAAATTAAGAAAATAATAAAGAAAATTATTCTAGGATCTGGATGTAACACAAACATTACTTCTACATCATAACACATTATTTACTACATCATAACACATTCCCCAAAAGTGTCAGCAATAATTTTTATTTTCTTCTTGGTACAATCATTTTTCAAACTTTAACTAAAAGACAGAAAAAATTTTACGAATCTGCAGTTAAGCGATTACGATTGATTATAAGTGAAAAATCATAAGAAAATATACGCTCTATAGGTACGTTATAAGTACAATATATCAAAAGCTGACAAATAGTTTCAGGCCTTTGCTAAGAGTAGAGCTGAGTAGCGAATGAATGCGAAATCGAAAATATTCGTAATCATATTCACAAATATATTTATTCAAACTGAATAAAGGAATATTTATTCATTTCTCATAAATACAAAAATAATTATATTCATACTCCTATTCATATTCATTATTCATTCATTTATTCGAATTTTGGATATATTCATCGAATGCTAGTTAATAGATTTAATTAATAGAATAGTCAATAGATTAGTTAATACAATTTCTACATTTATATTTTTCTTACCCTGTAACAGGATCCAACAAATAATTGTCTACATTTATTATTTCTGTCTCCTGTACACTGCAAGTTAATCTCTATATAAAAGCAGATAAAATTTTAAATCTATTGTAATTTATTTCATTTAACATACAAGCATAAAATATATAGTACATTTCTACCATTGCCTCAGAGTCGAACATGTTTTCATTCACGAAATCTTTTGGTATGATTTGCCTCTACATTTCGTCCAATGAAGTAAGCTCTGAATCATATGGACTACCAATAGTGTGTAATGACCTTTTATATGCCGAATAATTTTTTGGCTTACATCTTCCAGCGTTAGTAAGCACCGCGTATATCTTTCCAATCGCGCGCAACTGTTAATGAAATTGTATTGACAATAATTTTCCGTTTCTCCTGCTGAAGCATTTTATTTTTTATTGAATTACTTTTGTCTTCAAAAATATTTTTATTCTGGAAGATAAAATCAATATATATTTTTTCATAAATAGAAAAATTCTCCTTTCTTTTCTCGCTCATCTAAAAAAATATATTTTAAAATTTATATTTATAATTAAATATTTATATCCATTAAATGACTATATCACAATAAATAATAAATCATAAATTGATATTATATAATAACATAATTAAATATTCAGCCCACTAACAATAAAAATTTAAGTCAGAAGAGGACAAAGAAAAGGTTATTACCTTAAGGAAAAAATTAATATCAGAGGTTCAATACAGAGAACCATTATGGAATTTTAAATTACCTCTTGTTAAAAAAAATAATAAGATTATAAAGACTTTATGGCAAGAAGTTTCTAAAGCTTTAAGTAATATAAAAAAATCTATTATTTCTAATCTATAAAAAAAGGTATTAAAACAGAATATTTTTAAGGCAAATGAAGTGCAGCTGGATGCAAAAGCAAATTTAAAATTTGACACTTATAGAAGACTTTATGCTGAAAAAACTATCAATGGATTTGCTTGGAAAGGCAACATGAATAAATGGAAACATTACAATGCTATGAAATTTCTTCAAGATTCTTGCTGCAAAAAAAGTATAAACACATGTATATAACATTATTATTTAAACTACCGCTCAAAAATATTCCCTTTCTTAATTAAATGAAGAATTTCAATGTTTTAAATCTCTTCCTAATTATACAAATATATATTTATCTACACATACAATTATTATCTTAAGTGAAAAACCATCTGCAAATTTCCAAAAATCCTTCTAAAATAATCACCTTTGAACATGAATTCTTATTTCTCAAATTCATACGAGAAAAACTTCAGCTTCCCCCTAAAATAGGGGAACACTATTTAAAAGAACAGCTCGAAGCAACGTTACCGTATCAGTCACTCTATTACGATCATCACAGAAAAATATCTGTGGTATACTTCGTGCAAACGAAGTTTGTGTGAAAAAAGGAGAGAATGAAAACAGATAAATATTGTTCTTCGATGGTGCATTTACTTCGTGGAAGAGAACTTGGCGCGCAAAACGCGCTTACTGGCAACGCGAAACGGTGTACCAAACATAAGATGTTGCAGATGTGTGACAATATGAATGATTGTAATGGGCTTTTTGATGATCGCGCATATTCATACCTTGCTACATGCCATTGTATGATTCGCGGTTTTCACGATGAAAACTACGACGAAGAAGAAATCTACGACCGCATAGATACAAATGACGAAAATATCATTTATATCGTACATATATATTCAACATTGTTAAAGAATATGAGGATATCTATATTGAAGTAAGAAGTTCTTTAGGCGGAGAACTTAAAATGACTATTGATGCGAAAAAAATAATTCCTTATTTGAGTGTGCCACTGGAAGATGAGGAGTGGGAAAAATTAAAAAATAAGAAATTGGGAAAACTAATTAGAGTGACTTATTGGAAGATTATTATTTCGATCGATGATTTCACTGCTTCAGCAACGCGCATATTGAAAAGCAAAACTACCGAAGATATGTGGAAGGGATGCAGATTTAAAAGAGGCGTACGGAATTATTATTACGTCAGTTACTCAGAGGAGAAGGAACCGCTCATACTACCTAGAGCCGCGTTTAAAGACGAACTGTAAAGAAAATGAACTATTACGTCCCGATTCAACAAGATGAAACATATGAGTAAGTTTCAATTCCATAAATTTTTTAATACATTTTTACATTACAAATTTTTCTATAACTAATTTATTTTTACAGTACATCTCGGAATCGCGTCATATACCTCGCATATTAGAAAATTCGTCTTAACTCTTACAGCTTATAAATACCTGGACAGCGATATCAGCATGGGATCAGTGTCCTCTGTAGAAATGCTGTTTGGTGAATAAAGACAATTAAATAATATTACCTCACGTAAGATGGAAGACATTTATCGCAAGACGTACTGACATTGAGCAACTCTTAAAGTTTCCCGCATCTTCATCACTAACGATTCAAGATCTGATTATAGAAGTCATAAAAATGCGCGACACACATATTGTAAAATTGAAATCACGCGATGTCTGCTTATATGTAAAGCCGTCAAGCTGTACTTTTCTTGTTTGAATTTGAACATTGTATTAATCATGTATATTTCGGGCTATGTCAGAGTACGCACATGGTTAGCGAAAAATTTAAACATTTTATAACGTATTTACGTCGAAACTGTATCACCGATAAATGTGATGCTGCAAACATTTTGCGCAAGATTTATGATACAGGATCTAACATAGAATGTGAATTAATAGCATATGCTTCAGATAATATTGTGTATAATGCATTACATGAAAAATAAATGTATATGATGCATTACATGAAAAAATAAATATACAAATTTATTTTAAATTGTAGAAAATATGTGTATTATTTTTTTATTACCCTTCTCATCCGTTTCAATTAATCGATTTAAAAAACCTTCATTATACAGAGAAGGCGAATATGTATTAACCAAAAATACACGATCCGTACCCGGCGAAAATACAAAGATAAAACCGCATTACAAAGGACCGTACATAAAATTCTCGGAAATAATCGATATGTCGTGCGTGACGGGATTTAATGTAACGCCTCGTCCATTAAATACGGTACTTTCATCAGATCGCATCAATCTACCCAGTATGCCGTTCCACAGGAGAATACTATTTTGATTAGTTAGTAAGTTTTAAATTTGAAAATAACATGTTTAAACTTTATATTTATAAACGGCCATTTCATTTGCACCAACCTAATACTATTGAGGACTTAAGTATAATTAAGTATAATTAAGTATAAATTTCAAAAAGTCATCGAAATACATTTTAGATTATATTGGTCGTGTGAAGGACTTACGTAACGCTAAAATCGAAGGCGATCAAATACAATTCGGTAGACCACTTAACAAATATGAAATTGTACAAATCAGACCTGTGCCTTAAAATAAACATCATGGGAAAATCCAAATGAACAGAAGAATGCCAATATGAGCCTTTGCGATTGTTGATGCGTTGGAGAGTATGAAACTTTGTCTTAATCACATGTATTGTCTCTTTCCATTGACTTGGTAAGTGTTTCTTTTCTTTTTCTAAATTTATTAACTTATTCTTTCTGTGGGTTCCGGGGAGCAGAAGATTTAACACTTTCCACTTTTCACGAAAATTACACTTTATTACAAAATAAAATGGGTTACGTTTACACAGTGTCTTATTTTATGCGCCCGAGATCGACTCCCCCAAWTT